>CP125976.1:105165945-105495710 GCA_030063025.1 Avena longiglumis | reverse complement strand
AGAACTTCATCTTCATGCTCATTTTTAGAGTACTTTGATCCAACTTTCAATGCTTGCAAATAGTTTGATCAAGATTGTGATGGTGCATGTCACCTAAAACCAATTATTCTTTTTATCACTTATCTACTCGAGACTAGCAGGAGTTGCTTGAGATGCTTGATACGCCGTCAGAACGTATCTTATAATTTTGATGTTCCATGTTTCTTTTTAGTATCCACTTTGCTATGCTTTGTGTACACTTTAAGGTATTTTATACATTTTCGAACTAACCTATTAACAAGATGTGTAACACCTCAGGATCGGATCTATGCAAGTTTGAGCAAAATTCCCCAAACCCGTGATAGAAATCGATTCAGTTGGTGCCCACCAGCACTTTCGTGCCGGGTGGAAAACGTATAATAACATTACACAAATCCTCGATGGGACCTATAGAATGAGAGTATATAATACCAATGAGTCAAGAATACGATATTATGTACAAAGATCCAAATCACCTTGAAAACGTATAGAGCGTCCAGCTACTGACAAGATGCAAATGGGGCTAAGAGCCCAAGAATAACTAATGGCGCCCATAACCTCAGCAAGCGTTTAAGGGTAACCCCGCTAATCTAAGGCAAGGCCGATCTCAAAACCTGCTTAAACAAAAGGGGTGCCACAAAGGGCAAAAGAAAGAGGAGCGCCAAGATCGAGGCCAGTACACGGCGAGGCTAGAATTCGGCGGTCCTCGCCTACATAGGTATGGTGGACTGAGCGGCAGCGGCAACATGCACTAAACAACCTATAGAGACTCGATACAACGGGCGGTTATTAGAGAGGGTGAGAATGACCTATTCAGATCCAACCTGATACTATCATCAAACAAACCCATCCTGGCGTTTCCCCCTCGAGACCAATCGAGGAAGTCAACCGAGGAACTCACACAAATACTTTATTTACTCCATTATCGCAGCAGAATTACTAGTCGTGCATAGATAATCATCCTCGATAAAATAAGCAAGGCACTTTTTAGTTATCCATTCCGTTATAGTTACAACAATTACTAATCAGATATGATAACATGATATAAACCCAAACCCCAGCTTGTTGGTACTTTATTCAGCCATTCTGCTAGAAGGTAATACTTACTAGTCGTGCACAATGGTCACAAGCGACACGCCAAACAAGCAGTTGTGGGCGACATTAGCCATTCCATTATAGTGAAGCTGATTTCTAGTCATTTTATAGTCAAATTGATAGCAGTAAACTTTAGTTATGCTTTGTCTATGGCTCGAGATATCGTGGCTCAAGTCGTCCCATATCCAATGACACGGCTTTGAAAGTTTTACCCGCCGGGTGCACCAATAGCAACACACGCCGATCAACCCTAAAAACCAAAACAACACCCAACGAGGCTTTCACGATCGAACAATCACAGGATTCAGAAATATTTCAGGGGCCACCCCATTGAGTACACCCAACGTAAGCAAGCTCCAGACGGACTCAAGGTTTGGGTATACGTCATGAACGCATCGGGAACCCAAACCTGTGGCTTGTCGACACCATGAATCGTGTCCCGATCCTAAATAAAGAGTGGTGCTATCCGTCGCACAATTTAAATACATAAGTAGTATGGCATAAGTACAGGATAGTAAATAAAACCTCAAACTAGTTTGTGGCCCCAAGAAATAAGATGAATCAAGCTCGCTCGGGGTCCCATATACCTTGGATGTGGATAGCGATAAATCAAGGAACAGTATCAAGTACTGGGTCCTACGGGACACAAGTATGCTCGAAACCAAATATTATCTATCACCCACCGATGCCTCTCGCTTACTTCAATTTTAGTTGTTAAACAGGAATTAAAGTGAACGATAAGTAAAACTAGGATCATTCCAACAGCAACATGCGGCAATACATCAACAATCGTGGCACTTGACAAAACAACAAAGACTTGAGCAAGCTTATCACGACGCAAGTCCAACTATCTACCAAACAACAGGTAATAGGATGTGTCCAAGGCAATATAGGGCTGCACGGTATATCACAGGTACGGAAACTAAAGCATCGCAACACAGATAGCAATAGATCAACAGGAGGGAATAAATACTATAAAAGTAAGATAGGTAGAAAGGGGGAGATGCTCGCCTGAAAAGCATTGCCGAAGGTTCAACCGAAGATCGGGGCGAAGCTCACATCAACTCAACGGCCTTATCCGCGAAGAAGCAAAACACTAGAAGAAGCACCGGATGCAATATTTAATACAACGGCAGAAGATCGGCATGATGCATGGTTGATGTATGACATGGCAAGGATGCGATGCAATTAGGTCATATTGAGCGGAACCGGGGTCCCGACATTTAAATAGGTGGTGCATGTTATTTAGATACCCCGCAATTTAAATGTTGTTTAACAAGGCAGAAGATAGCACCGGGTTCGCTACACAAATTTAAATGAGGCCAATATAAGGCTAGATTTGCCCGCATATGGGCCCCATATTTAATTAGAGGTGAATCGGCATAAGGCCCCCAAACCACATGAATGTATGCATGCAAGACAATTATTATGCGACAAGTTATATTATGTTGTAAAATAGGGTGTCGGGGAGGGGTTCACACATCGGGGTTCGGCAGATCTTGGGGTTCTGGGGGTTCCGGGGTCGGTCTCGGGGTCCAGGGTTCGACGGATTCGGTCTTGGACTCCGGGGTAGGTCTTGTCGCATTAGCGATGGTCGGGCCATGCTGTCGGTCCTATCGTTCGGGCTGAAGCACTTGTCGCATCCTCGAGGGAGTACTTGTCGCCTGTGCTCGACTTAATCTTGGCGTCCGAGAAGAAGATGTCGCCATCCGCAGGTCCGGGTTCGTGGTTCGACGGTGTCTTGGCGCCATGACGATCCCTGTCCGTGTCGGCTTCGGGTACTCAAGTCCGCTGACATCTGCTGCCCGGGATTCGGGTCCCGGATGTCCATGAAGGAGGGCTTACGTTCCATGAGGCGTGCTTTCCCGCGGTCATCGGCCCATGTCGATTTATATACGGTTTTCGGTGTTTCGTCCCTTCGGTATTTCCTCCACCGACTACGACAGTGCACCCGGTGCAGAGGAAGCAAGAGGCTCTAACGAAAGTAGCAAAGACCACCTGCATCATGGCGACGACCGCAGGAAAAAGACGGCGAGGGCGGTACATGACGCGGGCGACGGAGACGCCAAGCGGCGGCGGTTAATGGAGACGGGCTGGCGGCGGGCAAGACGCACGGCGGAAGGCGCGTCAAAGGCGTAGACGGGCGGAGGCGACGGGTGCTCGGGGCTCAAGGAGAGGGTTCAGGCGGGCGTGATAGCAGGTCGGCGGGCTCGGGGAGGCGGGCTGCCGAAGCGGCGGCGCTGGGTCGGCCGAGCACGCCGAGCGGGCGGACGGCCTGAGGAGAGGGCGACTGGGGCCAGCTTGGGCGAGCGGGCGGAGAGCGTCACGGGCGACCAGGTCACAAGGCGGTGACGGGAAGTGGGAGGCGCAGAGGCGCGAGGATGGAGGCGTGCTCGGCCATGCGCGGTGGCGCCAGCCGGAGGCAAGGCGTGGCGCGCGGCCGAGGAGGGACCCACTGGCGGGCGACGCTGGGAGAAGGGACGACGGCGAAGCTAGCGGTGGGAGAGGCCGAGTGAGGCCGAGCGAGGCGGCGCGCGGGCACAAGGGATTGAGGATGGCCGGAGGGAAGAAGCTTGGGAGAAGGAGAGGCACGCTGGGAGGTTGGTGGAGAGAGGAGAGAGAAGCAGGAGGCGGTCGGATGGGTGGGTCCCAAGGGGGTCAACACTGGGGGGCGCACTACTGGGCTGGTGGCGGCACGCAGGTGTGCGGTGTGAGTGGGTAAGCGGGCTGAGAGGAGAGAGGGGTGAGGTGAGGTGGCCGCCTGTGGGTGGGGGGAAGAGGAGAGGTGAGGTGGTAGAGGGGTTGGTTGGGTGATGTGGAGGAAGGATGGGTAGGTTAGTTGGTAGTCAGAGGATTTAGAAGGGCGGTGTAGGTGGACCGCTTGTAAAATCCTGGGTGGTCGGGTCGAATGCCTGCTCGACGCTTCCGCTAAAATAATTAATTAAATTATTTAACTCAACCAGCTTTTGCAACCGCAATGGACAAAACAAAATACTCCGTGACCCGGTTTGCGATAATTAAGGGGGCTTTAGAAAACAAACGGGCTTTGGAAAATAGTTTTAGACAAACAACATATGATGATGACGTATGCAATGCACAAATTCAACGAGATTTTCTAGTAGTGGTTTTTATGGGATGCCACAAGATGCCACAGTGCCGGTTGCATGTTTTCTGCTGTTTTTGGTTCCAGAAAATCCACAAAATAAATATTCTTGGAATTGGACGGGACAAAAGCCAAATTCAATATTTCACCGAGGAGAACACGGATCCATAAGACGAGACGGAGGAGGGACGCGAGGGGCCCACACCCCCTGGCCATGTGGCTGTGCCCGCCCGTGCAGGCAGGCGCGCCTGCACCCTCCTCCCCCTTCGCCTATAAGAATCCTCGATTCCAAAACCATAAGTACCGATCATATCTCCACGAAAGCTCAGAGTGCCGCCACCATCGTCCCTAGATCTGGGGATCTGAAGCTCTTCCCGACACCCTGACGGAGGTGAGAGATCATCCCGGAGGCCTTCTTCATCACCATGCCAGCCTCAGGTGAGATGCGTGAGTAGTTCCACCTTGGACTATGGGTCCATACAATAGCTAGATGGTTGTTTCTCCTCCTTTGTGCTACCATGTTTAGATCTTTTGAGCTCCGTTCATGATCAAGATCATTTATTGAGATTACTATGTCAGATTGATTAATGATTCTATCTTGTTGATTCTATCATGTCTGTGTTGTTTGAGATCTTGCATGCTCTCCTTTTCTAGTAGCCATCTTGGCCAAGTAGATGCTAGTGACTCCAAGAGGGAGTATTTATGCTCGATAGTGGGTTCATGCCTCTATTGAATCTGGGGAAGTGAAATAAATCTCTAAGGTTGTAGATGTGTTGTTGCTACTAGGGAGAAAACAACAATCTCTTGGTCATGGAACAATTGTATTGTTTACTTTACACACATTGCTTAAAGCAGTTATCCGTTGCTTGCAACTTAATACTAGAGGGGGTTCGGATGATAACCTGAAGGTGGATTACTAGTCATAGATGCAGTTGGATGGCGGTCTATGTATATTGTTGTAATGCATAATCACATCTCATAGGATCATGAATGTCTAGTATTGCATTGTTATGCCTTGCTCTGTCCTATCAATTGCCCCGATGTAATTTGTTTACCCAACATGTTGTGTATTTATCTTAAGGAGAACACCTCTAGTGAACTGTGGACCCCGGTCCAATCTTTACCATTGATACATCTTCCACTATTACTGTTTACTTTCTGCAAGCAACCATTACCTTGCACACCATATGTTTAATCCTTTTTTTTCAGCAAACCGTTGAGATTGACAACCTCACTGTAGGTTAGGGAAAAGTCTTGAGTTTGTGTTGTGAAGGTTTCCAAGTTGTTAGCAACACCTTTGAGTCGTTTCCTGCCTCCTACTTGTTCGATAACCTTGGTTTCATACTGAGGAATGACTTACTGCTGTGCTCATCATACCTTCCTCTTGGGGTACTGTGCAATATGTGAGCCATCAGTATCGCACATGTACTATGCAAGACGACGACTCCCGGTTCTCTGATCCCTGCCGAGAATGTGGAAATAGATCTTCTGGATGGTGGAATCACTGCAGCACAACGACATGCCGTAGCGATGCAACCTCTCGCTTGTGCATCCCTTACTTTGGGGCCACAGTATTAAGAGAAGAGAGAGATATTCCCTAAGGAAAAATGACTTAGATAATATTGGGTGTGTTGGTGTGTCTTTTTTCCTCCCATATGGACCTTCTTATATATGCAAAAAAGGGGCACCCCCATCCACTGAAGTCCCGGAGTGGGACTAAAGGGAGGATGAGGTGGAGGGAGGCGAGCACACGAGGAAGAGGTGACGATCGGGCTAGGGCTCAAGATGCCCCACCTGCACGCCGTCCAAGGCAGCGACAACTTCTCCCTGTGGCCTTTCCACTTGGGCTTTGTTCCTGATACGCCCAATTTGCATCACCTTTCTATATCATAATTTACCTCTATTCATTGATGTTTGTCTTATTATGAGGTATTACTTATGGCTTTTTCTTCTGTTTATTCTGAAGGGTTTCGCGGCATAGTAAATACAAATTTTCTACGGATGCGAACAGAGGGAAAGCCAAGATCTAATCTAGGAGATGCAATCAACGAGAGAGATTGGATTAGATCTTCATACCCTTGAAGATTCAGACAATGGAACGCTCGCCTGAACGCGGGTGATGTAGTCGACTCGCTTCTCCTCCGCGATCCGATCCGATCTAGCACCACAAGTGGCGGTGCCTCCGTGAGATGCACACGCAGCACTGACGCCTCCTCCTTCCTCGGACCAGCAAGTATGGTGGAGAGACAGATTGGATCTACAACGACGGGCGTGGTGTATATGGTGGAGAATTTCACGCAGGCTTCGCCTACAAACAGTCGGGAGGGAGAGAGGAAGGCAGCAGGGCTACTAGGGTTGGAGGCAAGGTGTAGGGGGGAGGGGGCGCACCAGCCCTCTATTTATAGAGGGGGGGGGGGGCGGCCAGCCCTTGCCCCTCCTCCAAGACTTGGGCCGGCGGCCAAGGGAGGGAGGAGTGGGGGGCAAGGACTCTCCCTCCTTCTAGAAATTCTATCCCTAGTTTAAACGATTTAAACTCTCTAGGATCGGCTGGGCCCTATGGGGCTTTGTGCCCCTGGCCCAATGCGGCCAGGACACTCCCGCATAGGCCCATTCCCCCTCCCGGAAGGTGGGGCCACGTTCTAGAAGCTTCCGGTACAATACCGATTAACCCGGAACAATTCCGAACTCCAGAAACTGCACTGCCATATATGAATCTTATTCTCCGGACCACTCCGGAACCTCTCGTGATGTCCCGGATCCCATCCGAGACTCCGAACAAAAATTTATAAACCAATTATCCAATCTATCCTAGCGTCGAGACACGTTAAGTGTGTGACCGCTGGTTCGAGAATATGCGCATATGATCTTCTATCAATAATCAACAAATGGGTCTGCACCCATATTGACTCTACACATTCATCGATGATCATATCGGATGAACCACAATGCCAGGATTCAATCAATCCCATATATATATTCCCTTCCTCGCGATATTTTACTTGCCCGAGATTCGATCGCCGGCATCGGCCATACCTAGTTCAATCTCGCTCACAAAGAAGTACTTTACTGCTCCAGAATACGATATCACTTGTGATTAACTCCTTAACTACATGCTTGCAAGCGTGTTGATATCGACACGAGTGGGCCCAAGTATATCTCTTCTACTTGGGAGGGATAAATCCCATCTCGATACATACAACCCAATGATACTTTCCGATCACCGAGAGACACCTTTATGATCACCCTCTCATAGGATGACGTTTGATGACCTCAAAGCTTTCTTCCGATACCAGGGAGTTGTATTATCTCATGGTCTAAGGAATACAATATTTGACATAGGAAAAGCTTCGCAAAGATGAACACGATGATACGATATAATTGCTTCGCTTAGTTTGGGTCTGTCCACCATATCATTCTCCAATGATATGATCTCATCATCAATTGACAATTCATGTCTATGGTTAGGAAACCTTAACCATCATCAATAAATGAGCTAGTCCATAGAGGCGTACCAGGGAGACGGTGTTGTTCACAAACCACACAAGTATTAAAGTTTCCGCTTAATACAATTCTAGCATGGAATATAAACTTTATCATGAACAAGAATTATAATAATAACATCTTTATTATTGCCTCTAGGGCATAATTCCAACAGTCTCCCACTTGCACTAGAGTCAATAATCTAGTTTACATTTGGCAACAATCTCACACCCATGGCACTGAGGTGCTGATCATGTTATACACGTGGAAGAGGTTTAGTCAATGGATCTGCGACATTCAGATCTGTATGTACTTTGCTAATCTTCGATCTCCATCCGCAATATAATCTCGGATTATATGAAACTTATGTTGATATGCTTGGTCTTTGGATGATATCTTGGGTCCTTAGCAAGTGATATGACGCCGGTTGTCATTAATAACATTCCAGGGTCCAATGCACTTGAACCACGCCAAGCTCGATGAAGTTTCGATCCAAACTCCTTCACTTGACGCTTCAGCAGCCATGTATTCCGCTTCTATAGATCTCGCGATCACGCTTTGCTTGCAGCTTCTCCACTTCACGCCTCCTCCATTCAAAATATAAACATATCCCGTCTCGAGATTTGGAATCATCCTTGTCGGTGTCAAAACTAGCATCGACGTAACCTTTACAAAAAGTCGTTCATCACCCCCATAGACTAAGAACATTTCTTTAGTCCTATTTAGGTACTTTAGGATGTTCTTCACTACTGTCCAAAGGTTCCACTCCGATCACTTTGATATCCGTCGTCAAACTAAGAGCATTGGACACATCCGTCTAGTACACAAGATGGCATACATGATGGAACCTATGGCCGAGGCATAAGGCACTTTGCTCATAGCTTCCTATCATTTACCGTAGACGGACACCGAGCCTTGCTCAATATCTTACCCGACAACATAGGCACCGAACCTTTCTTTGCCTTATCCATTCGAACCTTTTCGTAACTTTGTCTAGGTATGTACTCCGCTTAAAGCTATCCGCCTTTGTCTATCTCTATAGATTTTGATGCCCAATATATAAGCAGCTTCACCTAGGTCTTTCATTGAAAAACACTTGTTAAAATAACTCTTCACATCGTAAGCATGTTGATGTCATTTCCAATAATCAATATGTCATCCACATATAGTACCGTAAACGCCACCGAGCTCCCACTCACTTTCTTGTAGATGCAAGCTTCAGAGCAATTTGGAACAAATCCAAAGCTCTTGATCACTTGATCAAAACGAAGGTTCCAACTCCAGATGCTTGCTTCAGTCCATAAATGGAACGCTGAAGTTTGCATACTTTATCAAGGATCCTTAGGATCGATAAAACCTTCGGTTGCATCATATACAACTCTTCATCAATGTTGCCATTGAGGAATGTAGTCTTGACATCCATCCGCCATATTTCATAATCATGAAACACACAATTGCTAACAAAATCCGAATGGACTTAAACATCTCTACGGAGAGAAAGTCTCATCGTAGTCAACACCTTGAACTTGTTGAAAACCTTTGCTACAAGCCATGCTTTATAGACGGTAACATTACCATCCGCGTCTGCTTTCTTCTTGAAGATCCATTTGCACTCAACGGCCTTTCGGCCGCTAGGAGGGTCCACCAAAGTCCATACTTGGTTTTCGCCATGGATCCCAATTCGATTTCATGGCTTCTAGCCATTTCTCGAGTCCGGCTCATCATCGCCTCATAGTTCAGAGGTTCACCGCCTTCTACTAGCAAGACAGGAAGACAGGTTGCCGCACCACTCAGAGAGGGCACGACCTTGTCGACCGCGACGCTCAAGAAAGATCGTCCAAGCTTCATGATCCTTGTCATTGGCTTCCTCTATTGTTGGTGCAAAGCATCGAACAATTTCAGGTGCTGCGCTACTCTCCAATTCAAGAGAAGGTTCAATAACCTCGCTCTACTTTCCTCCCACTCACTTCTTTCGAGAGAAACTCCTTCTCAAGAAAGGAACCATTCTTTGCGACAAACACTTTGCCTTCGGTTCTCGGATAGAAGGTATACCCAATAGTTTCCTTAGGGTATCCTATGAAGACACATTTCGCTTTGGGTTCGAGCTTGTCCGCATCAACTTCTTGACGAAGCTTCAGATCCCCAAACTTTAAGAAACGACAACTTAGGTTTAGCACCAAACCACGCTCATACGGTTTCTTCTCAACGGATTTAGATGGAGCCCTATTTAAAGTGAATGCAGCGTTTCTAATGCATAACCCCAAAATGATAACGGCAAATCAAGAAGAGACATCATCGATGGACCATATCTAATAGGGTTCGATTCATGCTCGTGCACACCATTGCGCTGTGGTGTTCGGTGGCGTGAGTTGTGAAACAATTCCACTTGCTTTAAGATGCGTGATAAAATCATAACTTAAATATTCACCTCCACGATCGGATCGTAGAAACTTAATCTTCGCTACGATGGTTCTCCACTTCATTCAAATTCCTTGAACTTTTCAAATGTTTCAGATTTATGTTTCATTAAATAGATATACCCATATCTACTTAAGTCATCGGTAAAAGTGAGGAAATAGCGATATCCACCGCAAATGTCAAACACTCATCGGTCCGCATACATCGGTATGTATGATTTCCAACAAGTCCGCTGTTTTCCATCATTCCGGAGAACGGGTTTTGATCATCTTGCCCATGAGGCATGGTTCATGTGTCAAATGATTCAAAATCAAGAGACTCCAAAAGTCCATTAGAATGGAGTTTCTTCATGCGCTTTATACCAATATGACCTAGACGACAAGCCACAAATAAGTAGTATTATTACTATCTACTTTGCATCTCTTAGCCTCAATGTTATGGATGTGTGTTTCATCCTTCGAGATTTAGAAGAAATAAACCATTCACAAGAGGTGCATGACCATAAAAGATGTTACTCATATAAATAGAACAACCATTATTCTCCGATTTAAATGAATAACCGCCTTGCAATAAACACGATCCGAAATGATGTTCATGCTCAACACAGTACATAATAACATTTATTAAGGTTTAAATTTAACTCAAGGTAAAACTAACGAGAGCGCGTCGGCCATCACATCAACTCTTGATCCGCTGCCAACGCCAAGATCGTCACCTCATCCCTCGCAAGCCGCTCATTCCGTAGCTCCTGCTTCGAAGTTACAAATATTAGCAACCCAACCGATCAAATACCTGTGCACTACAACGAGGGCTAGTAAGGAAAACATCAATAACATGTATATCAAATATACCTTTGATGGTGCCACCTTCTTGTCCGCTAAGTACTTCTGGACAGTTGTGCTTCCAAAGGACCTTGTCCTGCAATAGAAGCACTCAAAGGTCCGCTTAGGACCGACTTGAGCTTCCTCTCAGCAGAGCATTGGCTTGCCGCCTTCTTGAAGGGCTTCTTGCTCCCTTTACCTTTCTTAAAGGAGGGATTGACCATCAACACATGATTATCCTTCTGATGTCCACCTCCGCAGCCTTCAGCTTTGTAAGATCTCGTGATCGATCAAGGAACCAATCTGATTATGAGTTACTACAAAACTTTTGTAGCCGGGAGGAGTGATTGCAGAACTCTCAATCTTGAGCTCCTCCGAATCGCATTCCAGCTTGCTCAAGCTGAGTGTAGCCCGACATTTTTATGGCGTGCTCACTAACGGAACTCCCTTCCTCCATCTTGCGCTTAAAGAACTTCTCAGAGATCTCATATCTCTCAGAACGGGCTTGAGTCTGAAACATGGCTTTCAGCTCCTCGAGAATCTCAAAGGGCCCGGGATAGGTTTCAAAACAATTTTGAAGTTTCGGTTCCATAGCAAACAACATGGTGCTCTTAATCACACCATAATCATCTTTGCCGATCGATAGATGCTTTCTCATCACCGGCAGCTTGTGTTAGGGTCACCTAACGCTTCCCAAGGACATAGTCCTTTGACCGCCATGTGATGATTCTTAGATCATGGAACCAATTGGTGAAGTTAGACCCATTGTTTCTAAGCTTTTCCTTCTCAGCCAAAATGTTGAAGTTGAAGTTGGACTTGGCCATGTGATCTACAGTATTTGCAAGTAAAATTTAGACTATGTTCATGATAAATAGTTCAACTTAATCAAATTACTAAATGAACTCCCACTAAATTCAACATCTCTCAAGTTGTTTAGTGAACACGATCCAAATTCACCACACCTAATCCGATCATCACGAGAAGAGATGTGGTTTCAATGGTGGACAACAAAGTGTCGATCATATCATTCATATGACTCATGCTTAACCTTTCGGTTCTTGTGTTCCGAGGCCATGTCTCAGACATGCTAGGCTCGCAAGCTAGACCCAAGTATTTCCGCAGGTGCAAAACTAGCTTGCACCCTGTATGTGAGCTGAGAGTCTATAGCACCCGATCATCACGTGATTCTTGGACACGATTTAACTTTCGCGAACGGTGCATACTTGGGGAGAACACAATTTTTATCTTGATCTTTATGAGGAATCATCTTATAATGCTACCGTCATGATCTAAGCATAATAAGATACATAAAAGGATAAACATCACATGCATATAACTTTATGTGACATGGTATAGCCAATCTTCGCTACCATGATCTCCATCTTGTGCGTCCCAGCATGATCTCCATCACTCCACCATGATTGCCTCCACCACACACAGCAACTACAACTATTGTTAACTACTTAGCGATAAAGTAAAGCTATTACATGGTGTATAAGAAGTTGACTCGCAGGTCATACACAATTATAAAGACAACCATATGGTTCGCCGGTTGTGTACTCATCGACATGCAAGTCGTGAAACATTACAAAACATGATCATCGTGATACAATATACACATCATATCTTGGGCCATACCATATCACGTAAAACACTCCCCGCAAGAACAAGTTAGACGCCTACTTTGTTGTTGCATGTTTTACGTGGCTTATGGGAGTAGATGCTAAGAACCATTCTTACCTACGGAAAGCCTCAACGGTGATATTATGGTTGCCAAACTCCGTGTTAATCCCATTACAACTATAGTGAGAGAAACCGACATCCACCACCACATGTGGAACAAGCCACACGCCAAGTGCGGAGCGGGTCTCGCGAACGATGTCGCTGTAAGGTTGGCCTGAACCGCCTAATCTCACTATCCCGTGTCATAAGAAGAACACAAACAAGAGGCTTGCAATAAAACATCAACGCTCGCAACAACCATGTTGCATTCTACTCGTGAAACACATCTATGCATAGATCTAGCTCGATACCATCAAGGGTTTCATGCATAGTAAATCAAAATTTTCTACGGATGCTAACAGAGGGAAAGCCAAGATCTAATCTAGGAGATGCAATCAACGAGAGAGATTGGATTAGATCTTCATACCCTTGAAGATTCAAGACAATGGAACGCTCGTCAAACGTGGGTGATGTAGTCGACTCGCTTCTCCTCCTCGCGATCCGATCCGATCTAGCACCACAAGTGGCGGTGCTCCCGTGAGATGCACACGCAGCACCTCGACATCTCCTCCTTCCTCGGACCAACAAGTATGGTGGAGAGACAGATTGGATCTACAAAGACGACGCATGGTGTATATGGTGGAGAATTTCACGCAGGCTTCGCCACAAACAATGAGGGGAGAGAGGAAGGCAGCAGGGCTACTAGGGTTGGAGGCAAGGTGTAGGGGGGAGGGGGCGCACCAGCCCTCTATTTATAGAGGGGGGTGGGCGGCCAGCCCTTGCCCCTCCTCCAAGCCTTGGGCCGGCCAAGGAGAGGAGTGGGGGCAAGGACTCTCCTTCTAGAAATTCTATCCCTAGTTTAAACGATTTAAACTCTCTAGGATCTGGGCCCTATGGGGCCTTGTTCCCTGTCCCAATGCGCCAGGACACTCCCTCATAGGCCCATGCCCCTCCCGGAAGGTGGGGCCACGTTGGTCCCTTCCGAAGGTTCTAGAAGCTTCCGCATAATACCGATTAACCCGGAACAATTCAACTCCAAAAACTGCACCGCTTTATATGAATCTTATTCTACGACCACCCGAACCTCTCGTGATGTCCCGGATCCCATCCGAGAATCAAGAAAAATTCATAAACCAATTATCCAATCTATTCTAGCGCCGAGACACGTTATGTGTGACCTCGCGGTTCGAGAATATGCATATGATCTTCTATCAATAATCAACAATGGGTCTGGGCACCCATATTGACTCCCACACATTCATCGATGATCATATCGGATGAACCACAATGCCAGGATTCAATCAATCCCATATATATTCCTTCGCCTCGCAATATTTTACTTGCCCGAGATTCGATCG
This sequence comes from Avena longiglumis, assembly GCA_030063025.1. NCBI lineage: Eukaryota > Viridiplantae > Streptophyta > Magnoliopsida > Poales > Poaceae > Avena > Avena longiglumis. Next base: position 105,481,695 of record CP125976.1, on the reverse strand, counting down.
CTTGCATCATACCTAGTTCAATCTCGCTCACGAAGTACTTTACTCGTTCGTAATCCGATATCACTTTGTGATTAACTCCTTAACCACATGCTTGCAAGCGTGTTGATATCGACACCGAGTGGCCCAAGTATATCTCTCCGACTTGGGAGGGACAAATCCCATCTCGATACATACAACCCAACAGATACTTTCCGATCACCTGAGAGACACCTTTATGATCACCCTCTCATAGGATGACGCTTGATGACCTCAAAGCTTTCTTCCGATACCAGGGAGTTGTATTATCTCATGGTCTAAGGAATACAATATTTGACATAGGAAAAGCTTCGCAAAGATGAACACGATGATACGATCTAATTGCTTCGCTTAGTTTGGGTCTGTTCACCATATCATTCTCCAATGATATGATCTCATCATCAATTGACAACTCATGTCTATGGTTAGGAAACCTTAACCATCATCAATCAATGAGCTAGTCCATAGAGGCATACCAGGGACACGGTGTTGTTCACAAACCACACAAGTATTAAAGTTTCCGCTTAATACAATTCTAGCATGGAATATAAACTTTATCATGAACAAGAATTATAATAATAACATATTTATTATTGCCTCTAGGGCATAATTCCAACATATGCATGTTGGATGATTCCTGGAGGATGGACTGCAGGAGTCTGGATTCTGATGGAAAAGAAGGCGTTTCGGTGCAATTTCGCGAAGATTATAAAAATATGGAAACATATTATTTTACCAGAAGACGAAGGAAGGTAGAAGGAGGAACGAAGTGGGGCCTCAGGGGTCCCACACCCCCTAGGAGCGGGCCCACCTGACCCCGCGCTTAAGGCAGGTGTAGGCCCACCTGCCTGGCCTCTGACTCCGCCCCTTCGCCTATTTCTTCCCTACGGAACCCTAATACCAGGGGGGCGACCACAGATAGATTTCCGCCGCCTCTGGGGGCGGAAAACACCGAGAGAGAAAGATCTCTCCGCGCATGATTTTGCCGGGAATTCTTCCCAGAGGTGGGAGACCGCCGCCATCAAAACCGTCATCAAGATAGGCTTCATAGGGATCATAATCATCATACACACCATCATCTCCACCAGAACCATCATCACCACTCCGTCCCGCTGTAACAATTGTGTTGGATATTGCTTTAGTTCTTAGGGTAAACTTTCCCGGTGTTGATTCCTATTGTAGTTGATGCTTGTGAGTGGAACCATTGGATTATTGTTTATGTTCAGCTTGTTATCCATTATCATATCATCTTTGATCTTGATCCATATGATGTCTTGTGAGTAGTTCGTCTAGTTCTTGAGGACATGGGAGAAGTCATGTTGTTATTAGTGGATCTGTATTGAGTTATTATTCAATGGTTTAATATTTATGTTCTGGTGCTACTCTTCTAGTGGTGTCATGTGAACGTCGACTACATGACACTTCACCATTTATGGGCCTAGGGGGATGCATTTTGTATTTGGCTACTAATCGTGGGGTTGCCGGAGTGATAGAAACCTGAACCCCCGTTAGGACACCTTTGCACAAGGGAGTGTAGGATCTCAGAGTTTAAGGTTATGGTTAGATTTATATCTTAATTACTTTCCTGTAGTTAAGGATGTTTGCAGGGGGTTTAATCACAAGTATGTATTATTCCTAGGAAGGGCGGTATGTTTAGCACAGGTTCACCCACACAATACTTACAAACACCAAAGAAGAGTACTCAACTATTTGAAGCGAAAGCACTTGACAGAATTACCATGTGTCCTCGAGAACATTTGGTCCTTATAAGTATTTCCACCAGCTTTTCCTTTGCTAAGAAAGGATTGGGACACTTGTCTGCTTATTCGCTACTATTGTTACTTGCTCCTTGTTTTGTTGCCTTGTCGAAAACCACTAAAATCCGCTTGCTAAGTATTCATAGGGGTTTCCTCCATACCACTATTCAAAGACCTTCGCGCCTCGTTGGGATCGACACTCCTATTTATCAAAAATACTATGATACACCCCCTATACTTGTGGGTCATTAAGACTATTTTCTGGCATCGTGGCCGGGGAGTGAAGCGCTATAGAAGAGTGGAACTGGTAAGGAAAACTTTTACTGTGAGTATTGCTTTTGTTACTGCTTTTTACTTTGTTTCCAATATGGATAACCCACTTGGTTTTCTGTTTGGGAAAACTACTACCACTGCTAGGGTAGTAGATGAACCACCACCTGTTGAGATAGATCCTTTTAAGATACCTACAAGTATTGTTAATCGTGTTATGGATAATTATTATTTTGGGGATGGAACTGTCCATCCTAGTGATCACTTTCTTTTTATCCGTGAATTATGCGGGTTGTTCAAGTGTGCAGGTATCACAACTGAACAGGTGAAGAAGAAGTTACTCTCCATATCCTTGAAAGGGAGAGCTGAAGAATGGTATAAGCTACTGAAGAATGGACAATCCATGGAATGGGAGGAGATGGCATCTCTCTTTTACTCTAAATTTTATCCTCCCAGTGAAATCCATAAGGATAGAAATTTTATATATAACTTTTGGCCTCTTGATGGAGAGAGTACAGCTCAAGCTTAGGGTATATTGAAGTTACTCACGCTTAAATGTCCTATTCATGAACTCCATAACAATATTATTCTCAATAACTTTTATGCTAGGTTTCCTCTTCATGATAAAGATTTACTAGATGCTTCTTTTGCTGGATCATTGTAACATCCCAAAAATATTAAACTAGAATCATCAAACTCTAATCATCAAAATTTAGGATTAACAAAAACTTTTCTAAATAAAAATATGAAAGCATGCATGTGTGTATGCATTCCAATTTGAATTCTTTTGAATTACCTTGCTTGTGTGTTTCTTTGCTTGTAAAATGATTCTTAGGTGAAATAAAAATCATCTAAACATTTCCCAAAATTTTCCCTGTCGTGGTATTGCACGGCAGATGCTACTGGGGGTAGCTTACATAGAGGGAGCAAGGCGACGTAGTAGAATCCGGGAGCGAGATTGGCACACGATGTACCCAGGTTCACGTCCCCTCGGTGGAGGATCGCTACGTCCTGCTATCAATCCAGTATATGATCATAGATTGGTTTACATGGGAGCCGCCGTAGGCGGAGAGAGAGACTATATCTAATCTATTGTGGGAGAGCCTCCCCCGTGGGGGTGCCCCTGGTGGCTTTATATATGCAGCCAGTTAGGGTTTACAAGTATTTGGTGGGCTTTGTATCCAAGTCGCCATCTTGGGCCTCTAGTCGCCGCCACTCGTCTGGGTCCAGCATGCGCCAGTCGCCGGATTAGGCGAGTCGACCCGCTCAGGGATAGGTTCCAGTCGGCTCGATCCAGCTGGCGAATCCGCTTTGTGGGTATACCCCGATTGGTATTCCCCCATCAGTAGTCCCCGAGCGCGTTGTCGATTCGGCGCGGGCTTGAGGTAGGGCGCGGAGAGTCTTGACGATGGGTCGTGGCGAATCGGCGACGAGCTCCTGAACAGAGAAAATAACCGTGAAGTGGGAGGTGGTCGGCGTGAGCCAGTTTGCGAAAGACGCAGGGTGTCGGTGAAGCCGCCAGTTTCGGCGAGTCTCCAAACGTGGAGCGTGCCGAGTCCCCGAGCGTGGCGAGTGGGGAGGTTGGACGACCAACGAGTGGCGCTGTTTGTAGCGCGCCAAGTCCCCGAGCGCGTTGAGTACGCGAGGGTGAGTGTACGCGGCGGCGAGTCCCCGAGCGTGGAGAGTACGCGAGGGCGAGTCCGTGGTGGAGAGTTCCCGAGCGTGTCGAGTACACGAGGGCGAGTCCGCGGTGGCGAGTCCCCGAGCGCGTTGAGTACGCGAGGGCGAGTCCGCGGTGGCGAGTCCCCGAGCGCGTTGAGTACGCGAGGGCGAGTCCGCGGTGGCGAGTCCCGAAGCGTGTTGAGTAAGCGAGGGCGAGTTCGCGGTGGCGAGTCCCAGAGCGTGTTGAGTACGCGAGGACGAGTGCGCGGTGGCGATGTCGTGCGCCGTGTAGCCGGTAGCTTGGCGAGTCGGTGATGGGCGAGCCGCCGAACGTGAAGAGTCTGCGGCCATGGCGAGTCCCCGAGCGTGGAGAGTGCGAGAGGTTAGCGAGTCGCGGTCACGGAATCACGCGTACACGCGATATGCCTAGGAGTAGTCCCCGAGGCTCGAGTTGGCTTGTAGAGGCGACTTGAGGCTCTTTAGAGATGCATATTCTGAAAATAGTAGTGGTTGCTGCCGAGCATGGCGAGTGGCGAGCGTCGAGCCCCCGAGCGCGGCGAATGACGAGGTCGAGCGACCGACGAGCGCCGAGCCCCCGAGCGAGGCGAGTGGCGAGGTCGAGCGACCGACGAGCGCCGAGTCCCCAAGCGCGGAGAGTGGCGAGGCCATGTGTCCGCGGCGGGTGGCGAGGTCGAGCGACCGGCGAGTGCCGAGTCTCGAAAGGCGAAGCGGCGAGGTCGAGCGACGGGCGAGCGAGGCCGAGCGACGACGCGCCGAAGTCTCGAAGCGCGGCGAAGCGGCGAGCGGCTGAGCGACCGGCGAGCGCCGAGTCCCCAAGCGCGACGAGCGGCGAAGCCGAGCGCCGAGCCCGAAGAATGGCGAGGTCGGGCGACCGGCGAGTGGCGCTGTCTGTAGCGTGCCGAATGGCGAGATCGGGCGACCGGCGAGTGACGCTGTCTGTAGCGTGCCGAGTGGCGAGTCCCCGAGCGTGTTGAGTACGCGAGGGCGAATGTGGCGAGTCCGCGATGATTGCGAGTCCGCGAGGGGAGAGTCTCGAGTGTGGCGAGTCCGTGATGATTGCAAGTCTGCGATGATGTTGATTACACTGTTTTGTTAGAGGGTCTCTCGTCTTGGCCCGGGGGGCCAGTCGCATGGCGACTCCAAAGATGGCTCTCGATTTGACGTTCTTCCTGGACGATCCGAGGCTCGGTTTGCGAGTCCTCATCCGCAGTACTTGGCCGTGCGAGTCGCACTATCTAAGGTTGAGGAGGACATGGTGCTGTTTGTGTAGCACTGCCATTTGTCTTGGCCCGGAAGGCCAGTCGAGCAAGGCGACTCCAATGATGGCTCTCGGTTAGGGTTTTCGTGGACGAACTGAGGCTCGGTTTGCGAGTCCTCGTCCGCACTACTTGGCCATTGCGAGTCGCTCTTTCAAAGGTTGACAAAGGCGAATTGATTCTTCCCGAGGGGAGGAGACGCCCAGTGGTGAGTCCATGCAGCGCTGCTTAATTCCCTCTCGCGACTCGGACGATGAAGGTCCTTAGCAGCGGCATACACGATTTGTCGATCGACAGTGGTCGCACGCGCTCAGCCGAAAGTCGACGCGGCGGACATGGAGTCGACGCGGCGGATGGAGGTCGCTCTATGGCGAAGTCGACGCGGCGGACACGGGGTCGACGCGGCGGATGGAGGTCGCGCTATAGCAATGTCGATGGCGGCGGGGCCGTGAGGGCGAGGTCGCGATGGCGATCCCACGGCAGGCGAGTCCGCGCTGGGCGATTCCGCCCGAGCGACTGAGTTGGCTCCTTCGCCACTCCATGGTCTTAAACAGGATTTCATACATATACAAATAAACAACATGAAGCATTGATGATTAGATCAAATAATGATTATTTGAGAGAATATCGAGTAAGAGGGAAGGTATGTGCACTTCTCCAGCTACCTTCGATGGGATATCTTTTATGCAAGTACGATGCATGCAAGGGATCGAATATAGATTAAATAATAAAAATAATAATTAAGGAGAGGTGGATGCAGTTGAAAGAGAACTTATCATGAATAGGTTTGATGTAGCTGCGCAGGGCAGCCCGTGACCGCCGCCGACCTGGCCGCAGTGGAGTGAATTATTCTGATCCAATTAAGTTGACATGTGTCGCATCCACTGGTAGAAAAGGGCCCATGCATCCCGGTTGGTAAGGGCCATTAGTCCCGGTTGCCCAACCGGGACGGGGCAATCGGGACTAAAGCTCTAACCATTAGTCCCGCTGCCCCAACCGACAAATGGGGCACGGGCGGCATCAGAGCGAGGGTGGAGATTAGTCCGGTTCGTAACTAACCGACTAATAACCTGCTGCCGCAGTAGATTTGGCCCATTTCTCCGTCATGCAGTAGAATTCATTTTGGCACATTTTGTTGCCGCGGCAGATTTTCGCCACTTTTGTGCCGCGTAGAATTCATTTAGGTTGTTTTATTGTTTATTTAGTGTTTTGCACTTATCAACGAAGGAACCTTATATTACACAAGATCATCATGATAACATTACATTCAATACACGGATCGAGTTCATGCACTACATACAAAAGTTGCTATTCGATGCTACCGGCCAATTTCTTGAAAGTTGCTATTTTTACAATTCCTATTGTCTATACACAGCCGAGTAGTATTCCCCTTGTGTGTTTAGGACTTCGCATCCAAGAATCCCACCAATTCCTCATGAATTGCTCAGATGCGATCCTTTTGGCGTAAGACCGTCCCGTAGACGCTCGATCTGATTTAAAAAAGGAGTCACCTATATGAATATGAAACTAAACACAATTTGATTGTAATTAAAACTATAGAAATTGTTTACGACGTGGAGTTGCTATAAATTTCTGCCCTTCTCATCGCACGCCACGGATGAACTCGCATACATAGTATCCACATAGATTGTTACCGTCCTCGCTGCACTTTACGAGAACAGAGTTCAATCAAAATAATAATCAAGCATGATAATAATCAGATCAAAACTAGAATCAAAGAGATGCCGGATATAGCTAGTGGTGCTTACATCTAGTGGTTGAAATGTAAGCTCCTCTTCCAAACACCCCTAGCCTTCTTGGTGAACTGCTTCCAAGCTACCCGCGAGAAAACTAATAAAATAAGTTATTAAGTACTTGATATCATAAAATTCACTTAACGCTGCCGATATAGTGTCGTAATGATTAGAATTACCCTGGAGAAGTATCTCGCATGTCCTTCCACGCCTCAAGGGGTTTATGTTTCGAGTCCATGACTAGTACACGCCTTTGTCAAGTTGAATGATTAATGTAATATAGTGGTACTGCGAATGCGTAACTAATCAATTATATACTTAACATCGAGTAAGAGAAATAGAAAGTGTATACAAGACAATAACACTCATCGAAGTTGTAAGGAAATAGTATTTCCTTTTGGTTTCTTGAAACCTTAACACGGTACTATATTATCCTCCGTATCCCGGGGCTTATTTTGAGATTAGCTTCATGAACCCAATATGGGTCAATGAAGCCAATGTCATAGATTTGTCCTCTCAGATTCGAGAATCTTCATTCGCATATTACAAGATGATTATATACATGCAATAAACAAAATAATATAGTGGAGACTAAATTAATTACATAATTAGTACTTACGCATAATAGGCACTCATGATCGATTTGTCCAAGGCGCCTTGATTGAATAATTGAAATAGTTCATCAAATTCAATGGATATCATGTCATCCTTATCTTTCCCATGATGCTTTTTTGTAACCCTCAAAGACTATCCAGCTTAGCCCCGCCCTTGTGGCATGCATGTACCGCTTATGCAATCTTCGCATTTTATTGGAAGATTGTTTACCTCCTCAGTTTGACGAGAGGTTTTCCGATCGGCATTGGTATGCTACTTCACTCACGAGGAAGAACTCTAATCGATAAGTATCGGCAATACTCATACCTTGAGCAGCGCTTCTCAGACAGTAACTACCGATCATACCGCTTCGCCCCATATTTGCTCGACCCACATTGGTTTGAGAAATCACCTTGAGAGGGGCGCAAGTCTGTTTTGCTTGTTCTCCGAGCTGGGCAACAGATTTCCGCTTGCATCAAGATACTTCTCGAGGCTTTTTGTGCCGCATGTGACTTGAGAATAGAACGCCATAGTCCGATGACAGCTTTGTCTCGGGTTGATGAAGATTCTTTAGCATTTTGAACACTTTGGCTTTTTCTTCTTTGGTGGGGAACTCGCTCTTTCGCCGCCTCATCTTAGCTTAAAACGCTTGCTTCCAAGATCAACGATCGCAGTCTCCTCTTCAAGATACCATAAGCTCTCTTGGGAGGAACCGCTGGTACTTTTGGAAGAGGCTCTTGTTTACGCTTTCGACATCGCCACGACGACAAGAGCGGTACGCTTACGCTTTTTATCCCGAGGCGCCGCGATGGCTCCCGGGCGATGGCTGCACCGAGATTGGTGAGGCGACGGAGCCGGTGAGGCGACGAAGACGGCCGCCATGTGACGACTACCGGAGATGGGTGAGGCGGCGCGAAGATGGCCTTGGCGTGATTTCAAGCACGATACAATCCTTCGCCATAGAATGGTGACGCTTTTGGCCACCCAAAGATACCACATCCCCTTCACCAACAGGTAGTGAAGATCCAAAACCTCAAAGGTGGGCATGATTTCATCCACGCCGACAACAACAGAGCCCTCCGGAACCGGACGACGTGGTAAGTTGGTGTGGGTCCAATTGGTAAGGCATAGCCGACCGCCACCTTCATTGATATGTTCACAACTTTGACATGTAGCTCGCAGGTGTCATCTCTATGATATCATCCACGGGTAGCCAACAGGAGCCATCGCTTGCATCATCCAGATCGCCATTGTCATCACCGACCTCGGTGGAAGCCACATCGCTTTTTTCGATTATTCGATAGGCGGTAGCATCGAATGCGCAGTCACCTGAGATGGGCGGTAGTACTTTGCTCTTTAAGTGTGTTAATTTCATCTTGTTGTTGCTTTAATCGTTCTTCAATTAAACGCATTCGCTTTTCCGACTTTCTTCGCTTCAACCGCCGCCTGCCCCTTTCTCCTCTGACGGCTTCTATCAGGATATTTCTTCCTCTCTTCGGGAAACCCAGTCCTCCATGATTGGGAGCCTCTTGTGCCTCGTGTTCGTCCATCATGTTCCTTATTTCCAAGGGCGAGTGTGAGCTCATCATTCTCTATATCGGGAATGAACTCCCCATCTTTTATAGCCTTTACTTCTTTTCTGATCCTCTCGATTGGCAAGGGGTCTTCTTTATGTCGTATGTTATATATACACCTCCCTTCCGAGTCCAACGTGCCCCCATGCCCGTAAAACCAATTCCTTGCACGTTCTACCCAATCGTCTGTCTCTGGGGTGATATTTTTATCACGCAGCTCCTGCCAAGTTTCTCCCACTTAGGAATGCCAACCTCAGAGCCACCTTGCCCCATAGTATGGTTATACTTCTTCTTAGCAAAGATTCAGCTTATTCGTTTTACATTTTCTTAGCTTTTTCGATTTCTTGTATTCCACAAACTCATCCCGTAATGGTTTTATCTTCTCAAACTGAATATTCTTGAAATCGAGAGTCTTCTTTTCACGACATAGTCAAGGTGCAATCTTTTCTTCCAGTTGGTGAAACATCGGGCCATCTTCTTCAAAGCCCACTCGACCTTAGCCTCCATGGCTCTCCCATGTTGTGGCGCCCTCAATCGGATCCTCCGCATTTGGATCCACTCTATCTTCGTAGTTTGAAATTAACCATGAGCCTCTTCCACAAGAAATCTTTGGCGTGGTTAGGGACAAATAAACATGTTCCTCTTCATCCGCATTAGCAGGCCTATTCCAATTTCTAATGGTGATCGGATTAAGTCCCTAACAATTACTCCGCATTGTGCCACAAATTTGGTTGCGATAACTTCGAGATGGGTCATTCCGCTGCCTTCTTGACATCTTCGATCCTGAACCTCTCATGGTCTTGCAACTTTTTGGTTGGGCCTCGCTCTTTTTTCAGAGATTCCTTCGATCCGGAGGGCTAAAAGAAGAAAGATCGTTATTATTTCTATATAGATAGCAGATGATTAATTAATGAATTGATTTATATTACATGCACCTCGCCGAGCGGTCGCCTTCTCGATTACACAAGGCATCGCTTTCTCATGGAAGGCAACACCTTCAACCTCAAACAAGTTGTCTACTCCGTAAAAAGAGGATCACCTCACCGAGTTGTTCGTAAACGCTGATACGCCTAAATTATCTTCCCACGGATCACACCTTGGATCAACTCTTCCTTTTCTTCGCTCGACGTGGGTCCATATTTTCTGCAGAGGTGGAAAGACGAATAGGTCAAAGCGGCGAGAGGAGAAAGTTAAGTACGGTGTTGAGAGATATAAACCCTAATTCAGAGAAACCCTAATATATACATACACAATAATAAAATGAAGAGAAAGGGAAACCGTGGTAGTAGATAGGCACATCGTCGAACCCACATGCACCTAAGTTGCTTGAAAATGTGAATCGGTCAGGGCTACCCACAAGTGACTAACCGGGGGCAAGACCAATAATACCAAACTAATTAATAAACCTAATAATACCTAACTAATAATAAACCTAATAATCCAAACACCAAAAAGAAAGGGAAACAATCAACACATGGCATCGATGCAATGCTCAAGCAAGTATGATGATATGAAAAGTTAATTTGCATTGGGATGTAACCCTACGAAATGCTCGACGATTTAATCGGGGTTCCGAGGGGTGAAAACCCTAACTCGAGAAACTCCTAACACATGAGAGGGGTGTATTTGTTCTTCTAATTAAACTTGTAATTTAAGTTGTTGAACAATGCATGATTATAGCTTAGATAGCTAGGTTTCAATTTTCTGAACATTTTGATATATTATTCATATTTTTATGACTTATAGATTAAAAGTTATTGAATTTATAAGATTATAATTATTTCAAATTATTAAAAGATGGTTAAACTTTTACACCGCAGCATACCTACCCACAAGGATCGACAGAGGGGCCCCATGGCCACCTCACACTCGCAAGCAAGAGGGACCGGGTTATTTCTCACCGACGGCATCTAGCCAGCGGTGACCACAGAGCGAGGGAGAGGGAAAAAGGTCATGAGATCCGCGTGCTCACCGTGGTGCTCAAGGTAGTGACGGGAAGTGCGGGAGGTCCCGAACGGCGTGAATGGCGACGACGGCGGCGCCGGTGACGGAGAGGACGTGATCGATTCAAGGGAGAGGGCACCAAAGAAGCGAGCCAGCGGTGAGGAGGTTCTCGGCGAGGCGGAGCTCTAGAGGCACCCGTTAGGGCGGCAGATCGGCGGGCAGCTCGGCTTGGGGTCAGGCGCAGGCGTCGGTGAAGCAGAAGTGATGGGGAAGGGAAGAAGAAGAGGAAGGGCTCAAGGGTTATAACCAAAGGACCTTTAGTCCCGGGTGGCTCCAACCGGGACTAAAGGGTTATACGTCCCGGGTGGAGCCACCAACCGGGACCTATACTCCAAAATTTTCAGAGACCAAGGGTTGGCGCGGAAGTCTTTAGTCCGTTGGTGGCTCCAACCGGACACATATTCCTGCTTTCAAAAAAATTCAGGTATTTTCTCTCTCTGCTCCGCCTTATTTTTTATTTTGGGGTTTAAATTTGTATTGTTTTTTAAATGATAATTAATTTGGAATTTAGAAAAACTTTAAACATAAAAAGTGTTTGGATTTGAATAAATAATTCAAAACCATTTTATTTTTTAAAAAATAATTAATGTAACCATTTAAAATATGAACCATTTACAATTAAAATGAATTAACTTATATTTTTTAATATCAATTTGGAATTTAGAAAACTTTAAACATAAGAAGTGTATGGATTTGAATAAATAATTCAAAACATATTCTATTTTTAAAAATAATTAATGTAACCTTTAAAATGAATTAACTTATATTTTTGAATATTAATTTGGAATTTAGAAAAATTTTAAACATAAAAAGTGTTTGGATTTAAATAAATAATTCAAAAACATTTTCTGTTTTAAAAAATAATTAATGTAACCATTTAAAATATGAACCATTTACAATTAAAAATGAATTAACTTATATATTTTTAATATCAACTTGGAATTTAGAAAAACTTTAAACATAAAAGTGTATGGATTTGAATAAATAATCCAAAACTATTTTCTATTTTTAAAAAATAATTAATGTAACCTTTTAAAATGAATTAACTTATATTTCTAAATATTAATTTGGAATTTAGAAAAACTTTAAACATAAAAAGTGTTTGGATTTAAATAAATAATTCAAAACCATTTTCTCCTGCAACATTGTTCTCCATACCAATGTCCACACACATGCATAATATGGGCACAACATCACAAACTATGCCGTGATTCAGCACATAACATCGGTCATTTGGACCGAAAAAGCCATGAAACCTCGAACATGATAGGTCATTTTGTGAAGGTTTTTTCGAAACATGATCAATATACCAAATCTGGTATTTTTCCTTTTAACTATGTAACCTAATATGACACCACGCGAAGGATTTTCATTGTTCGGATTTTGTTTTGAATTTATTATGCCCGTTTTGAATTATCTGAATTTCTAACTATGGTCGAACCGGTGTGCATGAAGATAGGGGAAGAGCATCGTTAGAAATTGCATTGGATCTCTGAAGAAACCACATATTGCGAGTCTAAAAATGATTTTTTCAAAAAATCACGGGCGATAGATCATGTACCTATAGTACAAACCGGACCCACTTCCTACCGATTTGGCAGACATTTTTCCTTTTTACCCGGGATGGACGAAAAGGTTTGAGATGTACCGGTTGGGAGATAGTCCATGTAAGGTGGTCTAGTATTTTAGGAAAATAGGACGGTAGCATTCTGAAACGGCATTTTGGTGGTTACTTCACAAAACGACCCATTTTTTGTGCTCGGAAAATGGAAAAGGGCTTTTCCGTGCGACAAAAAGGAAAACTTCCTCCTACAACATAGTTCTCCATACCAATGTCCACACACATGCATAATATGGGCACAACATCACAAACTATGCCGTGATTCAGCACATAACATCGGTCATTTGGACCGAAAGCCATGAAACCTCGAACATGATAGGTCATTTTGTGAAGGTTTTTTGAAACATGATCAATATACCAAGTCCGTATTTTTCCTTTCAACTATGTAACATAATATGACACCACGCCAAGGATTTTCATTGTTCGGATTTTTTGAATTTATTATGCCCGCTTTTGAATTATCCGAATTTCTAACTATGGTCGAACCGTGTGCATGAAGATAGGGACGAGCATCGTTAGAACTTGCATTGGATCTCTGAAGAAACACATATTGTAGTCTAAAAATGATTTTTCAAAAATCACGGCGATAGATCATGTACCGTAGTACAAACCGGACCCACTTCACGATTCGCACATTTGTACTTTTTACCCGGATGGACGAAAAGGTTTGAGATGTACCGTTGGGAGATAGTCCATGTAAGGTGGTCTAGTATTTTAGGAAATAGGACGGTAGCATTCAAACGGCAATTTGGTGGTTACTTCAAAAACGACCCGCTTTTTGCGCCGGAAAATGGAAAAGGGCTTTTCCGTATGCAAAAAGGAAAACTTCCTCATGCAACATTGTTCTCCATACCAATGTCCACACACATGCATAATATGGGCACAACATCACAAACTATGCCGTGATTCAAGACATAACATCGGTCATTTGGACCGAAAAGCCATGAAACCTCGAACATGATAGGTCATTTTGTGAAGGTTTTTCAAACATGATCAATATACCAAGTTGGTATTTTTCCTTTCAACTATGTAACATAATATGACACCACGCCAAGGATTTTCATTGTTCGGATTTTTTGAATTTATTATGCCCGTTTGAATTATTTGAATTTCTAACTATGGTCGAACTGTGCATGAAGATAGGGACGAGAATCATTAGAACTTGCATTAGATCTCAAGAAACCATATATTGCGAGTCTAAAATGATTTTTCAAAAAATCACGGGCGATAGATCATGTACGTAGTACAAACCGATTCCACTCGCCGATTCGCAGACATTTGTCCTTTTATCCGGGATGGACGAAAAGGTTTGAGATGTACCGTTGGGAGATAGTCCATGTAAGGTGGTCTAGTATTTTAGGAAAATAGGACGGTAGCATCGAAACGGGTTTTTGGTGGTTACTTCACAAAACGACGCTTTTTGCGCCGGAAAATGGAAAAGGGCTTTGCCGTGCGACAAAAAGGAAAACTTCCTCCTGCAACATTGTTCTCCATACCAATGTCCACACACATGCATAATATGGGCACATCACAAACTATGCCGTGATTCAGCACATAACATCGGTCATTTGGGCCGAAAGCCATGAAACCTCGAACATGATAGGTCATTTTGTGAAGGTTTTTTCGAAACATGATCAATATACCAAGTTGGTATTTTTCCTTTCAACTATGTAACATAATATGACACCACGCGAAGGATTTTCATTGTTCGGATTTTTTTTAATTTATTATGCCCGTTTTGAATTATCTGAATTTCTAATTATGGTCGAACCGGTGTGCATGAAGATAGGGGACGAGCATCGTTAGAACTTGCATTGGATATCTGAAGAAACCACATATTGCGAGTCTAAAAATGATTTTTTCAAAAAATCACGGGCGATAGATCATGTACTTGTAGTACAAACCGGACCCAATTCCTGCCGATTCGGCAGACATTTGTCCTTTTTATCCGGGATGGACGAAAAGGTTTGAGATGTACCCGGGATGGAAAAAAATATGTTACGCCATTTCCCACCTCTTCCCGCCAAGTTTTCCCGCCCTTTCCTTTCTACTAGAGCTTTTAGTCCCGGATGTAGTCACTAACCGAGACTAAAGATATTTCCCGCCATTTCCCAAAGCTTCACGCCAAGTTTTCCCGCCCTTTCCCTCTATATTTAGGGTGATCGTGTCATGGATATCCACACATCCACACCTTCCTCTCTTAGAACAATGGACAACGCCTACTGGGCCATTCTGACCCTCGAGGAGACCAAGACGCTATGCGCCTCCAACTACCCTTGTCCGCCGGGGTACCGGCCGCCCGCCGGCTGGATGCTGAGCGCTGGAGGGGTTCCTGTCCCTCCTGTACCTCAAGGTTCCGCACGCCAGGCGGCCATCACAAACCACTTCTACCACGAGCTCACGTCGGAGCAGCGGATGGATCCCTAGTGGGATCCCGACAACTACGACACCTGGAATGCCTTCTTCGCTAATAGGCGGGAAAGGGAGCTTGCCAGGTACGAGGGTGATGGCCCGCCACCGGTGAACCACAACGAAGTCGGACGTCGTCTGTGGTGGGCGAACCGTACTATCATTGAAGTGATGCGCTACATCGCCGGGGGAGACCATCCTCGCCTACGGTGCCCACGAGTCCACCCGCCACAGGCCCCACACTGTCCCGGCGGTAGCGGCATCGTCTTCTAGGAGACCCCTCTCCCACCCGCCGCGAATCCGAGGCTGGAATGGCCCCTGGTATATGCCATGGATGGGCTGAGGATCCCCGGAGTGGCAGTGACGATGATGATGACGACGACGATGAAGACCCTGAAGCTGCGTACTATAGGACTAGGCATGATTATGACTAAAGGGGGCGGCTTTAGGCCTGAGTGTTAGCTAGTCCCGGTTTGTCCCAGTTTTTAATATTAATAAATGTCTTAAGTGTTACCTAATAAATAGAGGGAAATGCCTATATAAAGAGAGGGTTCATATTTAGTCCCGGTTGGAGAAACCAACCGCGACTGAAGGGATTGCGGCAGAGTGGGCCAGGCAACACTAATAATAGGGGTGAGTGTCGACATTATGTATGGTTATACCTTGTCCCGGATGGTGTCACCAACCGGGACTAAAGATGAACCTTTAGTCTCGGTTGGAGACACCAACCGGGACTA
The DNA here is from genome assembly GCA_030063025.1 of Avena longiglumis. Lineage (NCBI taxonomy): Eukaryota > Viridiplantae > Streptophyta > Magnoliopsida > Poales > Poaceae > Avena > Avena longiglumis. Next base: position 105,466,021 of record CP125976.1, on the reverse strand, counting down.
AAGATGAGTCAGAACTAATAATAGGGGTGAGTGTCTACATTATGTCGTGAGTCTCGACATTATGCCGAGCTGCTTGTACTATAAATATGCATCCTTGTGAGTCAAGTCCTCCAGCCAGTTTGAGGCATCTCCAAGATGGTTTTAGAGAGCAGGGACACCACTACGGCCAGTTTCAGGGAGATGCCGACGGAGCCTCCTCGGCATCTCCGAGAACTGGTCATAGAGGCACTCCTAATATGTGAAATTAGTTAGCTCCGAGGCGTATTGATCTAGTTAGTGAAGTTACAAGCTGCAAGATGGTTTTCAGAGAAGGGACACCATTGCGGCCAGTTTTAGGAGATGCGACGAGCGGGCCTCCTCAAGCATCTCCGAGAACTGGTCATAGAGGCACTCCTAATATGTGAAATTAGTTAGCTCCGAGGCGATTGATCTAGTTAGTGAAGTTACAAGCTGCAAGATGGTTTTCGAGAGCAGGGACACCATCAAGCGTTTGCCAGGAGATGCCGACGAGCCCAGTCCTCGGCATCTCCGAGAAACTGGTCATAGAGGCACCCCTAATATGTGAAATTAGTTAGCTCGAGGCGATTGATCTAGTTAGTGAAGTTACAAGCTGCAAGATGGTTTTGAGAGCAGGACACCACTATCAGTTTTCAGGAGATGCCGACGAGCCTGGGCCTCCGCAAGATCTCCAAGAAACTGGTCATAGAGGCACCGGTCCAAAGATCTTTGTTTGTTTGTCTCGAAAGGTTACTAAGAGCCAATCATCATTGATGGTTACGAATAACAACCCTCATAGATTAAATGGCTCTGCTTTGTTCTCATCCCACGCACGTACACCTGGTTTGCCCCACAACCGTAAGAATTTCTTCAACTAATGGCCTAAGGTACACATCAATGTCGCGTCTTGCTTCGGGCCTTGGATGAGCACCGCATCATAATGAACTTACGCTTCATGCACAACCAAGGAGGCATGTTGTAGATACATAGAGTCACGGACAGGTGCAGGATGCAGCTCGCTCCCCAAAAGGATTCATGCCATCCGATTTTAGACCAAACCATAAGTTCCTTGCGCCACCGCAAAGTCCGGGAAGTCTCTCTCGATTTTTCTCCACCGTGACCCATCAAATAGGTGTCTCAACTTCCCGCCTTCTTACGGTCTTCTTTGTGCCATCGCAACAACCTGGCATGCTCTTTGTTTCGAACATGCGTTTCAACCTTGTTATTATAGGAGCATACCACATAACCTTAGTAGGAACCCTCTTCCGGAGGGGCTCTCCTCAACATCACCGGTCATCTCGTCGATCTTATACTGCAACGCTGCATACCGGCATTTATCTAAATTCTCATACTCCTTATCATGGGTAGAGGATGCAATCATTAATGCATGCATGTATCTTTTGCACATCTAATCCCAGGACAGAGAGTCTTCTTTGCTTCGTAGGTACTCTCGGAAGTTAGTTATGTTTTGGAAACTTGGCTTCATTATTTTCAGCATCTTTTCAAATGAGGAGTCGTTAGACCACACTGCCTTCCATCGCAACAATTCCAAAGTGGTACCGAGCTTTGTGCCGCCATCTTCACAATTTGGGTACAACAATTTCTTGTGATCTTCTAACATGCCCTCTAACTTCAACTTCTCATTTTCTATTTCACGCCTCTCTTTGCATCAAATGACCCTACCAAGTTCATCACCGGCTCATCCGATGCCCGCTCTTCACCTCTTTCCTCTCCATTGTCTTCCATTGCAAGATCATCAGATTCAGGAAACATATGATGATAGTTGTTATCATCATCTTCTTCTTCACCATCTTCCATCATAACCCCTCTTTCCCGTGCTTGGTCCAGCAATTATAGTTGGGCATGAAACCTTTCATAATCAGTGCTAATGATTTTCGAGGAAGAGTACTCCTTGTTGTTCCGACATTGAACACATGGACAACGATAAATCCATTCTCTTTGTTTGTCAGCCACATCGATAAATTTATCCACGCCTTTGATATACCGGCTACCCGCCGTCACCGTACATCCATTCCGACCGCTCATCGCATCATATAAGTAAGTTTATCAAAAACAGGACATCATAAATAGTGAAATAACCAATTCACACCGACACATGAATTGTATCAATGACCTAGAAAAGATAAGATTGCTAACCTCGATCGAGGGAAATAAAGAGGAGAAAGCTCAAGTGCCCTGACACCTTCTATATTTTTGTTCTATGAGAAATTCAACGGATTTTTCACTCAAACATTTCAACAAACACCTTCAATGCATGCATGAGAAAAACTAGCACACCTCACACCTTCCACCATTCAAAAAACAGAGTGGAGGCAGAGGGGCTGTTGCATTTATAGAGGGCGGGGTCTTTAGTCCTGGTTGAGCCAAAGAATCGACTAAAGGTGCGTGCCACGCCACGTGGCTGTGGCCAAACCTTTAGTCCCGGTTGGAGCCAGCAACCGGGACTAAAGGTGCGTGCCACGCCACGTGCTCCAACCGGGACGCATGCCCACTTACCAACCGGGACGCATGCCCCCCGTGCGTTCGCCCAACCGGACGCGTACAAGATTAGTCCCGGTTGGTGGCGCAACCGGGACTAATGCTCCGAGGGGTCGCGAACGGATAACCCTTTTTCATCTAGTTATCGGTTGTCCCGATTGATCGCATGCCTCCTGGGTGAACTGTGCACCGGCCAATCCGCATCCGGTCGTGGTTGCGGGCGATTGAGCGGAGGAAAACGCTGCCCATCGACACACGCGATCCAGCGATGATGGGGTTCTTGTCTTCATTGGGCCACGACTCGATCGTGAGGCAGCGCATGTGTAAGAAAAAAGACATGCAAAGAATTATATTTAAATAAAAAGGAAACTAACTTGCATTGCAATTGGTGTAAAGAAAGACAGGAATCAGATCGGAAAAGCCTATTCGTCATGTCCACATGCGATCAAGCCCACACGTTTGCCTAATAGAGCTTCTTCTCTGTTGAAGAAAGATCGCGTGGTGGCAGCCGACTCTTGATCCGATTGGATCTCTCCAGTCTTGCGGAGCCCAAAGAATCACACAGCCATGCGTGCATGGTAAATCGTTTGGATCAGACAAGATTCAATCTTGATTCCTACGCTCGACCACCAAGAAAGATGATGTTGCGGGATCCCGATAGTATGTACATCCAAACACTCGATAGTTTGCGTGAGGATTAGATTAGAATTAAACAATCAATTTTCCAAGGTAACCAATGAGAGAGAATAATAAGATTTGAAAACTCACCGATGTACGCTGCACCGATCGTCCATCTACGGTGTTCTGTTTGGCAGCGATTGGAAGGAATCGGCTCGCTGCGATCTGGTCGGCGTTGATGGCGAGGGATCTCGCCCGGATTATCACCCTCCAAGCACCGCTTGCCCCACGGTGGGCGCCAACTATCGTGGTATTGCACGGCAGATGCTACCGGGGGTAGCTTACATAGAGGGAGCAAGGCGACGTAGGAGAATCCGGGAGCGAGATTGGCACACGATGTACCCAGGTTCACGTCCCCTCGGTTGAGGATCGCTACGTCCTGCTATCAATCCAAAGATATAATCATAGATTGGCTTACATGGAGCGCCAGGCGGAGAGAGAGACTATATCTAATCTATTGTGGGAGAGCCTCCTGCAGTGCCCCTGGCTTTTATATATGCAGCCAGTTAGGGTTTACAAGTATTTGGTGGGCTTTGTATCCAAGTCGCCATCTTGGGCCTCTAGTCGCCGCCACTCGTCTGGGTCCAGCATGCGCCAGTCGCCGGATTAGGCGAGTCGACCCGCTCAGGGCTAGGTCCCAGTCAGCTCGATCCAGCTGGCGAATCCGCTTTGTGGGTATACCCCGATTGGTATTCCCCCATCATTCCCAAAGACAAATAAATAAAAACAAACAAATTAAGTGAATGGACACTTTTGCCAAATTAACACCCATGCCTACTTTGGCTATCTCTAACTTTTAGAACTTAACAGAAACTTGTTTGGATCTTTGCACCCTTTGATAGTACTCATAACAAAGTACCGAGGCCCACTTTGTGATCATCCAGAAACATTCAAATGCATAGTTTAAATGACAGTTTAAAATTGAATCTATTTCATATGGGAAGATCCCACTTTTTCAAAAACCACTCAAACAAGACCAACTTTCAAAACCCAAGCATCTACAGACTCACCAGCACATTCCTAGCGCACCCACCAAAAATCTTTTCAAAATTCAAAACTTGAATTCATGCGGCCATTTCATCGAACACCTTGCAGATGCAAATCAAACAAATCCTAAACACTATAGTGTGCAGTGTTTTGGGCCTAACTTGTTCCCTCTCTAGCTCACAGCAACCTCAGTAGATCATCTAGCAAACTTAACTAATCACTAGCCCCACTGTAAGCTTGCCAATATCATCAATGGTGAACAGGCCGAGAGCACCCATGTCAGCCCAGTGTGGACAGCAGGCTAGAGGAAGAACTAGCCGTGCCAACCTTGTCTGGGAGGTAGCCCGTGTCTCACTGCCCCCTCTCGACCAGCCCTGCCTCGCAGACAACAACCAAAACCGCCGCCAGAACGCCGCTACCGGTCATTGCCGACCATGCCGACGTGCACCGCAGAGCACGCACCGTTCCCACGCAACCAGACCACCTCGAGCCCTCGCCGCCCTCCAGCATGCTCCCCACCGTCCCAGGAGACCGCTAGACATGCCCATTTCACCGCCCGTACCCCGTAGCCACCGCTCACCGCAGAGTTCGCCGCCTCGGTCTCGCAGAGCATCGAGCGTTCCTGACCATTTTGCACCGCCCCTACACGTGCATTTACACCTTAGAGCATCGCCAGGATACCACCGATCGATCGCCACCCTCGGCCATGCCTCTAGCTGCCCATCCCGTTCGGTCTCACCGTCGAGACTATAAATAGAGGCCACCCCCAGCCGAATTGAGCACACCATCTCACTCCCCTCTCCTCACTGATCATTTTACCCCGTTCTCGGAGAAAGGAGAGCAGCGCATCGCCGAAATTTGGCCGGAGCCCGCCGCTGCTGGAGAAGAAGGGAGCCAGCGATTGGAGCCGCCCAGGAGAAGCTGCCGGTACCAGGAGGTTCGCCGTCATCGAATTCGTCGTTCGCCCGCATCGCCGACCTTCGCCTGAGCCCTGGTGAGCCTCCCACGACCCCCACCTGCCGCGCTAGGGTTCTGTCTCGCCGGCGCTGCCCGACATGGACGATGAACCTGAGCCGTTGGATTAGAACTAGATCCAACGCACCATGTTTCCCCGTACCGCTTCGCAGCCCCATCTCACTGACGCATGGGGAAAACAACTTAACCAGCCCGTGTAAGCGCGTAGGTGCCGCCCATTAGCAGTTCCCATGCAGCCCAGTCGTTTGAATTTGGGTTTTTTCCATTTTCATTCAAACACAGTTATGTACCTAGTTTCAAAAATCAACCCAGCTCGATTCAGTGAACCAAATTGAATGAAACCAATTTTGTTAGAAAGGTCTGGAAATGCTGAATCCAAGCCCGTTGGATTCAAATCATTTGCATCTTTAGATCAACCTTGGTAAAAATAACAAGGCAGAAGCTTTTTGCATTCAAACATTTTTCAAATTTAAACCATAATAGCTTTTGAGTTGATTCCAACTCTCAAAAATTACATTTGATTATACCTTTCAGAATATATAAAAATATATGGATTTACTTAAAGAAATAATGTTCAAGTAATAAAAGGATGCCACTTAGGCATTTCTAGTCACTTTATTTAAGTAAAATAAAAGGTTAAATCTTATTAAATTGTGACACCACTTTAAATCACATTCCCATGTACTGAAATGTGTGGTGATGACATGTGTCAACATGATCCCATGTTTGGTTTGGAGAATATTAAATCTTAAGTATCTTTTTCAATGAGTAGAAATTACCTTTCTAAAGAAATAAAAGAAATTGAACCAAGCTTTAATCTTGTAATGTTAGTGATGATGCTAGATCATCTATAGGACCCTTTTGTGTGATGATTGAAAATAGTTAAGTACTGTTTGGTGATTGTGTACCTCGTATTTATTTATAGACGCTAGTACCGACCAAGGATACGAGGAAGAAGGAGGATACTACGAAGAAGAAGAAGCCGAGGAGAACTTCAACCACTGCTCTGCACAAGGCAAGCTAACACTTGCAATTTAGCAAGATTATACTGATAATGATGCAAGCCTAATACTAGTTGAATGTGCAAGCTAACACTTGCAAGATACTCTACTTTAGCAAGCCTTACTAATCAAGTTGACCTATGCAAGCAAATACTTGCTTGTTACCATGCCAACTATATGCATTAAGCATATGTGATCATGCCCACTTGATAACCCCCTTCCTAGTTTTACTTACAAGCTTTATACTTTATTTCTTTATCAAAGCTATTACTTAGAGCTTACTTAAGTGAATTTGTAGATTCTAGAAAGATAATTGAAGGCTGCATAAAGAGCATATGTAGTGACCTCGGATCGATAAGGATCCTAAGTCCCTGTGATTAACATGCTAGTCCCTGGATCAATAGCTAGCACTCACAGTCGATGAAATATCATGTAAAACACAAAGTCTTTATTACACGGAGAATCCAGAGTATGAATTTATTACAGAATTGCTTAGCATTAAGCTAGCTCAAATAACAGCGGAAATATAAAAGCATCTTGAGTCCATCAACGCCTGTGCTTTGAGTGTAGACTCGCGATCCCACGCACCTTTCAATCTTGGATTATGCATAAACGCAGCCAACAAGTTGGGTCAATACTTTGAATGTATTGGCAAATTACACCAAGGAGAGAAAAGACTATCTCTACATGCAAGGCTAGTTTAGGATGTAGATTTCATTTGCTCAAAGCTAGTTTTCTTAAGTAGGGAGAAGAAGAGAAGATTGTCCTACTTTGTAAACATATGCTTAGGTAAAATAAGGCCGAGTGGCACACGAGGATATTACGCACCAGGTGTCCAAACAACCAAACACTTGGATATTACACACCAAGTTCCCAAAATCCCACCCATTGGCGATATTACTCACGCCATGGGGTTTTAAAACTTTGTTTAGGAAAGAGAGAGGAAGATCCTTCAGAGGCTCCATCCTTCAGACGCTCATTGTTGTTCTGTTACCGTGAACACGGCTGATCGATCAGATTGCAATACTCTCGAGATTTTGTGCACTTTACCCATAATCCACGATCAAGTCCTTTTGAGACGTATAAGACCATGGCGAGGCTTTCCCTTAGTAGCCCTCTACCTTCCGGATCCAACCATGCCAAGAACCTCCAAATGTTGGTACCTGTGAGGTTTCCCACTAAGTACTAGGCCAAGACAGAGCCCATAATGTATTGTGGTTGACCGAAGTTTCAATTCAAACATGGCAACTTCTTTGATTCCTGGGCGGCCATCCTCCACCAAAATCTCACTCGTTGTCCCAACAAACATTCCGCTAAGAAAACTTAGTTTTATTTTGAAGTGGATTTGAGAAGAAAAGTTTGCTCTAGAGAGCCTTTATACTTAGAAAATTCTTTATCTTTCAAACCCCCAACTAAGATTTTTCCATATATAGCATATCAAGCAATACGGAGCAAAAATAGGGGAACCTATTAGGAGGGTAAATCCTAAGTATAGAGCTACTCATGGCATACTACAAAAATCATCGCACTTGCAAAATAATACTAAGGAAAATTCTAATAGAACATCCTACACATGCATACTACAGAATTTTGAAGATTACATGCATAGAATCAAAACTGGGACAGAAGTTATGAACAAGTGGTGTAACTTGCCTTGATCTGAGCAGCACTCTACACAATAGCACTCCTTAGTGCACTTCGAACAATCTAACGAATCACAAACATAGATCTGATCACAACTTGCTCAAAACATATCACAGAGGTAATCATGCATGCATGCACATGGTATTTTATGCAAGGTTGGTTCTAAATTGACCAACGTAGCAAGATTGTGTTGCAATAGTGTAAGGGTGTCACTTGGATTGATTTCCCAAAGGTTTAGATCTAATTGAGTCACTAAAACAATTCCTAGGGTTAAAAGGAGATCAGACCATCTAATTAGCCCCAAACTAGATCCAATGATCTTAAGCAATGTTTTATAATTTTGTCTAGTAGGCATTGTGGAAACAAAGTTATTGCAACAAGAATCAATTAAAACAAAATTTTAATTATTTTTCTATAGAATAAACACTCTAATCTAATGATTAAAATCTACACCTAAAACATTACTGTAAACTTGGAATATTATTGCAGATCTGGATTCTACATAAAATTAGGAATCTAACGGTATATTATAAGCTAAAATTGGCCAAAGATTCAATTTTATATGAATTTCGCAAGTTTTTAACCTAAATCTGCAAACAGATCTAACCCTGACTTAAGAACTCGCCAAGTGCCAGCTTCTGATTGGCCCAGCTGGCAACGGGGGGGTGACGCGGCGCGGTGCGCTGACGCGGAGAGCAGACGTGGCGACCACGCGGCGGCACGTGATAGGCGCGTACCCCTTCGGGTCTACTTCTAATCCGAGCCATAGATTGAAGATCGAACGGAAGAGGTGGGCGCGGCGACTTACTGTTGCGATGACGGCGGCGGTGAGTGGCGGCAGTGTCGGTGGCGACGGCGGCGGCGCTCTGGTGCTCTTCGAGGAAGGAGAAGCTGCCACGGGTGATCGCCTCCTCCTTGCGGTCTCGTCTGTTGCCTCGATTTCGGCCTTCTCTTCCTCTAACGGTGGCGGTGGTAGCACCTCTCCCGCAGCTCCGGTGAGCAATTGACGACGGCACGTTGCGGTAAACGTCGGGCAAGGAGGGTGAGACGAAACGGTCGAGCGTAAGGGTCATCCCAGGGAGAAGGACAGGGAGAGGGGAGGCTCCTGACGTCGATTCCAACTCACCTGGTCGACGACAGCTCGAACCAGCGGAACCGGGGGAGGGCTAGGGTTTCGCGAGCTTGGGGAAGGAGGGGAGGGTCGCGCGGCTGAGTATTTATACACGGCCTGGGGGGGAGTCCTGGCCGGACACGGAGGGCGGGGGAAACATGGCCGACGGGGTCGCTGTCCCATTCTCGTTGGGGGAGAGGAGAGGGATGACAGGTGGGTTCCGGTTGTATGAGGGGGAGAAGTGAGCAAGGCTGGCAACTAGTCGACGCTGGTGTCGGGGCGGGTGGTCGAAATGAGCCCACTAGGTTAGCTGCTGCCCTTTTTTTTCCTTTTATCATTTATCAATTTCTGTTTTAGTCAAACCCAAATAACTTTTGCATACTAAGTCCAAATTTGATGAAATTTGTTTCTAAATTTTTATAAAAGTAAGGTGGTCAACATAGGACCATGGTTTGATGTTTCACAAAGTTTTTTTTTTGAAGGGTCAAGCTTGTTACAACAATAATTCCTACATAAAGAAGTCTTTATTAGGGTTTTGATAGGCTTAGGTGTTAGGATTTTGTTGCAAATTTTTATTTGTAGGGTGCAATGATGCAAAGATGATGCATGCCACTAATAACATCCTAATATAAAATCTGGGATGTTACAGCATAAAACTTGGCCTAAGCTAGATAATATTTATGTCTTCCTAAGGCATGAGATTGAACTTAGTTAAACTCCACTAGTTTACCACCCCTCATTAGTACTTACTCCCACTTGTAGATGCTAGTGCTAAGCATAAAACTTGATCAACTTTAGATGGGAATACTTGGTGAAAATGGTTATGAAAACCTTGGAATGATGGATCATTCTATTGAGATGTTTTGGACATGTGTTTCCGAACACCAGATGATTTTGGTGATGAAATTGTTGAGACATGAGCCTTAGCCCCTTTATAAAACTGATGGTTATCTGGATGCGATACCATTCCAATTTTACCGTACAACCACAATACCCGAAAATTGGGTAGGGCTTGAATGGAAACTTATATACCTTATTATTGGTTCCCTCACGGCCAAGGTCTGAGCTGAGGCTACCTTGTGAAGATTGTCCACCTGTGCAGTACCCGAGATGACAGTTGGTCATGGTTGGGAGGCCAAACTCACAGGAGAGGTGCCTATACTAGGGCGTGTAATTGAAAGGTTAGGATTGATTATCCGCATACTGAGTATGGTGAATTCAGGATTTGTTCCTGACAGATGTATCGAATTTTGTGGTGAAAGTGTACAATCTCTGCAGAGTGTCAAACTATTCGAATAGCTGTGTCCGCGGCTATGGATAGTTGGAGTGGTCATACTGTTCCTCCGTCAAATGTTTTCAAAATGACTTGTGAAATGAACTGAGCCTTTGACTTGACCACAACAGAGTTGTGATACGAAATACAAGTTCCAGCTTAGGTGTTATAAAACTTCAACTAGCTTTCTTCATTTCTGAACTTAGTATATGTAAATCTGTCTTTTTGCAAAACAACCCTAGATCTTAGTGTCCTACTACAAAAAACCCCTTCACTTGTTAGTATTAGTTTGTGAGTACTTAAAGAGTACTCATGGCTTTGTCCCTGGCTATTCCCATGGCCATACTATGAAGAGGAGTACCAGGAGGACGGACCCAAGGAAGGTTACGACAACTAGGATCATCTCCTATCACAAGATTGCCCGTGACCCTAAGATGGAGCTCACGCCTATGCTACCGTTATTATTACGTATTTCCGCTTGAGTTGTATTAAGAACGGATCATGAGATCCTTATTTGTGTAAGACCTTATGTATGCTTTGTAATGGATGATGTACTTAGACTGGACGTTTGAATCAAAAACTTAGTTTCAAAACCAAATGAAGCAAATATTTACAAAAACTTATTCTCATTCTTATCACCTGGATTCTTTCATAGAAAATCATGTTCCTAAAAAACTCTTGCAAAATACATAAAATTTGACACACTTGATCACTCTACTAACTTACTCATCCTATATTCTTATAGATGGACGTGAAATACAGCAAGTTTTATCAGTTGGGGAATGGAGGAGACCTTATCTTTGAGAGGGATTTGGACCAACTTTCGGAACTTTTGGAGCGTCCACACCCCGAGTTCTTCGGAGCTTAGCTCAATGATCAAGGAGGAGAAGATATGCAGTGGCTAATTGTTGCAAGTCTCCGAGGAAAGATTGAACCTCCCACTGCGGAGGGAATTCAATTCACCTTAAGAGAGAACAACTGGCTCGATGAACCTCCCATGCAGGAAGCTCTTGCCCGTCTGTGTGGGCAGAGTATCAACCAGATCAAGGGTACCCGCTTTGAGTTTTGCCCAAGGCGTGATGCTAATGGACAGCCACTGGAAGCCCCATACCACCACGAGCTGAAGACTCGGCTGGACCACCTTAGCTTCATGATGTACGATCGTTAGCAGGAGTTGGATAATTGTCGTGACTACTCCAACCACAAGTCCTCCATCATCAAGACGAAGGATCATACCATCGCCATGCTATCAAAGGATCGCAAGTCTCGCCGCCGTCAGCACGATAAGAAGGAGCGCATCATTGCCCGTCTTCGCCACCGTATCTCGAATTTGGAGGAGACCATCCATGAGAGAGACATGCAGTTGGAGGAAAGGGAGAATGCCGGAGAGGATCTTCGTGGAGACCCCTACTCCTATCTCAGCGATGATGATGATTTTCTGGAGGATCAAGCTATGGACTTCTTCACCGACGAGGAGGATTTCGCCTTCATCAATGACGATGAGGATGATGAGGATGATGACTACACCGACTCTGAGGAGTAGTAGCACTTGAACACTAGCGTAGTGAGTAGTATTCAGTCCCACTGTATCGTAGTTTCCAAAATGGTTCTTAAAACCATCTGTTTTTCTTGTTTTGTGGTGTGTGTCTGTATCGGGTGCTATGAATGAATGAATGAAAAACAAGTTGCTAGAAAATCTGAGTCAAACTTTAAAAACTTTTCAAAGCCTTGAACCTTAGAAATTTCCCCCTTTTCTCATGATCTATCTCAATCTTCAGATGCCACGCGGAGGAAGTGGTTCATCCCCGGACCCGATGTTGTAGATCCTGCAAATGTTGGTTTATGACCGCGAAGTTGAAAGAGCCGAACGTCAAGCCAACCTAGCCACCCTTCAATAGATAGCACAGATATCCCACAACAATCAAGGCCACAGAAACCAGGACAACCATGGATCTAAGCTCAAGAATTTCCAGAACACCAACCCACCTGTTTTCACTAAGTCAGAAGAGCCCTTAGATGCAGATGATTGGCTGCAAACCATGGAAAATAACCTAGAAGTTACCAGAGTGGAAGAAAACGAGAAAGTCTTGTTCTCCACCCACTATCTAGCCGGAGATGCTAGAGCATGGTGGAACAACGTTCGTGCAATGACCGGAGGACAGATGATGACCTGGGAGGAATTCAAGTTTAAGTTCAACAGAACCCATGTGCCACCTGGTTTGATCAAGAGGATGAGAGATGAGTTCAGATAACTGAAGCAAGGAAGGATGACCGTAGTGGAATACCGTGACAAATTCTTGTCATTAGCTAGGTATGCACCGGATGAGATCGACACTGAAGCCAAGAAGAAAGAAAGATTCCTGAATGGTCTGCACGATGAGATGCAGACTGTGTTAGTCAATATCCCCTTTGCTGATATTGAAGCACTGGTTGACTCTGCCATCCAGTTGGAAGGAAAGATCAACCAAGCCAATGAGAACCACAAGCATCACATGATGCATCAGCCAGGAACCCATCAGACCCCAAAGTATCGCCCTAACCCATCTCCAGGATTTGCCACGAGAACCAACAGACCCCCGATGAACCGTTTGACCTATCCCAACCGTGGAAACCCTAGGCCCGGAGGAAATCACAACAACCCCGGCAACTCTAGCAATTTCAATCGTGCCCCACCCAAGTTCGTGCATTTCTCGGATTGGCGGGATATTACCGCAAGTTCGTAGAAGGATTCTCGAGTATCGCCAGACCCATGACCCAATTGCTGAAGAAGGACAAGAAGTTTGAATGGACCGACAAATGTGAAGCGAGTTTTCAAGAACTCAAGAGGAGATTGATTTCAGCCCCAATCTTAATCATGTCGGATATCACAAAGCCCTTCGACGTGTATTGTGATGCATCCAAGATCGGTCTCGGATGTGTGATAATGCAAGAAGGCAAAGTTATCTCTTATCTATCTCGACAACTGAAACAACATGAGCAAAATTACCCAACCCATGACCTCGAACTCGCAGCCGTATTTCTAGCCCTGAAGACATGGAGGCATTACCTGATGGGAAATCGTTGTGAGATTTATTCGGATCATAAGAGCCTGAAGTATATATTCACTCAGAAGGAGTTGAATATGAGACAGAAAAGATGGATTGAGCTAATCAAGGTTTACGATCTGGACATTCACTATCACCCCGGTAAAGCCAATGTGGTAGCAGATGCGCTTAGCAGATTGCCGTGCCGCTTGAGCTCCATGATTTTGAAGGAGCAAACAAGTTTGCACAAAGAGATGGAAGATTTTCGAATGGAATTAGTGAGTGAAGGATTTTTGTCTAGCATCGAACTTCAACCCACTTTGATCAGCCAGATCAAAGAGGCGCAGAAAGGAAATGCTAGTATTGACAGAATCAAGCGTCGTATCGGTATAGGCAAAGTACCCGGATTCACCGAAGACGAAGAAGGAGTTCTGTGGTACAAAGGACGCCTTTGTGTACCAGCAGATTCTGAGTTGAAAGAGGTTATTCCCAATGAAGCTCATGATACTCTTTATTCTATCCACCCCGGAGGAACTAAGATGTATCAAGATTTGAAAGAGCAATTTTGGTGGCATAAGATGAAGAGAGAAATCGAAAGCTATATCGCCAAGTGTGATATATGTCAGCGAGTCAAGGCAGGACATCAAAGACCCGCTGGATTGTTGCAACCATTACAGATTCCGGAATGGAAATGGGATTCTGTTGGAATGGACTTTATCATCGGATTGCCTACTTCTAGTAGGGGAAATGACTCTATCTGGGTCATAGTGGACAGATTGTCCAAAGTCGCCCATTTCTTACCCGTCAAGACCACATATCATAGTTCGAAGCTAGCGGAGTTATACATCACTAGAATCGTCAGTTTGCATGGAGTCCCCAAGAACATCATATCGAATCGAGGAACTCATTTTACCTCGAGATTCTGGAAGAAAGTCCAAGATGGTTTAGGAACCCGACTAGATTTTAGTACCGCTTATCACCCCCAGATCGATGGACAAACGGAGAGAGTAAATCAAATACTCGAAGATATGCTAAGAGCATGTGTGTTAGAATATGGATCTAAGTGGGAAGACTGTCTGCCGTTCGCAGAATTTTCATACAACAATAGTTATCAAGCTAGTTTGCAAATGGCCCCATTTGAATTCATGTACGGAAGAAAGTGTCGCACCCCTTTGAATTGGTCGGAAGTAGGAGAGAGTCAGATTTTCGGACCCGATATCCTACGAGAAGCAAAAGAGAAGGTTCACAAGATTCGTGAGCACCTCAAGACAGCCCAGTCCCGACAGAAGAGTTACGCCAACAAGAGACGTCGAGACCTCGCCTTCAACATAGGAGATTTTGTGTATCTGAAAGTGTCGCCATTGAAGGGAATGCAGCGTTTCCAACTCATAGGAAAGTTAGCCCCCAGATATATCGGACCCTTCAAGATTCTGAACCGTCGAGGAGAAGTGTCGTATCAATTGGAACTACCCGAAGAGATTTCAGCCGTGCACAATGTGTCCCATATCTCATTACTTCGCAAGTGTCTCGATGTCCCGGAGAAGACTGAAGTATTCAAGAGTATTGATCACCGGACTATAGAGATCAACGATGACCTGACCTATCACGAAGTACCCATCCGTATTTTGGAAGAAGCCTTCAGAACCACCAGAACCCGAAGCATCAAGTTTCTCAAGATTCAGTGGAGCAACCACACAGAAGAGGAAGCTACCTGGGAGCGCGAAGATCACATCAGGACGGAGTTTCCCAATCTCTTCAAATCCTAGGTAATCTTTTCGTCCTTTTTCAAATATCGGGACGAGATTTTGTTTAAGGGGGGAAGGTTTGTAACATCCCAAAAATATTAAACTAGAATCATCATACTCTAATCATCAAAATTTAGGATTAACAAAAACTTTTCTAAATAAAAATATGAAAGCATGCATGTGTGTATGCATTCCAATTTGAATTCTTTTGAATTACCTTGCTTGTGTGTTTCTTTGCTTGTAAAATGATTCTTAGGTGAAATAAACATCATCTAAACATTTCCCAAACTTTTCCCAAAGACAAATAAATCAAAACAAACAAATTAAGTGAATGGTCACTTTTGCCAAATTAACACCCATGCCTACTTTGGCTATCTCTAACTTTTAGAACTTAACAGAAACTTGTTTGGATATTTACACCCCTTGATAGTACTCATAACAAAGTACCGAGGCCCACTTTGTGATCATCCAGAAACATTCAAATGCATAGTTTAAATGACAGTTTAAAATTGAATCTATTTCATATGGGAAGATCCCACTTTTTCAAAAACCACTCAAAAAAGATCAACTTTCAAAACCCAAGCATCTACAGACTCACCAAAGACATGCCTAGCGCACCCACCAAAAATATTTTCAAAATTCAAAACTTGAATTCATGCGGCCAGTTCATCGAACACCTTGCAGATGCAAATCAAACAAATCCTAAACACTATAGTGTGCAGTGTTTTTGGCCTAACTTGTTCCCTCTCTAGCTCACAGCAACCTCAGTAGATCATCTAGCAAACTTAACTAATCACTAGCCCCACTGTAAGCTTGCCAATATCATCAATGGTGAACAGGCCGAGAGCACCCGTGTCACCCCAGTGTGGACAGCAGGCTAGAGGAAGAACTAGCTGTGCCAACCTTGTCTAGGAGGTAGCCCGTGTCTCACCGCCCCCTCTCGAACAGCCCTGCCTCGCAGACAACAACCAAAACCGCCAGGAACGCCGTGCCTGTGCCGCTGTCGACCATGCCGACGTGCAACGCAGAGCACACACCGTTCCCACGCAACCCGACCACCTCGAGCCCTCGCCGCCCGCCAGCATGATCCCCACCGTCCCGGGAGACTGCCAGACATGCCCATTTCACCGCACGTACCCCATAGCCACCGCTCGCCGCAGAGTTCGCCGCCTCGGCCTCGCAGAGCATCGAGCGTTCCTGACCATTTGCCACCGCCCCTACATGCGGATTTACACCTTAGAGCATCGCCAGGAGACCACCGATCGATCGCCACCCTCGGCCATGCCTCTAGCTGCTCATAGCCGTGTCGCCACCGTCGCCTGCCCATCCCGTTCGGTCTCACCGTCGAGACTATAAATAGAGGCCACCCCCAGCCGAATTGAGCACACCATCTCACTCCCCTCTCCTCACTGATCGCTCCACCCGCTCCCGAGCAAGGCGAGCAGCGATCGCCGAGCCCGCCATGTTGGAGAAGAAGGAGCCAGCGATTGAGCCGCCCAGGAGAAGCTGCCGGTACCAGGAGGATCGCCGTCATCGACTTCGTCATTCGCCCGCATCGCCGACCTTCGCCTGAGCCCCGGTGAGCCTCCCACGACCCCCACCTGCCGCGCTACGGTTCTATCTCGCCGGCGCTGCCCTACGTGGACGATGAACCTGAGCCATTGGATTAGAACTAGATCCAACGCACCACGCTGTTCTGCATCGCCGCACCCTGCCTCACCGACGCATGGGGACAGCAACTTAACCAGCCAAGCGTCAGGCATGAAAGTGCCAGCCCATTAGCAGTTCCTCAGAGCCTACTGCTTGAATTTAGATTTTTCCATTTTCATTCAAACATAGTTCTGTACCTAGTTTCAAAAATCAACCCAGCTCGATTCAGTGAACCAAATTGAATGAAACCAATTTTGTTAGAAAGGTCTAGAAATGCTGAATCCAAGCCCGTTGGATTCAAATCATTTGCATCTATAATCAACCTTGGTAAAAATAACAAGGCAGAAGCTTTTCTGCATTCAAACATTTTTCAAATTTAAACCATAATAGCTTTTGAGTTGATTCCAACTCTAAAAAATCACATTTGATCATACCTTTCAGAATATATAAAAATATATGGGTTTACTTATAGAAATAATGTTCAAGTAATAAAAGGATGCCACTTAGGCATTTCTAGTCACTTTATTTAAGTAAAATAAAAGGTTAAACCTTATTAAATTGTGACACCACTTTAAATCACATTCCCATGTACTGAAATGTGTGGTGATGACATGTGTCAACATGATCCCATGTTTGGTTTGGAGAATATTAAATCTTAAGTATCTTTTTCAATGAGTATAAATTACCTTTCTAAAGAAGTAAAAGAAATTAAACCAAGATTTAATCTTGTAATGTTAGTGATGATGCTAGATCATCTATAGGACCCTTTTGTGTGATGATTGAAAATAGTTAAGTATTGTTTGGTGATTGTGTACCTCGTATTTATTTATAGACGCTAGTAACGACCAAGGATACGAGGAAGAAGGAGGATACTACGAAGAAGAAGAAGCCGAGGAGAACTTCAACCACTGCTCTGCACAAGGCAAGCTAACACTTGCAATTTAGCAAGCTTATACTGATAATGATGCAAGCCTAATACTACTAGTTGAATGTGCAAGCTAACACTTGCAAGATACTCTACTTTAGCAAGCCTTACTAATCAAGTTGACCTATGCAAGCAAATACTTGCTTGTTACCATGCCAACTATATGCCTTAAGCATATGTGATCATACCCACTTGATAACCCCCTTCCTAGTTTTACTTACAAGCTTTATACTTTATTTCTTTATCAAAGCTATTACTTAGAGCTTACTTAAGTGAATTTGTAGATTCTAGAAAGATAATTGAAGGCTGCATAAAGAACATAAAACTTGGCCTAAGCTAGATAATCTTTATGTCCTCCTAAGGCATGAGATTGAACTTAGTTAAACTCCACTAGTTTACCACCCCTCATTAGTACTTACTCCCACTTGTAGATGCTAGTGCTAAGCATAAAACTTGATCAACTTTAGATGGGAATACTTGGTGAAAATGGTTATGAAAACCTTAGAATGATGGATCATTCTATTGAGATGTTTTGGACATGTGTTTCCGAACACCAGATGATTTTGGTGATGAAATTGTTGAGACATGAGCCTTAGCCCCTTTATAAAACTGATGGTTGTCTGGATGCGATACCATTCCAATTTTACCGTACAGCCACAATACCTGAAAATTGGGTAGGGCTTGAATGGAAACTTATATACCTTAGTATTGGTTCCCTCACGGACAAGGTCTGAGCTGAGGCTACCTTGTGAAGATTGTCCAATTGCAAGACCAGATGACAGCTTGGTCATGGTTGGGAGGCCAAACTGTGAGAGAGGTGCCTATACTAGGGCGTGTAATTGAAAGGTTAGGATTGATTACCCGCATACCGAGTATGGTGAATTCAGATTTGTTCTCGATTGATGTATCGAATGTTGTGGTGAAAGTGTACGATCTCTCGAGAGTGTCAAACTATTCGAATAGCGTCATGCTGTTATGGACAGTTGGAGTGGCCATACTGTTCCCCCGTCAGATGTTTTCAAAATGACTTGTGAAATGAACTGAGCCTTTGACTTGACCACAACAGAGTTGTGATATGAAATACAAGTTCCCGCTTAGGTGTTATAAAACTTCAACTAGCTTTTTCATTTCTGAACTTAGTAGATGTAAATCTAGCTTTTTGCAAAACAACCCTAGAGCTTAGTGTCCTACTACAAAAACCCCTTCACTTGTTAGTATTAGTTTGCGAGTACTTAAAGAGTACTCATGGCTTTGTCCCTAGCTATTCCCATGGCCATACTATGAAGAGGAGTACCAGGAGGATGGGCCCCAGGAAGGTTACGACAACTAGGATCATCTCCCATTGTCAGTATTGCCTGTGACCCCGAAGATGGAGCTTCGCCTACGCTATCGTTATTATTACGTATTTCCGCTGCTTGAGTTGTATTAAGAACTGGATCATGAGATCCTTATTTGTGTAAGACCTTATGTATGGTTTGTAATGGATGATGTACTATGGTATCCAATTCTGTTATGTCTCGCAAAATGGTAATCCTGGATTGTATGTATGGCATAACAGGCATTTGGGATTAAAATCCGGGTGTTGACAATCATTCACACGTATGAAGGAAGAAGCTAAATGGGATCTCTTAGACCGTATTCAAGATAACACTGAAGCTTGGGAGAATGACAAAGGAAGAAAGTCAGGTATAAACTATGATTATGAATGCATTAAATCTTTTATGAGTACTGATAACTTCCGTGATATTAGCAGTGAGTTTGGTCTTGATTCCCAAAGTATTGCCAACTGTTTCAAGGCCTTTGCCTCTTACATAGAGATTCCCAAGAAGAAGTGGAATAAGTACCATGCTCCATATAAAGATGTTGTTAGTCATGTTCTAGTTAGAAGTACTCAAGTTTGTACTACTAATCATATTGTGCCTGAACCTCATGTTGAGAAAATGCCTTTCCCAGCTAAGGTAAAGGAGTATTTTATGATTAATAGTGCAAATAACAAAGTTACAATGAAAATTATGGAGCCTGGTAAGCAAATGAATATTGAACCTGTGGTAGCTACTATGAAAGACACTGTCACTAGAAATAGAGAGGATGAACACATTGTCTTCTGTGAAGACGCTACTAATATTATTTCTCATCCTAGTAAGGCTAGAAAAGCTAGTGTTCCTGTGCTTTCTGTTAAAATTAGTGATTATTGCTACTATGGTTTATGTGATATTGGTGCTGGTTCTAGTGCTATTCCTTATGAGCTTTACAAGGAAATTATGCATGAGATTGGTCCTTGTGAGCTTGAGGACATTGATGTGGTTATCCACCTTGTTAATAAGGATGCCATTTGCCCCATTGGCATTGTAAGAGATGTGGAGGTTCTTTGTGGTAAGATTAAGTATCCTGCTGATTTTCTAGTGCTTAATTCAGCAGCTAGCAAAACTTGTCCTATCATTTTTGGTAGACCTTTCTTGAACACTTGTGGATATATTATTGATTGTAAGAAGGAAAAAGTTTTAACTAAGTGATATGTCCAAAACGTATCTACTTTCTCGAACACTTTGCTATTGTTTTTCCTCTATACTTGTGTGATTTAGATACAACTAACACGGACAGACGCTATTTTCAGCAGAATTACCTTGGTGTCTTTTTTTTTGCAGAAAATGAACTATTAGGAAAAATCCCGGAAAATATGCCAAAAACTATTTCTCACCAGAAGATCCACGGAGCCAGAAGGGGAGACAGAGAGGAGGCCTGGGGGGCCAGACCCACCCCAGGCGCAGGCCCACCTAACCCCGTGCCTGGAGGGGGTTTGGCAACCCTGTGAGCTCCTCTCCCATCTCGCTACTATGAGTTACCTTCCCACCTAAAAACTCGTGGGGGTTCGATAGTTTTCCGTAAAGAGTTCCGCCACGCCACCGTAAACCAAGATTCGGATCCGTAAACTACATTCGGCACCGCCGACGGGAATTTGGAGAGGATCATCATCATCACCAACGCATCTCCATCAACCACCAATGTTTCCCTCATCCATGATTGAGTAATCCCCAGTTGTAGGCTTGGGGATGGAAGGTATTGGATGAGTTCTATCATGTAATCGAATAAGATCTGTTAGGGCATAGTGCCTAGTATCTCTATTAGTGCTATTTGACTTTGTTGCAACTTGTTGTGCTTAATGCTTGTCACTAGGGCCCGAGTGCCATGATCTCATATCTGAACTTATTATTGAACCATTATGATAGTATTGTTTGTGATCTTATCTACAAGTTGTGTACACATATCATTGTCTGGATCCAAAGGCCCCAAAGTGATAATAATTGGGACAACCGGAGGGGATGGCTATGGTGTGAGGATCACATGTGTTCACGGAGTGTTAATTCTTTGCTCTGGTGCTCTATTAAAAGGATCACCTTAATTTCCAGTAGTTCCCAGCGTACGCCACGGGCTGGCAGATGTAAGATGTTGTGCAAGTTCTCATTACGAGCACGTATGACTATACATGGAGCACATGCCTAGGATTGTTTTGTACTTGGATGCTTGTTATTATTTATCTGCAATGCCCTAGTTCTTGAAGTTACTTGTTTATACTCTTCCATGCAACGCCCGTCTATCCATCCCTATACCTACCGCACTCGAATCCCACTATTTACGTTATCACATTATTGCTCCTGCTTTCACCGTCATATCGTTGTTGTTGCTTTGTTGCTACTACAAGTTGCTACCGATAAACTTCGTGAGAAAGAACGATTTCTGTGTGCAAATGAAGGCAACTCTGTTGTTAAGGCTTGCAAGTATTCTTTGGCTCCCCTTGTGTCGAATCAATAAATTGGGTAATACTACTTGCGAAGACTGTTGCGATCCCCTATACTTGTGGGTCATCACTAAGTTTTATGGAGATTCTTATGAGTTTAACTTTTCCAAATTTGCTAAAGCTCCTTGTGAAAATAGCTTGCCTAATAAAGATTTCAGAATGGAACAACTTGCTTCTATTGATCCGGTTTATGACCTTGGACCTCTTTTTAATGACAGTAAGTATGCTTATTCTGATGATAAAGTTGTTTCCGGTGATAGTTATATTGTCAACTTTATTCAAAGTGCTACTGAAAGTTATTTTGAGAGAGGGAAACATGGTTTTATGCATCTCAATGGTGTTAAGTTTCCCCGTTTTATGTTGAAAGCTTTAAAGTTGCATCTGTTTTGTCTTCCTATGCTAGTGCATTTATGTTTCAACAATTCGTTTTCTCATGATACCCCCATGCATAGGAAGTGGGTTAGACTCAAGTGTGTTGGTTATTTGCTTCTTCATGCTCTTTTTCACTCCAGATATATTTATCCTATGTGAGCATCTTTGGCAGTTTCAAGCCTAACTTAAAGGCATTAAAGAAAAGTACCGGCTGGGAGATAACCCAGGAGTTTTGTCGAGTCTTGGAAGTTATTACCTCTGTAATAACCGCTCCTTATCCTTTTTGTTTTGATTTTTGTGTCAAGTTCAACTACTTTTGTGAAGTAGAGGAATTGTGAAAAGTGGCTGTCTTGGGACAGATTTTTGTGTTGCATTGTAAAAAAATTTGAGGGATCCCAGTACGTCGGCTGGAGCTGCATTTTTCTGTGCTAGTTCTACAGGTTCTTACCGAACTTTCATCAGTTTTGCACTTTTTGATTTGAGCAACAGAAGGACTTTGAAAAAATAAATCTTTACTTGTT
This sequence comes from Avena longiglumis, assembly GCA_030063025.1. Taxonomy (NCBI): domain Eukaryota; kingdom Viridiplantae; phylum Streptophyta; class Magnoliopsida; order Poales; family Poaceae; genus Avena; species Avena longiglumis. The sequence continues at coordinate 105,443,824 of CP125976.1, read as the reverse complement.
GGTCTGTTTTGACAGATCTCTGCCATCATATGCATTTGCCTCTTACAGAAGCTTTTGTTTTGATGGGTTTTCAGTTGAAGTGTTTACCAAAGGTTTATTGTTTTTGCTTACACTAATGTTGTCATTGAGTTTGTGCAAGGGTTTTGTAAGAAGTAAATTTTCAGGAAAAAGAGAAAAGGAATCTGCAGAGTTCGTCTTTGAATAGGTAAAAGTGGTGAAAAGAGAAGGTTTGTGAAACCCCAATCTTTTTATATTTTTGGCGTTTAATACATAAGGGAAGTTACGATATGAAACTGAAGAGGAACCGGAGTCCGGGGTGGACAAACCCACCCCAGGCACGGACCTAGCCTGGTCGCGCCTGGAGGGGGTTTGACACCCTCGAACTCCGTCTCTGCCTCATTTCTGTGTCAAAACCTTCCTTATGCATTGAAACTTCGTAATATATAACCCCCCAGATCCCCCAAGGTTCGTGGATCGTGTTCTCGTCGTGTTTTCGTTTCGATCTGTTTCTGTCAGGAAATATTCTCAAGTTTATAGCACCATGGCCTCCGCCAACGACAAAGGCAAGAAGCCCGAGGAATAAGAACCTCAAGTCCCCAAGGAGGAGGAGATTTCGGTAGGGTATGAAGGTGACATGGAGGAGGACAAGCAACTGAACACTCGCGCTACCGTCGCAAGCATTGGTTTGGTGTCAAGACCTACCAAGCTTAAGAGGACGGCAGGATGTATACAGGAGGGAGAACTCCGCGTCATATCCTCGCTCCACGCACACCTCCTCCTAGTTCCCCTTGTTCTAACCGTGCAGGGAAGAAACACTCTAATTTGGAAGAATGGAGAAAGAATAACAAGGACTGGGATCCTCAGTCCGAGTTGATCATGGGCTGCATTGAGCATAATTCGGAGTTAATTTGTACTCTGACCTTCGATATGGAGGATTTGAAGAAGATGATTGAGGAGCTTATCAAGAGAACACCACCACCACCGAAGGAGTAATTCATCATCAGGTTTGGCATCCCCTTGGCTTGTTCCAAGCTTGGGGGAGTGTCGCGGTAACACCACCATTATCTTTTATCTTTTACCTTTTTAGTGGATTCATATCTTTTGTAGAGAGGTTATCTTATAGTTTGGTTTGCATGTGAAAGTATCTCTCCTTTAGTTGATTATCTATGTATCCCTTGGTGTGAGTGCCTTTATTGGAATATTAATGAGAAGTCTCATCTTTTACTTTTTGCACTTCTTATTTTAGTTTGCAACTTATTATATGATGGATCTTGTTGATCAAGATTGGCACTACTTTGGGATCATCAAGTGGATCTAAATTGGTTTTGGCAAACCGAGTTCGTCAAGAGTATTACTATGAAAGAGAAAAGAAAGAAAAATCTTATAGGTATTTTGTATCATTTGTTTTTCTTGTTGGCTCATAAGCTTTAGTATTCTTTATTTAAGATCCTTTTGTGTCTTCAAGGAAGATTGCATGTTTGGCTTTATTACTTGTATGTTTGTTTGTTTCTTTCAACTCTCTTGCTTGCTACCCAGCCTTTCTAGCTAAAACCTGTTTTGAGAAGGCATACTTCTCATGTTTCCAAAACCCTTTGAACCAAAAACATTTTCCACTTGTGTCCACCATATCTACCTAGTAGTTGTTGCTATTCCAAGAAAATTCTCAAGCTTCATCTACCTTTCGAATTAAAAAGTATTTTGTTATGTGAAAACTAGTTAGTAAATCTCTCACGAACTTGATGGCACACTTTATTTATTTGCCCCTAATAAACTTGAACCATTATGAACATTGAAGTTGTATATGCTTGCATCTATACATTGGAATTAGCAGAATCGTGCCGTCACGGGGAACGTTTTCAACATTACACTTGTACTATGTACATAGTTGATATCGTGCTCTTTTGTCTATGGATGTCAAAGGTGTGAAATAAAGAGGGAACTTGTAAGTCCATAGAGTTTGTATTCTGTGTTAGAGAAACGCCTGGGCCGCTAGCCTAAGCCATGCATAATCATGGTGGAAACTTGCAGCATCACCATAGTGAGTCATCTATGAAGCATCCTCAATAAAAAGCTATGCATATGGTAAATAAAAAGATTGGTGAGATGCTCATTGTCTGCTTGCCTTGTCATTTTGGTTATGGGAAATCTCATGTACCATGTGCAAGGGGTACCCCGTTGGCGGTTCTCAATGATATGCAAATACTTACAATGACAAGAACTTACCTCGACCCAAAGTTGAGTATGCATGAGGAGTGGCCCTCATATTCAAGGGACATGAGATTGCCAACTTATATTTCGTCAAGCATATACTCCATCTTTGTTCACTTTAACCTTAATCATCTCAAGATGCTTATGATAGGGGCAATGAGGGCTCAAAGCTAGTAAGTATCATAATCTTTTGGAAGCTCTTTATGACTTGTAATCCAGGGGGCGACCCTCATATTCAAGGGACATGAGATTGCCAACTTATATTTCGTCAAGCATATACTCCATCTTTGTTCACTTTAACCTTAATCATCTCAAGATGCTTATGATAGGGGCAATGAGGGCTCAAAGCTAGTAAGTATCATAATCTTTTGGAAGATCTTTATGACTTGTAATCTAGGGGACTCCGCCCCTTCGCCTATATCTTTCCTACGAAACCCTAATACCATGGGGCGACCACAGATAGATTTTCGCCGCCTCTAGGGGCGGAAAAAACCAAGAGAGAAAGATCTCTCTGGCAGACAGATTTCTGCCGGGGGAATTCCTTCCCGGAGGTGCGAGACCGTCGCCATCAACACCGTCATCAAGATAGGCTTCATCAGGATCATAATCATCATACACACCATCATCTCCACCAGAACCATCAACACCACTCCGTCCCGCTGTAACAATTGTGTTGGATATTGCTTTAGTTCTTAGGGTAAACTTTCCCGGTGTTGATTACTATTGTAGTTGATGCTTGTGAGTGGAACCATTGGATTATTGTTTATGTTCAGCTTGTTATCCATTATCATATCATCTTTGATCTTGATCCATATGATGTCTTGTGAGTAGTTCGTCTAGTTCTTGAGGACATGGGAGAAGTCATGTTGTTATTAGTGGATCTGTGTTGAGTTATTATTCAATGGTTTAATATTTATGTTCTGGTGCTACTCTTCTAGTGGTGTCATGTGAACGTCGACTACATGACACTTCACCATTTATGGGCCTAGGGGGATGCATTTTGTATTTGGCTACTAATCGTGGGGTTGCCGGAGTGATAGAAACTTGAACCCCTGTTAGGACACCTTTGCACAAGGGAGTGTAGGATATCAGAGTTTAAGGTTGTGGTTAGATTTATATCTTAATTACTTTCCTGTAGTTACGGATGTTCGCAGGGGGTTTAATCACAAGTATGTATTAGTCCTAGGAAGGGCGGTATGTTAGCACAGGTTCACCCACACAACATTTACAAACACCAAAGAAGAGTACTCAACTATTTGAAGTGAAAGCACTCGACAGAATTCCCATGTGTCCTCGAGAACGTTTGGTCCTTATAAGTATTTCCACCGGCTTGTCCTTTGCTAAGAAAGGATTGGGCCACTTTCTCCGTTTTTTTGTCACTCTTTTTATTTGCTCCTTGTTTTGTTGCCTTGTCAGAAAACCACTAAAAATCTATTTGCTAAGTATTCACAAGGATTTCCTGCTCCATACCACTGCTCAAAGACCTTCTTCTCGCTGGGATCGACACTCTATTTATCGAAAGTACTACGATACACCCCTATACTTAGGGTCATCGCCCTCCGAGAACTTGGACTAATAGGGAAGTTGCCCCCATTAAATTTATTTAAATATTATTTCATTATTAATTACAATAATTAATATATAAAATACATATTCATTAAATCCTTTTGATCCTAAACACCTTTTGGTTCACACCGATTTTCTTAGGAATTTCATAGAACGGTTCCTCTCTCACGGAACACTTCTAGTGTTCCTTTATCTTTCTTCCTATGATTCCATCAATTCCATAACGATCTCCAGGCATCATAAAGCCCTTAAGTGTGTTAACCTATGGTTCGGGAACATCACAAGCATGATCAAGAAGACTCCCGGATCAATGATCAATAGTAGGCACGGGATGCCCATAATGACCCATGTACATTCCATGATTTTAGCATTGTCTGAACCATAAACATCGAGCCCAAATCCCTTTGTTACTTTGATATGTGAATTGTCTAAGATCTGATCATCGGTATCATGATATCTTGTTTAATCTCGTTTCTGACAAGTGTTGCTTTAATTGTTCCCGTGATATTCCACCACCATGACCTAGTCATATGCTGCACAGCTAATGGATGTAGTTCACCGAGTGGGCTCAATGTATCTTCCTGTCATGCGAGAGAACAAATCTCGATCTCGATACATGCACCTCAACCTATACCTCTGGAATACCCAACATACACCCTTATGATCACTATGTTACTGTCATGACATTTGATGCAGTCAAAGCAACCTCGAGTGATAGTGACTAAACATGATCTCATGGTCTAAGAATTAGTGTCGTGGGAATGGTCACGGCAGATGTCAGAATCGGCATGAGTAGTAGAACGAGGGCAAGGCGGCCATCTCATAAGTGCGAGATGAGGGCGGAGACACAAGGTTTTACCCAGTTCGCCCCGGAGGGTAAAGACCTACTCGCTAGATTGTATTATGATGGTGGTACAATGGGCGAGCCTCGGATAGGCGGTAGTCTCTTAGGTGTATGATGGAACGATTCTACACGCCTGTAGGGAGGTTTATATAGACTTACCTCCCTAGGGTTTATATATCTCAACCGAATCGTTAAGGCTTCGCAATCGCTTAACCTAACCCGACCGGGTTTATCTACTCGCCTCGGCTTTCGGCCACCGCTGATCCACACCGGCCTTGATCCAGGGCCGCCTTGCAGCCCACTGCCAGCTCGGGCTGGGCCGAACGCCTGCTGGGTATACCCCGATTAGCATATCCCCATCAGTAGTCCCCGAGGCCGCCGTTGATTGGGCGCAGGTGGTTGCTGGCAGTCGGAGTATACGGCTTCAAAGCAGACATCCAGTCGAATCGTCGGCGGGCTCCTGAATAAAGGAAAAAACTAGTCATTCTGATCGCAGCTTTGGCGAGTCGAGTCGGCGAAATACTTAGTCACTGTCGTAGTGATCGGGTCGGCGAGCCGAGTGGCTGAAGTTGGACCATTAAACGCGATCAAACTAGCCATTGGGGTAATCCAACGGTAACTTTTGGCGTAATCACCGCATGGTAACGGCTCCCTGATTTGGCGGGTAACAACCGCTATATAAGGGGAATGGCAGGCAATCGTAGAACCATCTCCTCGTCATTTCCTCCGATTGCGCACACTTTCGCCTTCCTCCGCGTCGCGATCCAGCCGACCCGAAATCCTCCGACCCATTTAATCCTTCCGCCAATGGCCTCCACCGAGCCTTGGGGCAGATCTAAGTGTACGAGCGCAATCAAGGCGCCTTCGAGGAGGCCGATCCCGCTACCGGAAGGTGGCGATCCGCGCCGAGAGGTGACCCCGAACCCGCGCGAGAGAGAATTCATATTCTTCACCAGCCACCTAGAACGGGGGCTGGGATTCCCTACGTCCCTGTTCTTCCGGCACTTCTGCGCCAACTACGGGATCCAGCCGTCGGACCTGGGTCCGCATAGAATCGAGCAGCTCGCCATCTTCGTGGCGTTCTGCGAGTGCTACCTGGGCTGCCGGCCCTACTTCCCTCTATGGCAAGATCTGTTCCACGGACGGATCAGTCGTGAGGAACCGGGCGGTCCAATGCTTGCCGCGGGCGGCCTGACATTCCAGCTGAAGTCGAAGGCCTCGTTCTTTGACTTGATGCTGCCCGCCAAGGCGGCGAGTGAGTGGAATAAGTCTTTGTTCTACGTGGCCGAGGCGACTCCGGAGGGCGAGGCGGCGATCCCACGATACTCCGCCGACCGGCCCGAACCGCGCCGACTCCAAGTCGGCAAGCTCCCCACCGACCAGCGGATGGTCGTGGACGAAATGCTTCAAACCATCCACGGTCTGAAGAAGAAGGGCCTCCGGACAATTAACTTATACAACTGCTGGCTCGGGCGGCGGCTCGTCCCTCTGGCTCAGCGCGACCACTACATGTACCAATACACAGGCTGGGAGGACTCGACGAAGTCCTGCCTCGCCGAGTGGAAGCTCGAGGACTACACCCCAGCACTGAAGAAGATCACCCAGGCGGTGTACCTGGACGCAAAGGCCGGGGTCGCCCCCTACACCGCGAAGCATCCAGCCCCAACGGTAAGTCACCTCGCATCATTCGTAGTCATAGTTTATGCAGTCGCGGTCATTCTAATGTCATCTTGTGTTCATTGCAGCTATTCCAAGTGGTGGAAGGATGCGGCTCCCGCCTTCAGACGACGAGAACTCGATCTCGTCCGTCCAAGACATGGGCGAGTCGCCTCCCGCCAAGGGCGACACCAAGAGCGGCGAGAGCAACGACGACGACGAATCCGAGGAGGAGGTCGCCCCGCTGATTCGCAAGACCCGCGGGCAGCGTCAGCGTGAACTTGAGGCAAGTAAAAGCCTCGAGCGTCATGATGATGATGACGACGAACTTCCGGAGACCACCTCGCACCGCCAGGCTACTCCGTCGAAGAATAAGAAGAAGGAGGTGAAGGCCCCTCCGAAGAAGAAGACGAAGCCGGTGAGACCGGCCTCCCCGCCGCACTCGGCGAGCAGCTCCGATGCCCCCAGCCTGGCCAAGGGCGAGGCGCCGCCGGTGGTAATCGCGCTGGACACGGCCACCGTCCTGAGCGAGGTGCCACTGGCTTCAATACCTCCGCCATTCGCCCCAGTCTCTGGACTAGGGGCCGCTCCGGTCGCGGCGGCTTCACCTCGCAGGGAAGCTCCCGCTGAAGATGTCTCAGAGGCTCCCGTCGCAGCCTCGACGACGAAGAAACCATCCGTGTCTTGGGCACACGACGTCTTGGAAATGGGCCTCAGTCGCCGACTAGGCCCCGAATTGGAGATGCCGGCCGGCATCCGCACGGGGCTACGCTTCATTCCAGTCGCCAAGTGAGTTTGCTCACCTTCTTTCTTCTTTCATTGTACTTGGATTATCTTTCTCACGCAATCAATTTGTAGGACCGGAGCAAAGAAGATAGGCCATCCGACCGTGGCTAAGGTGCCACCCGTCGTCAGCGAGGAGGATCCCTCCCGGAAGAGGAAGGCGGACGAAGTCGTCGTCCCCACGGATAGCACCAAGAAGGCCAAGGGCGACGAGGTCGTCACGATCTCCGATGACACGGCGATCGCGCCGAGTGAACCCGCAACGGGGGCGGCCTTACCCACGAATGAGGGTGCTCGCCGGGTGGCCGAGCCGCCTTCTTGGTGCCGGTGCTCCATCGCAACGCTCCGCGCTTCATGGCAAGAGCGGCTAGCAAGTGGGACCTCGCCGAGCCGCACTGGGTCGCTGGCGGAGGTCGAGCAGCGTCGTGGGCACACGCCGGCTCTCCTCGCGTCCGTGGATGCGATACAACTTCATGGCATGCTTGGCGCAGCCATCCAGGTATGTCCAGTCCCCGAGGATCAGGCCGGTGTGTTGCAGCGGTCTGATTCTTTTAGTGTCTTGTTGTTATTTTTCGCGTCCAGTCCCCGAGTGCGCACTCGCTGAATTTCAGCGGGTGGGCACTTAGGATTTTTGATTGCCAGTCCCCGAGTGCGCACTCGCTGAATTTCAGCGGGTGGGCACTTAGGATTTTTGATTGCCAGTCCCCGAGTGCGCACTCGCTGAATTTCAGCGGGTGGGCACTTAGGATTTTTTGATTGCCAGTCCCGAGTGCGTACTCGCTGAATTTCATCGGGTGGGCACTTAGGATTTTTTGATTGCCAGTCCCCGAGTGCGCACTCGCTGAATTTCAGCGGGTGGGAACTTTGGATTCCACTTTTGGTTAACTGTTTGAATTGTGTGCAGGGTCTGCAACGTAAGTCAACTGACCGGCTTGCAGCGACATGCCGCGCGGAGAAGGAACTGGCCACCGTCCAATAGGCGAATAAAGGGCTTCAGGCAATTGCCGCGGAGGCAGAGAAGGCCCGCCAGGGACTTGTCCCAGCGAGTGAGTTGGTAGCGGCTCAATCGGCGTTGAGCTCGGCTGAGAAGCGGATCGCCGACCTCGAGCGCGAGCTGAGGGAGGCGAAAGAGGAAGCGAGTTAGGCGGATGGTCGAGCTAAGGCCGCCGTTACGGCCGCCGCGGAAGAACGTAAGGTTTCTGACGCCCTTGTTGCTGGGCTTCAGGATGATTACACTTCTCTTCAGAGTTTCATCACGGATCTCTCTCGTCCCTTGATTGGTGAGTGTTTCTGCCCCTGCCTATTGCATGTGCCTTTTTGTAATATCCGATGTACTCACTGTTATCTTCTATCCGCAGGTCGCATCCTTGATAGCGCGGAAGAGGCGAGCTCGTTCGACGCGCGACAATGTGTGGCCACGCTCGTCGACTCGGCGACGTTGTCGGCGACATGCATCCGAGCCTACCTCCAGGAGATGTCGCCCACGGAAGTAATTCCCAGCGACCTCGTCGAGGTGTGGAGGTACTTGGAGAAGGCGCCGTCGGTCGTTGAGTTCATGACGCGATCGGCGTTCCGGCGCGGAGCGGCGACGACGCTTAGCCTTGGGCTTGCTCACTTTCCAGAAGATTTCGATCTGGACGACGTGACGAGTGGCTACCCGTCATCGACTGGCGCGGTGGAGATCTCCGAGGTGCTCAAGTTGACGGACCGCGCCGCGGTGTACTCCGAGCGCGTCTGGGCGATGGGCGACCTCCTTCCTTACCAGGAGACGGTCGTCGCACCCAACGACCCCGAGCCGCAGCACCGGGACTTCAAGGTCAAGCAGACCTTTCGTGCGGCGATGGCGGGTGAGCTGACGATGTATCCTTCGAACCCGTACACTCCCTTCATCCGCAATCGCAAGGGTTCCGGCGAGTCGTCGTCGAAGCCTGCAGAGTGAACTAGTTTTCCCTGGGGCGTTAGTAGCAGTTCTGCCGTTGGGAATACTATGTATTTTGAGACAATTTGCGACATGCTATTAATGAGATATCGTGATTGTTTTGTGATTTGACATGTGTTTTTTGATTGAGGGTGGAACGATTCCCCGAGCGCGTCCGCCCTTTTTATGGGGTTGACCTCATTTATAATGTGTTTGCGGTTTTTTGAATGTTTTGTTATTGTGTTCGACTCGCCCGGACTCGGAGAGCCAGTCGCAAGGTGACTCCCTTGAGCGCTCTGTACTTCACCGTTTTCCCTTGCGCGAACGAGGTCGGGTGCCCGAGTCCCCGAGCATGCTACTTGGTTGTTCTAGGCGCAACTCGAGGGTGGTGAGGACTTGGCTCGTTGGTTTGAGCGCATCGCTCCTGCCTGGCCCGTTGGGTCAGTCGCATGGCGAGCCCTGGGCATGCTCTCATAGTTGGCGTTTTCCCTAGACGCTCGCGCTTAACTGGTCGTCAGTCCCCGAGCGTGGTAATTGGCCGTTCGAGTCGCTATGTCGAGGATGCGGAGGATTATGGTCGCTGTGAGAAGCGGAGGCAGTTGTCTTGGCTCGTAGAGCCAGTCGGGCTAGGCGACTCCAATGGCGCCTGTAGGCGTTTTCGTGGACGCAAGACCCGAGGTGACCCGGCTCATGCATCGCACTACTTGGCCGTGCCGATCGCTGTACCAAAGGTTGACTTCTGCGGTTAGCTTGACGCTGTTATTACGAGTGCGAGTGGCACAAGACACGGAGAGTAGGCGCAATTTGCGGTAACCAATTCTTTTATTTCATAGCGACTGGAGTGTACATATGTGGGGTTCTAGGAGTAGAACTTCCGGAGGAGGTTTACATTCCATGGTCGCTTGACGTCGAGTTCGCCGTCCCCGCGGACGTCGATGAGGTAGTAGGCGTCGTTGCCGAGTACTCGCCCAATGGCGAATGGTCCCTCCCACGGGGGGGGGGAAGCTTGTGCATGCCCTTCTTGTCCTGGATGAGGCGCAACACCAGGTCGCCTTCTTGGAAGGTTCGATTTTTCACCCGCCGGCTGTGGTAGCGGCGGAGTCCTTGTTGTTAGATGGCGGTGCGTGATCGAGCGAGGTCACGTTCCTCGTCGAGTTGATCGACTCCGTCCTGGCGGGCGAGTTCGTTCGCAGCCTCTGTGTAGTGTATGACCCGTGGCGAGTCGTGCTCAAGGTCGGTGGGCATGACTGCCTCGGCGCCGTACACCATGAAGAAGGGGGTGAACCCTGTCGACCTGTTGATCGAGGGGCGGATGCCCCAGATGACGGAGGGTAGCTCGACCCAAAGACCCGCGGTGCGCCAAGTGGTACTTGGAGTCGCGGCTTGTGCCATGGAGGATGCTTTGATTGGCCCGCTCCCGCCGTTGATTCGGTGGGCGATCGACGCGAGATCGAGCCGATGTGGTGTTCTTCGCAACTCGCCATGGCCTTTGGCGGTTGGTGCCGTTGTCCGTGATGATGCTGTTTGGGAACCCGAGCGATATATGAGCTCACGAGGAATTTAGTGGCGGTCTTCCGTCGCATTTCGACTGGTTTGGCCTCCACCCACTTTGTGAATTTGTCGACGCGACCAGGAGGTGGGTGTAGCCGAGGGAGCCTTTTGAAGGGCCTACCATGTCCATACCCCACACGGCGAATGGCCAGTGATGGGGATTGTCTTGAGCGCGAGCTCGCACGCGTCCGTTGGCGATTTCGCATCCGCGCACGCTGACAATGTCGACGGCATCGCCGTGTGCGGTGGGCCAATAGAAGCCATGCCGCATAGCCTTGGCGACCAGAGAGCGGGCGCCGGCGTGGTGGCCGCAGTCGCCGGAGTGGATGTCGTGGAGGATCTTGCGTCCTTCGGCGGGTTGGACGCAACGTTGGAACACGTCGGTGACACTGCACTTGTGGAGCTCGCCGTCGATGATGGTGAAGGATTTGCATCGTCGTGCGATCATCCGGGCGTCCGTCTCGTCTGCCGGCAAGGTGCCGGTCTCCAGGTAGGCGACGTAGGGCTTGGTCCAGTCGTCTGGCTCGGTGACGAGTGCGACCAGAGCTGCCTCTGGCTGCAGCGGGAATCCGATGTCGATCTCCTTCGGGGGAGAGACTGATGGCTTGGTGATTGTGTCTAGGAAGACGCCGGCGGGTGGTGCGAGTCGAGCCGACCCGATGCGAGAGAGTGCGTCGGCCTCCTCGTTCTTCCGCCTGTCGATCCACTCGACGGAGTAGCCTGCGAAGTGTCCACCCAGTTTGTCCACTGCTTGGCGGTATGCCGCCATGGTGGGGGAAACGGTGTCGCAGGTGCCAGCGACTTGCACAGCGACGAGGTCGGAGTCCCCGTAGCAGCGTAGGCGGTTGACGTTCATCTCCTTGGCAGCCTGCATGTCGTGGAGTAGTGTCTCGTACTTGGCCATGTTGTTGGTGCAGGGGGTGAAGTCAAGGCAGAGGACGTAGCGGAGCTTGTCGCCCTTCGGTGAAGTCAGCACGATCCCTGCTCCTGCGTCGTCCGCGTTCTTGGAGCCGTCGAAGTGCAGACTCCAGTAATGGAGGTATGGCAGCTTCTCTGGCTGTTGGGCCTCTTACCAGTCGGCGATGAAGTCCGCTAGAGCCTGCGATTTGATCGCTTTTCGTGGCTCGTATTTGATGTTGTGGAAGCCGATCTCGACGGCCCACTTGGTGACACGCCTGGTCGCCTCACGGTTGCGGATGATGTCCTGCAACGGTGCTGAGGAGACGACCGTGATCGGGTGCTCCTAGAAGTAGTGCGGCAGGCGCCGCTGTGCTCTGAAGACCGCGTATACCAGTTTCGCATCGCGGGTATCGCTGCGCGACTCGGTGATGACCTCGCTGATGTAGTACACCGTCTTGACCGGGCGCCTTCCTTCCTCCGGCCGTTCGACGACCATGACGGCGCTGACGACGCGCTCGGAAGCCGCGACGTAGACCAGAATGGGTTCTTTGTCGGCGGGGGCGGCGAGTAGTGGTGCGGCGAGGAGCACCTTCTTGAAGTCGTGGAGCGCGTCGTCCGCCTCCTTGTCCCACTGGAAGGTGGGGTTCTTGCGCATCAGGCGGTATAGGGGCATCGCCGCCGTGCGGGGATGAAACGACTGAGAGCCGCTACTCGCTCGGCCAGCTTCTAGACGTCGCGCAGGCACTCGGGTTTGCCGAGTCAGGCGATCGTGTCGATCTTGGTGGGGTTTGCGTCGATCCCTCGCTTGGAGACGACGTACCCCAGTAGTTGTCCTGCTGGCACACCGAAGGTGCATTTGCCTAGGTTAAGCTTTATCTTGTATTTTCACAAGTTGGCGAATGTTTCCGCCAGGTCGGCGAGTAGATCACCCTGGCGAGCGGATTTTACGACCACGTCGTCGATGTAGACGTGGATGTTGCGGCCAATTTGGCTCGCGAGGCACTCTTGCATGCACCACTGGTAGGTCGCCCCGGCGTTCTTGAGGCCGAAGGTCATGGTGGTGTAGCAGAAGGCTCCGAATGGCGTGATGAACGTCGTCTTCTCCTCATCCTCGACAGCCATTTTGATCTGGTTGTATCCGGAGTAGGCGTCGAGGAAACATAGCGACTCCGAGCCCGCGGTGGATTCGATTATTTGGTCGATCCGCGGGAGGACGAACTGCTCCTTCGGGCAGGCGCTGTTCAAGTTTGTGTAGTCGATACACATCCTCCAGGTCCCGTTCTTCTTCTCGACCAGGACTAGGTTTTCCAGCCACTTGGAGTACTTGATTGGCCGGATGAAGCCTGCAGCGAGTAGACGTTGTACTTCCTCGGCGATAGCTCGGCGGCGTTCTTCATTGAAGGGCCGCAGCGACTGCTTGACGGGTCGCACTTTGGGGTCGGCATTTAGTTTGTGCTCAGCGAGCTCCCTAGGGACACCAGGCATGTCAGAGGGCTTCCATGCGAAGATGTCCCTGTTCTCACGGAGGAACTCGATGAGCGCGCCTTCCTAGGCTGGGCTCATTCCTGTTCCGATCGTCACCGTCTGGCTGGAGTCGCCTGGGACCAGCTCGACGGTGCGAGTGTGTGTCGTTGCCTCGAAGGCTGAGGTGTTTGCGCCGTCCTAATTGGGCTTCTTGAGTATGGTGGGGTCGTCATTGTTCACCCTGCTCGCGTACTTGGCGAGCTCATCGGTGTGGTTAGCCTCTTCCGCGATGACGGCATCGGCGAGTTCGACTCCTTTGGCCTCGCACTCGGCGGCCATGTCGGGGTCGTCGTTGATGGTGATGACGCCTCACGGCCCGGGGAGCTTCATCGCGTTGTACGTGTAGTGTGGCGCTGCCATGAACTTGGCGAACGCCTGGCGCCCCAGGACGCAGTGGTAGGGGCTGTCGAAGGGTACCAGCTCGAAGACGATCCGCTCGGTGCGGAAGTTTGCTGGTGTGCAAGGTGGCGGCGTAACCTTGCCGATCGGGTACGCCCGATCGGGGGCGATGTGGAACGTGGTGTGGGTTGTTCGACCATCGATCGCGGTAGCCGCGCCGCTGAAGGTGTCGGTGCAGGATATTGATGGAGCTGCGCCGTCCATCAATGTCTTGGGGAGCCGAGTCGCCCACCTTTGGCTTGACCACCAGGCGACTCGGCCTGGGTACTCGCGCGCGAGTGGTCTGGCGGCTCCAAGTGATGGGCTGCTCCGACCAGTTGAGGAACTGGGGAACGTCCACCTGGGCCACCGCGTTGACAGCGACGGCGCGGGTGATGACCTTCTTCTCGCGCTTCGTGTTGAAGCCTGTGAATGTATGGAGCGAGCCGGCCACTTTGCCGAATTTTCTGCCATTTGGCGGGTCGTTATCGGGGTCCTCCCGTGCTCGCAGTGCCTTCTCAATCTCCCTGAGGGTGTGGCAGTCGGCGGTCGTGTGCGTTGCGGGATTCCCTTCCCTGCTATGAAACGCACAGGGTTGGTTAAGGAGGGCCGCGGGTTCGAACCTTGTCTTGGCCTTGTAGTTGCCGCCGTCACGGTGTTGTCCTCCGTCGTGGCGGAAGCTTTTGGGCTCGCGTTGTGCGTGCCCGGCGTTGGCGACGAAGTCGACTCGCCCGTCACTGCGGCGCTTGCCAGTGAGGCGAGTGTTGCTGTAGCGTAGGTCGGACCGTCGTCCGTTGTCGTTGCCGCTCATGCGGCATTGGCCTCCCGACTCGTCGTCGGTTTCCTGGTTTGGATCTTCCTCCGCGTACCGTTTGGCGATCTCGAGGAGGTCCGGTATGTTGTCGAGTGTGCGAGAATGTCGCTTGAGCTTGGCGACCAAGGGCTCGTAGCGGCACGAGGTCTTGAAGCAATGGATCGCGGTGTCCGGGTGGATGCCGACCGCGTTGTACCAGAGTTCTTGCCACCGCTGGACCCAGTTGCGGGTCGACTCGCGGGTCCCTGGACGCATCGTTCCAGGTCCTCAATGGTGGTGGCGCGGGTGTAGGAGCACTCGAAGTGCATGACGAAGGCGTCGCGCATCTCCTCCCAGGAGTCGATACTATCCTGGGGGAGGGTATTGGTCCACTGCCTGCACGTCCCCTCCATCATCAGGGGGAGGTAACGGGGGGCTAGCAGGTCGGTGTGGCCTGCGATCCCCATTGCCATGAGGTATGTATCGAGCCACACGGAGGGGTCGTACGAAGTGTCGTACTTTTCTATCTCCTTCGGCGCCTTGAAGTTCGGCGGGTACTTCTCGCCTCGGATCATCGGTCCGAAGCACTTGGGGCCGAGTAGACTTAGCGACCCCATTGGCTCGTCGTCGCGGCGATTGGTTAGGGTGTGTCGCAGGTCGTCAGGCTGGCGTACGCGCCAGCTTTGGTTGTTGATGATGTGGGTGCGGGCGTCGATGGGTTGACCGTTGGCGGCGACGAAGTTGGTCGCTGGCCTGGGGTCGTTGGTGGAGAGTGCCGAGTTCGCGGGTCGGTGTTGGAGCTGCAATGTCTCTGGTGGCGGGCAGTTGAGGGTGTTTGCCGCCATGGGGCGGCCGCTTGAGGCCGCTCTGCTTCCCGAAGAACGCGAGTACACTCGACCCTGCGAGTCGGCGCCTGCGTTTTGTTGCTCGACGGCCTTTGCGAGCAGGGCCCTGGCATACTGGATCTGTAGGGCGCCGTCGCCGGTGGCCGTAATGTTGTCGGCTGCTGCTCGGCCCGCCACGAGGTTGTCCATCGGGGTGGAGAACAGTGGGAGGCCGTTCGCGTCTCGCTCCCGTGAGGAGACTACTATCCGCGGCTGATCCTTGGGGGGGTGCGGTTGGGTGGAGGTGGGGCGCCCATCGCCGTCGACCCTAGCAGGGGCCGGGAGCTTCCTCCTGGTGTCGCGTTCTCGCGAATCGCCTTCGGTCGCTGGGCGGTCGTTCGTCGCCGAAGTTCAGGCGCCCTGGGGTGGGGTTCAGGCGCGTCCTGATCCGCTGCTGGTGGTAGCGCGACAGCTCCTGCACCGTCACCTGCTCGAGGCGAAATTTTTTGCGCTCGGCTTGTTCTTTGCGGACTGCCTCCACCAGCTTCAGGCGGAGTTCCTCGACCTCCGTTGCCGTGGCGTTAGGAGGGATCGGGGTGGAGAAGGGATCCTCCAGCGGATCGGTGACGGTCGCCATGTAGGTTGCGGCGTGGCGACCGGTCCCGTTGCGGAGGTCGGCGGAATTTTCCGACCCGGAGTCGAAGTCGAAGATCCCAAGGATGGAGGGATCCTCGAAGTCTCCCACGTTGGAGACCTGGGTGATGGAGCCCGCGGGGGAAGCCGTGGTGATGGATCCGGCGAGTGAGGCCAGGGTCGCCGAGTCGGCGTTGTCGTTGAGGGCCGCGTCTTCTGCGGCCGCTGAGTTTTCGGCCACGTTGCTGTGGGCCGAGTTGTACTCGGCGATGGATCGTGTGGATCTGGCTCTCGGAGAGTCGATCGCGTGGCGGCGACTCGCGGATGCGAGCCGAATCCTCCGAGACGATAACATCGGTGAGGCCGACGAAGAGGCTGATCCCGCCGGCGGGATCACGCCAGGCGTGACGGGTCGCGCCACCGGGACTTAGCTGCTCGGCAAGATTTGGAGCATCTCGCCGATCGCTATCATGCGGCCGGTGGCGACCGTCTCGTTGATGGGCAGATTGGATCTCGCCGCAGAACACCGGCTAGACCGGCCAGGCCCCACGGTGGGCGCCACTGTCGTGGGAATGGTCACGGCAGATGCTGCAATCGGCAGCGAGTAGTAGAACGAGGGGCAAGGGCGGCCAGCCATCTGCGGTGCGAGATGAGGGCGGAGACACAAGGTTTTACCCAGGTTCGGCCCCCCGGAGGGTAAAGACCTACTCCTGCTAGATTGTATTATGATGGTGGTACAATGGGCGAGCTGGGCGGCTAGGCGGCGAGTCGCTTAGGTGTATGATGGAACGTATCTCTACACGCCATGTAGGGAGGTTTATATAGACTTACCTCCCCTAGGGTTTACATATCTCAACCGAATTAGTTAAGGCTTCAGTAATCGTTTAACCTAACCCGACTGGGCCTATCTACTCGCCTGGGCCTTCGGCTTCCAGTCGCTTGGATCCACACCGGGCCTTGATCCAGTCGCCGTTTTGCAGGCCCACTCGCCAGTTCCTGGGCCAGTCGGAAACGTCCTGCTGGGTATACCCCGGTTGGCATATCCCTATCAATTAGGATACTTCGTTTCTAACTATTGTAACAATGAATATGTGACTTGATCGTGTTGCAATACTTATATTGGGTAATGTCCATCACATCATTCACTAATGGTATGACTTCATTATCAGCTGGCATAAATCAGGAAACCTTGATCATCAGCTGCCCAATGAACTAGTTGCATAAAGACTACTAGGGACCTTTGGTTTGTTTATATATCATATCTGTATCAATGTCTCCGATTGGTACAATTACAAAATGATATAAAACTATTAAGAACTATTGAGATATGATAATAAACACCTTTATTATTTGCATCTAGGGAATATCTCCTTCAAATACTAATCAACGGAGGTACAACTATTGAAGGGGAATGTGAGTGTGCTGGAAGCAATGGCAATGACTCAAAATCGAAAAGGGTGATGATCATCAAAGAACACATCGACTCTAGTCATTACCCGTCAAATTTTATGGCTTGTGTCTTTCAACTAGCGACGAGGTGGATAGTAAATGCATAAGGTGGCTTAGAGAGGTACTAGAAAGAAAAGGGGCCAATGAGGATTTTAATTTATGGTTTCATTGTTTCAAGGATTCCATTAAAAAATTGGTGGGTCCTAAATGTGACCCATTTTTTGGATTTACCCTCAATCACTATAGCCAAAATTCAATGCACAAATATGTTGGATATTAGGCATAGTTGGATATCATTTATTGTATCCAAATATGTAGAGCTTAAATGAGTGGATTTAATGTTTACCATTTATTTTGATAATTTGATACTATCTAAATATATTGCACTTAATAAGTATAATTAATGTTATAATTTATTAAGATAGTTTCATACCTAAATATTGAGCACTTAATGAGTGTAATTAATGTTTTCTATTTATTGTGACCACTTCATATCTAAATATATTGCAATCAATGAGCTTAATAAATATTTTCTATTGAAATATTTAATATCAATATCTTTACATTTTTGTGGTGAATACATAATGTTTTTTCTTGTCTATGTGCAATTTATTAGGATCATTTCATACCTAAGTATTGAGCACTTAATGAGTGTAATTAATGTTTGCTATTTATTGTTCCATTTCATATCTAAATATATTGCATCAATGAGCTTAATCAATATTTTCTATTGAAATATTTAATATCAATATCTTTGATTTTTTGCGGTGCATACATCATGTTTTTTCTTGTATATGTAACTTACCTTATGGCTTCTTCCATAACAGTTCGAGCATTGTCTTAAGTTTCTAGCCAACACCAAGGTGGTCTTGGGTATTGCATTAACAAGTAATGTGTGAGTTATGATGGTTAATATAATAATATTTTTATCCCAATTGCACAAGGAATAATACCATTTTAATGCCTAAATGATTTGTTGAACATTCTAGAGGATATATATAAGCAGCGGTGCAGCGAAGGGCTTGTTGTTATAACGACTAATGTAATAAGATAAACATGTATTTGTGCTTAATGCATGAATGTTTTATAGTTCTAGATTTTTTAGGGAATATTGACACCATAATTATCTTATGAATGTTGCACTAGTAGAAAAACCCTTATAGCAATCGTTTTGTTAGTGGAGGTCCAAATATAATGCACGCCACACTCGCAGGCGAACTAGTAGTGGCGTTGCAATAATGCTAAACGCCACCCGTAACACCCATTAGTGGCGTCCCTGTAAATGTAAACACCACAAGTAAACTTGTCCACATACGTAGCCGGGACAAAGGTAACAGTGGCGTTCTATCTAGAGAAATGCCACAAATATTATTTCTTCTAGTGGTGTTTGCTTCAGTGGAACGCCACGGATACTGACCACGCAGCGCGGACAACACCTCACACTCCTCGGCCCCTCTCGATCCCCCTCCACACCCCGCACGCGTCATCTCTTCACACACCACCTTCGCCCCCTCTCCCTGCCACCGCCGCACCTCTCCTCCTCTCCCACACATGCGACAGTGTGTGTCCGCCGCCACCCTAGACGCATCCGCCGTCGCCGGTCGCCGCAACCTCCCCTCCCCGAGCCACCGGTCGCAGTGAGCCACCCGTCGCGCCTCCCATTTTTTATAGAAATTTATAAATTTTAGATGCATAGGTTAGATAATGATCTTAGAAATTCTAGATATGTAGTATATGTTAGATAATGATCTTAGAAAATCCAAGATACTAAACTTTGGGTCAAACTCTAGATATATATGTTATATAGTGCTTTAGAGATATTAAATTTAGGCTCAATTTCTTGATATAGGAATGTTAGATAATGATCTTAGAAATTCTAGATATAGATATGTTAGATAGTGTTTTAGATACTAAACTTTGGCTCAATTTCTAGATATATATGTTAGATAGTGCTTTAGAGATATTATATTTAGGCTCAATTTCTTCATATAGGAATGTTAGATAGTGATAGTAAAACCCGACGTTTTTCTCTACTTGATGTTTATTTTGGTTCTAGATATAAGAATGTTTAATGATTTTAGATGGTTTATAGTTGTATTAAATTTTTTATGTTCACATGTTCTTATGTTCATGTCTTCATATGGTTTCTAGTATCATGTCAGAGCCAAAATTTCTTGGCGTTCACAGGAAGGGCACGAAGACCCCGACGTGGGGGTGTTGACTATACCAAGTATTATCATTGAGTCAAACAAATAGTATCGACCCAACTTCACGGTTAAAGTCACTAATGAGCCGACTGTCACCTCTTTCAGTGGACCTACCTAGATAGAGTTTCTCAATCGATACCACATAAATATCAGGGACATTATCATCTTCACCCTTAACTATGTGTATCACACCATTTACTTTGATTGCATTGACCCCAACTGGTCAAAGGATGAGGATAGGTCGTCTGGATTATGTTACTTTATTCTATCAGCTACAGTCCAGTTCCAGTTATATAATTGCTATGAAATTCAATAATGTAAAACCTATTTTTTTAATTTAAATTCATACTAGTTGTGTTTAGTAGAAAGGGAATGCCACACTTGTTTTTATTAGTAGTGACGTTTAAACCACACGCCACCAGTTAGGATATTACTAGTGGTGTTGAGAACACACACCACCAGTTAGAATATTACTAGTGACGTTCAAGCCACACACCAGCACTAGCTAGTACCATTGGTGTGAAGGTAGTGGCGTGTGGTTTCAACGCCGCTAACCTCATTTTAAAAACGCTACCAATGGGCTTTTTCCTACTAGTGTTGTGTGTATCTACACGTCATGGTCGAAGAGGCTAGATACAAAAGATTGTGCAATTGATCTCTCTGAACATACACATTGTGGCACAATGATCATGTTCAAATGGACATCTATGACAAAACGTTACCAAACTTTTCTGGAGGCTTCGCGCAACAAAAATTTGTGAAAAAGTAATGACCACAATGGTAGAACAAATGTGAGCAGGTGGTGTATTGATTCTCACCACTCTTTTCTATCCAAACACCGGATCTACTTATGGCATACTCCCAAAAATAGACTATCACGATTTAGAAGGCACATTTCAACTCTCGCAACCTCTGGCCAGGTTACAAATACCACTCGTGAAATGATGCATTGAGAAGTTTGAGACTAAGACCCACAACTCAATTCACCTCGACTGACTAGGGACTACACTCTACAAACATTAACACCGTGATATGCAAAAATCTAGAAAGTTATAATTTGACCCTAGAGTTGTCTCAAGATAAGGACTTAACCATGTGGGCATGTCGTAACATACCACCACAGATTTATCTCGAAATAAATCAAGACCTAGGGGCTGCACCATGCAGACATTAATGTTATGATCTACAAAACACTAGAAAGATATAACCTAAGTCAAATGACCAAAGAGTCGGTTCAAATCAAGGGCTTAATTAATTCTTTCGGAATTTCATAACATACCACCATAGATTCATCTCAAAACAAAACAAGACACGGGGTTTACACCTTGTAGAAATTCACGTTATGATCTACAAATTTCGAGGAAGTTATGGTAGCCAAAAGACCAAAGAGTCGACTCAAGCTAAGGGCTTGACCCGGTGATCATATTATAACATACCACCATCAGTTGATTTCAAGCCAAATAGAAACTTGAAATCTACACACTGAAATAATCAGTTACATGACCTACTAAAACCAGGGATGGTTTCTTTGGTCCTCGATCAAGTAATGAAGGAAACACGTCATTTGGCAGAACAGGAATTTGAGCTATTGATTGTTGTGATATACAAAGAAGATACCAAGTCGACACATGAGCAAACTAAATAAACATTACATACATCAAGAATCAAAACAAAGACCAGAATCAACTCAAAATCAACCAAGTGAAGACTCGGGGGCTATGGAGGACAATTAATTTTAGAAATGTATTTATCTAAATCTTATTCAAAGACAACTCTTTGACATGACAGTTGAATCTAAGGATGCCAGATCTAAATAAAATTGGTAACTGGTACCAAAGTAGACAACAAACACACGAAAGTATTTATAATAGATTATGGGTCCAAAGTTATAGCACGAGGACTCAGACAACACAAAATATTATTCGAGTGCACATTCTTAAAAGGATATCAGTGACATACATAAGAGATCATTGTCCCTTGGATCAAAGTCCCACCAAAGAATTACTATAGGGAAAGAGAGAGGGATTTCCCATCCTCCCGCTTCGCCAACTGGGAACGAAGTAGGGCAATCTCCCTATTATCTGCATGATGAGCCTCCTCCAAGGACCTCACAACCTCCATAGAAGATCTTGAAGAAGCAAGTGAGATTTACCCATGTCCTGGACATGGAGACGAGACATGGTTTTGGACACAAGCATAACCTTTTGAGGCTAGGCCTCGACTTCAGCCTTCTCCCCCATAAGCCTCAACACCTGCACCTTCTCCCAAGCGATCCCCTCCTAGAGTTTCACCTTTTGAGAGGAGATCCTCTAGAGATCGGCAATGTTCTTATTTTGGATCTCCACCCAATCCTCATTCCGCCGCTCAGCGCACTCCCGCGCGGTCCTCGTTGCTAAGCCTCAGACGATGTGTTGGCCTTCCTTCTCCACGATCAGACAAGACTAAAGGCGGAGGCATTCTTGGATAAGAGACTCCCGACTCGCAGTCTCAACGCACAATTCTCCCACAACACCTGCAATGGTGGCCTGGATCCGCTCATATAATTCTGAAAATTGACAACAAAATAGAGAAGAAGATCGGCCCATCAGCACGAGGAAGCATGGCCTAGAAGTAATTAAAAGCTCAAGATCTACAACCAGTTACCTTAGAAGGTTGAAGGATAGATTGGTAAGCCTGATTCAGGAAACCCTCCATGTCGGAGGGAGGAATGATCTCTTGAGGGAATAGGTTCCTAGGTAGACCCCCTGGATCTAAAAAGCAAGAAACATCAAGAAAAAAAGCACCAAGAACAATTGGAATACAACACAAAAATCTCCAAAGGATCTTACCAACTAGGATCCCCCATCGTGTGTGAATATCTCATGATGTTTGAGGCCAAAGGCCCCTTCCTTCAAGGAGGTTTTGCAAAGAAGTGAGAACCCTCGCCTCATCCAAAGGGATGCCTCCTAGCGCCGGCAGAGCCAACACATCTCGTTGATGAGTACGCTCACTGGCATTGGCACGCTGTGTCGCCCTTGCCTTCCTCGCCCAAGGTTTATTCCCGATCATCTTGACAAAGAACACGAAAGGTGAAGAGAATGGGGAAGAGGAAGAGGAAAGTGTTTTGGTGTATACGATTTTTTCTCCCTCCCTATTTATAAAGGAAGAATCTAGAGTAATTCCTCGGAAAAACTAATGTGTGTTCCCACTACGCACACATTTATGAGAAACATCTCATTAATATCGCCTCCAAGTGAGGCGCCATCATCAAGGAGGAAGGAATGTGCATGGTCCCAAGATGATTGTCTCGCTAATCCAGATGTCTAGTATAATTAATCTGATAGATGGGACGAGGCGTATGCCAAAAGCATATAGACGGGAAGACAATGCGACAAAAATATTCCACTTACGATGGTCATGAATCCTTGAGGAAGCCCAAAATACCTTTGTAACACAGAAATGGACGAGACTCGGTCTCAGAAAAGAATACATAGCCTTCATAAGGGAATATTATCTATGACCTTCATTTAAACAAGAGGAACCGACAAAACCTGGGGGCTAATGGCAGTGATATTCATAAGAAGTTTATTCTCTAGACCCTCTATGAGGAGAGATGACTCATCACACTGTAAGAACAACAAGGCATGATCCAACTCATTCACATATGTGGCCGACTCTCCAGGTGTTCAGAACAACACTCGTGTAGCCGGGTTATGGAGAGACACTGGGATTGCAAAGGAGTTATTATTGTGTTTAAAGAGGATCATTACAAAACCATCAAACTAGACATTATGAAAACGCCTCCAATGATTATAGACATCAAGACTTATAGGTAGTGATCCACTACCCATTAATTTAATCTTGTTTTGTTGCACTATAAAGCAAGACTAGAGGCCTCGATGAGGGGGTCACATATTACCTCATACTCTCTCCATGTACGCACTTCGTAATCCAACCGGGTATACTCGATCAAATAATCGGGAATAGGGTATTACCTCTATTGTGAGGGGCTGAACCTGGCTACATCGTTGTGACATTCATGTTCCTAGAATCTCCATGTAGGCTAAATCACACTCCTCATCTTCATCGCCATTCACATGGGTAATGTCGATAAAAATGCACGATGGAGGGTGGGGTACAAATGAGTGGGGGATGAATTAAATCATATCGTCTATGGAGGTTAGATAAAGTTTGTGTATCCACTGTTCATTGGTGCCAACTTAGTGAAGGATTTATGAGATGAAAGCATACTAAATGTACAAAATCATGGTGTATAGTATTAAAGGAAATGTGAGGTACAAAGAATAGATACGTTTATGGGAAATAAATAAATGTGCCTCTCTCATTTGTTATTTGAAATCCACCAGCATGGAATTTCTTGACACATGACGATGATAAGGAGCATAAATTTGGAGATAGGAAGCGATGATCAAACACAAGGGTTGAAACTAAAGTTATCGAGGAGTAACTACCCACATTGAGAATTTTTTGAGCTTTGTATGATTCTCCGTTGGAATACCAAGGTCAAGTAGTTGACCTAAACTTGTAGCTTTGATCATATCACTAATTAGGCCACGGTGGAGGGTTGCTGTTCACCTAGAGACTGTTATACCACTTTATTTGGTTTGCTATATCACATGAGCATGCTTATCCCTAGTATCTATAGTGCTTCTTTGGGCCTTCCCATGGCGGTCTTTGGTGATATAGGCATCGGTAGCTTCAACATTAGTGTAGGTACAACTAAGGATGAGATGACATGATAGGAGGAACTCAAACATCCACAATATCATAATTTGGCGACATTGATTTTGTAGCATGTGGAACAGGGTGGTACGATTGTCAATGAGGGAGAGGGTGTGTTGGCAGCGATGAAACGATGGTGGTGACAACAATCAACAAGGGTGATAGTCATCAAAGATGACATTTATTATAAGGCATTGTTGATCTACTTCAAGGGTGTGTGAAGTGTGTGGCGATGGGATTAGGAGGAGTTGCATATATTTGGTGGAATGGAGAGATACCAAGAAAGAAAAGGGGAAAGAAGGATTGTATAATTGGATTTGGTAGTTGCGAGAATTCTAGTACGATAATAGCATTTGTTGAACATCAAACATTTATCCATGTTACTAGCCAAGAGCCTATGTAAGGAGAGAGCACATATGATCTCATTGCATCGTGTAGTGCCAATTGTGCTATCTTCTCTTTCGTTCCTTATGTTGTCTTATATCCTACTCCATTTAGTGTGACTACTTGTTGGTTGTGTACTTTTAACAATGTGTGCTACATTCTGGTTTCTTATACAACCACTTACACACACATGTACTTTTATGGAGTTTGCTATGTGAACTACAACATACTTGCCATGCCATCCTTTTCATTCAAAAGCGAGTACAATCCTACCACCATGTTTTACCTAGTGTTATTTATAGTTCCCTTTTTGGGAAATGGTGTTCTTGATGTTTTCCATGTTAGCACTTATAATTTATTCTTGGTAATTACTGGCATATTTATGATGTACCTGCTATGTTCACATATCAATGTGCCAAACACATTCAATACTCATGTTCATGATTCATATGTATAAAAATATTGTCACAAGTGCTAAATATTCCAGTAATTTTATCTGTAAGTTAAGAAAATGTTTCATTGTTGCATGGGAGATAAAAGTTGCATTTTGTGTAGCAAATGTTGTCTCTTTCTTTCATAAAAGGTCACCATGATTTCTTTTTAATCGAAACTAAAATTTGACATAGGTTGTAAATGCTCATAGCCATTATGTGTAGATTAAAATAAAGTCGCAAGTGCTAAATATTCCAACAATTATATTTGTAGTTTAAGACAATGCTTCATGGGGTATGCTTCAAAGAACCATTTTTTCATGGGTGCATTGCAAGTAAAAATTGCTAAAGAAAATTGTGTTTGAGTGATCTCAACATGTAGTTTGGGGTTGTGTCCATTGTTGAAGTGGTCATTTATGAGATCTTGCCCCATAGGTTTAGCTAAGTATATATAGTAGCCATTGCAAATTCAAAAATCAGCACAAAGCGTCTTCTTTTGTAAGACTTGAGGCATAATATAGTTAGCTTCTGGCATTCAGGCTTGGAATCCTCATCCTAATCGCATGATGTATCCAAACCACACGAGCTACTACAATTAGCCACGGATGCAAAACTTTGCAAGTCGGTGATAGCCAATTTACACTTGAATCGTTGGCGACTACTGCTTTAGCATGGGTTCATATATACCCGATCGACGTGCTAGCCTATTGCAAGAAGAAGTACATTATTAATAAAAAGACAACATATACACATGGTGTACTTCTTATACTTTGATATTCATACTTTGGACTTTGGTAATATTAGTGCATGATGGACATGTCAGTGCCAAACCTATGACCATATAATTGCATTTTTTTTATTCCCTACTCCAAAATATGAATTTTCTGTGTAAGTACAGAACTTTGAAGTGTGATTTAATTAAACTATAATGTCATTTCACAACATGGTATTGTGTGCATGGCCTTAAGGCGGTCACAAGATTTAAAAATATCAGATATTTGGTCCATATCAATTTGGTTTCAGCATATGGCACTGCAACAAAAAATCTCCTAAGGATCTTACCAACTGGGATCCCCGCTACATGCAAAGAGCGCACGACGTCCAAGGCCAAAGGCCTTTCCCTTGTTGTACAAAGCTTTTGTAAAGAAGCAAGAACCATTGCCTCGTCCAAAGGAGCGCCTCATGTTGCCGGCAGAACCAACATAACGCGATGATGGGTATGCTTGGTGGCCTCGGCATGCTGCGTTTCCCTCGCCTGAGGTTTGTTCCCATTCATCTTTCCTTAGTATACAAAGAGGTGAAGAGAATGAGAAAGATGAACAAGAAGAGGAAAATGCTTTGGTATACAAGAATTTTTCTCCCTCCCCATTTATAAAGGAAAATCTTTATTAATTCCTTGATGATACTAGTGTGTGTTCCCAATGTGCACCCAATGACGAGCAGCATACCATTAATACCGCCCTACATCGAGCAACCATCATCAAGGATATAGGCACGTGCATGGTCCCAAGACGACCGGCTCACTAATCCAGATGTATAATCATCCGACAGACATGACGAAGCATGTGCTAGAAGACTACAGATGAAAAGACAACACGATGAAAATGATTCAACTGGCTACGGTCATGACTCCTTTACAAAGACGGAAATACCTTCTCCTTAATCTAGAAAAGAAGAAAGAACCTTCCTAAGAAAGTATTATCGACGACCTCTACATTTAAATAATAGGATTGTGACAAAACCCAGGGATAATGGAATAGATATTCCTAAGAGGCTGATTCTCAAGACCCTCTATGAGGATAAACAACTCATCACAATGGAAGGACAACATGTGGTGATGTTTAAAGAGAAGCATTACAAAACCATCAAACCGGACATTATCAAAATGCCTCCACTACTATATGACTATAGACATTTCTAAATGCCTCCAGACTTTATCGAAATGTTTAAAGAGTTGTAGCTTGTGGTTGTGTCCATTGTTCAAGTGGTCATTTATGAGCTCTTGTCCCAAGCTTATCCAAGTATATATAGTAGCCATTGAAAATTCAAACCTCGGCACAAAGCGTCTTCTTTTATAAGACTTGAGGCATAATATATTTAGCTTCTGGCATTTAGGCTTGGAATCCTCATCCTACTCGCATGATGTATCCAAACTACACGAGCTACTACAATTAGCCACGGATGCAAAACTTTGCAAGTCCGTGATAGCCAATTTACACTTGAATCATTGGCGACTACTGCATTGGCATGGGTTCATATATATACCCGATCGACATACTAGCCTGGCGCGAGAAGAAGTACATTATTAATAGAAAGACAACATATACACATGGTGTACTTTTAATACTTCAATGTCCATACATTGGACTTTGGTAATATTAGTGCGCAATGGACGTGTCGGTGCCACACTATGACCATGTATTTGCAACTTTTTTAGACTCCTCCTAGTCTAGAATATGAATTTCCCGAGTAAGTATATAATTTTAAAGGTTGATTTACATAAACTGTAATGTCAGTTGACATCACGATCTTGTGTGCAGGACCTCCAGCGACGGCGATCACAAGATTTAAAAATATCAGATATTTTGTCCATATCAATTTGGTTTCATCATATGGCACTACAAAAAAAATCTCCAAAGGATCTTACCAGTTGGGATCCCCCGCTATGTGCGAAGAGCACGAGACGTCAGAGGCCAAAGGCCTTTCTCTTGTTGCACGAAGGTTTTGTAAAGAAGCAAGAACCATTGCCTTATCCAAAGGAGCGCCTCCTGGTGCCAAAAGAGACAACACAACTTGACGATGGGTCTTCTTGGTGGCCTCGGCATGCTACCTTTCCTTCGTCTTCCTCGCCTGAGGTTTGTTCACAGCCATCTTGCCGAAGAATACAAAGAGGTGAAGAGAATGATAAAGATGAACAAGAGGAGGAAAGCTTTGGTATACAAGCCTGTCACATCCCAATTTTTAGAATTGGTATTGAATATCATACATGGCATTGCATCATAATCATCATTGCAAAAATATTCAGTTTTAAAGCTTTTGCCAAAAACACCACAAAATCTTTCATTCTGCTAGGATGGGATTATATACCCAATCCAGGTGCACAGATTCATATAGGATTGCAACACAAAGATGTAGAAATTTGTTTCACTCAATTCGGAGCTACAGGGCAAAACTTATGGCCAAATTAGTTTTAGTCAAATTTCAGTTTCAGAATTTTCAGAAAACTACAAAAGTTCAGTTAGCAGTGCAAGGTTCACAGTTAAAAAAAGAAAAGAAAAAGGAACCCGGGCGGACCAGCCAGAATGCGGGGGTACAACTAATTTATTGCAGCAAACCAAATAAAATAAAACAAAAAACAAAAACCAAGACGCTTCAAGAACAACAGGTGCATCAAGCAATAAAAATAAAGTGTCTAGAAAGAAGACCTGAGATTTTTATTGATGAAAAAGGGGGTGCCTTGGGCATCCCCAAGCTTTGACGCTTTTACTTCTTGAATATTTCTTGGGGTGACACAGGTAGCATCTCCAGTCTTGAGCTTTTGTCCATTCTTCATCTCATCATATGATTCTTTCCTACACTTGAAAAATTCCCTCATACAGAACTTCACACAATCTTCATTAGCAACATTAGTGTATTCAAGATAATAATCCTTTGGATTTAGTTTCAACACAAGTAAAACTTCCATTAAAACACAAGCTACTGTAGCAATTCCTTTAGAAAGCTCAAGTGATCAAAGAGAACTCAAAAAGAAACCGATTAAGAGGAAATGCAAATAATAGCAGAAATCTATCAAAACAGACCAGCAGGTAAAGACCGATTTTTTCGAAGACCTTCTGTTTCTCCAAGAACAACACAATAGTGCATAAAGCAATAAAAATGAAGTGTCTAGAAAGAAGACCTGAGATTTTTATTGATGAAAAAGGCGGTGCCTTGGGCATCCCAAATCTTTGACGCTTGTACTTCTTGAATATTTCTTGGGGTGACACGGGTGGCATCTCCAATCTTGATCTTTTGTCCATTCTTCATCTCATCATATGATTCTTTCCTACACTTGAAAAATTCCTTCATACAAAACTTCACACAATCTTCATTAGCAACATTAGTGTATTCAAGATAATAAGCCTTTGGGTTTAGTTTCAACACAAGTAAAACTTCCATTAAAACACAAGCTACTGTAGCAATTCCTTTAGAAATCTCAAGTGATCAAAGAGAACTCAAAAAGAAATTGATTAAGAGGCAACTGCAAATAATGATAGAAATCTGTCAAAACAGACCAGCAGGTAAAGACTGATTTTTTCGAAGACCTTCTATTGATCCAAGAAACAACACAATAGTGCATGAAGTAATAAAAATGAAGTGTCTAGAAAGAAGACCTGGGATTTTTTATTGATGAAAAAGGGGTGCCTTGGGCATCCCAAAGCTTTGACGCTTGTACTTCTTGAATATTTATTGGGTTGACACGGGTGGCATCCCCAATCTTGAGCTTTTGTCCATTCTTCATCTCATCATATGATTCTTTCCTACACTTGAAAATTTCCTTCATACAAAACTTCACACAATCTTCATTAGCAACATTAGTGTATTCAAGATAATAAGCCTTTGGGTTTAGTTTAAACACAAGTAAAACATCCATTAAAACACAAGATACTGTAGCAATTCCTTTAGAAAATCTCAAGTGATCAAAGAGAACTCAGAAAGAAACTGATTAAGAGGAAAATGCAAATAATGGCAGAAATGTTTAGGGAACATATTCATGATGCTCTCTAAGCATGTTATAGCATTCTTTTAAACTAGATGTATTGGTCTCAAGAGTGTTTAATCTAGCATAAATGTTTGCAAATGATGAATTAGATTTGCTAGGCAAGTTATATGTTGCAATCAAATTTTTTTATGGCATTAAAGGCTTCATCCTCACCACTCTGGAGGAAATCTCCTCCTACTATAGCATCAAAGAATATCTATAACAAAGACCAAGACCAAAGTAGAAACTGATAAGCTAGAGTCATCTTATGTTCAGTTTTTTCATGTGAATCAGAAATTCTAGACCAAGCTTCTTTGAAACTCTCTTCACTTCCTTGTTTGAAAGTGAAGATCATTTCCTCAGGTGACATAGTGATTGGAGCAACACTAGACATAAAATCAACTTGAAGTAGGAACTAAATTTTTTGTGTTTTTGATAAAAAGAAACAAACCAGTACAACTAATTTTTTGTGTGTTTTTGATCAAAAGAAACAAGCAAAACAAAGCAAGAGAAACTAAGCAAAACAAAAACAAAGTAAATAGATTGGTTGTGAGAGACTCCCCTTGCAAGAATCTTATTTCTTTCAGAAAAGTGATTGACAGGGAGGAAGAGATTGAAGTGTCCTTATCTCCCCAGCAACGGTGCTAGAAAAGTGCTTGATGGCTCAGAAATGTATAGCTCGTTGGGAACCCCAAGAGGAAGGTATGCTGAGCACATCAGCAAGTTTCCCTCAGTTATGAAACCAAGGTTATCGAACCAGTATGAGTAAGGAAACGGCTCCCAAGGTGTTGCTAGCAACACATATGTCCAAAACATATCTGCTTTCTCGAACACTTTTGCTATTGTTTCTCCTCTAAACTTGTGTGATTTGGATACAACTAACACGGACTGGCGCTGTTTTCAGCAGAGTTACCTTGGTGTCTTGTTTTTGTGCAGAAAATCAACTATCAGGAAAAATCCCGGAAAATATGCCAAAAATTATATTTCACCAGAAGACCCACGGAGCCAGAAGACGATACGGAGAAGGGGCCTGGGGGGCCACACCCCTGTATGGCGCGGGCCCACCTCTGGTCGCGCCTAGGGGGTGCAGGCACCCCCCTCGGCCTCCCTCTCCGCCTATAAGTTGCCTCTTGACCTAAAAACCGAAGGGGGTTCGATAGTTTTCCAGAAAGAGTTCCGCTCCGCCGCCGCCACTAGAAACCAAGATTCGGATCCAGAAACTCCGTTCTGGCACCCTGCGGGGACGGGGGATTTGGAGAGGATCATCGCCATCGTCATCACCAACGCATCTCCATCAACCATTGATGTTTCCCTCATCCATGAGTGAGTAATCCCCCGCTGTAGACTTGGGGATGGTAGGGATTGGATGAGTTCTATCATGTAATCGAATAAATATCTGTTAGGGCATAGTGCCTAGTATCTCTATTAGTGCTATTTGACTTTGTTGCAACTTGTTGTGCTTAATGCTTATCACTAGGGCATGAGTGCCATGATCTCAGATCTAAACTTATTATTGAATCATTATGATAGTATTGTTTGTGATCTTATCTGCAAGTTGTGTACACATATCATTGTCTGGATCCAAAGGTCCCAAAGTGACAATAATTGGGATAACCGGAGGGGATGGCTGTTGTGTGAGGATCACATGTGTTCATGGAGTGTTAATGCTTTGCTCCGGTGCTCTATTAAAAGGAGCACCTTAATTGCCAGTAGTTCCCTAGAGGCCCTGCTGCCATGGGCTGGCTGGACAGAAGATGTTGTGCAAGTTCTCATTGCGAGCACGTATGACTATATTTGGAGCACATGTCTAGGATTGTTTAGTATTTGGATGCTTGTTATTATTTATCTGCAATGCCCTAGATCTTGAAGTTACATGTTTAGACTCGTCCATGCAACGCCCTTCCATCCATCACTATGCCTACCGCACTCATATCCCACTTTTACCATTACCGTTACTGTTACTATTGCTCTTGTTTTACTGTTGTTGTTGCTTTGCTGTTGCTACTATCAAACTGTTGCTACTGATAAACTTCTGTGAGTAAGAACTATTTCCAGGTGCAGCTGAATTGACAACTCGGTTGTTAAGGCTTGCAAGTATTCTTTGGCTCCCCTTGTGTCAAATCAATTAATTGGATAATACTACCCGCAAAGACTGTTGCGATCCCCTACACTTTGGGTCATCAAGACTATTTTCTGGCGCCGTTGCCGGGGAGCATAGCTTTATTTGTAATTCACTTGGATCTATTATTGTTCACTGCTGCTCCGTTCATCATGGGTAAGTCTCGTGATGGAAAGTTTCCTATTTTACCATCCACTACAAGAAGAGGTATAGTCCTAAACACCTCTGTTGCTCTTGATTCACCGTCTGTTATAAGTAAGCTTGTCACACCACCACCACATACTCATGCTACACACACTGCTACTATCGCTGAATCAAAAGCGCTTTTGAGGCTCATGATGTTACTTCTACTATGCTTGATGCGAGTGGTTCATTAGGTCCTTTTTTAGGTGCTACTATGGCTAGTCTAGGAAATACCGAAACTCCTAGTGAAGACACTGTTACACCTGTTAGCTCACCTGAGTATAGTGAGAGTTATGATATTAATGATGGTTACATTGAATTCACTGATGAGTTTGTTGAAGAGTGCCGAAACACACATGGTACTAGAGCTATTAAGAGTCTCCTTGCTAGATGCACCATTATGCCTAAACTGTCATCTGATCCTAAGTTTGCCCCCTCTCCCATAGATATTAAAGATAAAGATTATGATTTCTCTCTTGATTTATCCTATTTGGACATTGTTGAGAAAGAACCTTTTTGTGGGACTGAAAATGAGAGTGTTATGGCTCATATGAATGAGCTTTCTACTATGAGTGCTTTATTCTCTAATGATTTTAAGATGCGTAAGTACTTTGTTACTAAGATCTTCCCTTTTACACTAAAAGGAGAAGCTAGGGCTTGGTTTAATAGATTACCTCCTGGTTCCATTGATAGCCCTGATTTCTTGATTGCTTCTTTCTTCCAGAAATATTTTCCTCCTAGTGCTAGACATGCTGCTTTGCAGAGACTTTTTTATTTTAAACAGGGAGAAGAAGAGAAATTGTCGGAGTCATGGACAAGGTTACGCCTTGATTCATGCACATCCCGGATGTCCATTGCCTAAGAATGAGCCTCTTGATATTTATTATAATGAACTAAATGATGATTCTATGACCTACCTAGATAGCTTTGTTGATTGTGTTTTCAGGAAAAGAACTCCTATAGATGCGGAAGAATTAATGGCTAAGATAAGCAAGAATTATGATGATTGGACTTCAACTGAGCTAAATACACCGAGCCAATTATTCCTGAACCAATTGTGCCTGAACCAGTTCCAACACCAACACCAAAGAAGAGGGGAGTTATTGCATTAAATGATGAAGTGATGAAAGAAGCTAAGAAATGTCTAATGGAGAAAGGTATTAGAGCTGAAGATGTGAAGAAATTACCTCCTATAGAATAATTATGTAAGCCAATTCCCCACTCATCTACTATTGAGGTACACACTCTCCACTTTAATGAAGGTGATGTTCCCTATGGTAAGCCTCCTGATCAATGCTTAGAGGAACTTGACACAATTATTGTTAAACAAGATAATTTTAATAAACAAGTTTAGAATCATTTATTGGAAAACTCTAGAGCTATCAATGAGTTGAAAGATATTGTGGAAAGAACTTCTAATGATATTAAAATGCTTTGTAAACACTTTCAAATGGTTCAAACCCAACTTGATCAACTTGCTAAGGTAAAAAAGGATATGCTAGTTAATGCCTCAGGGAATAAACATGCTTATGGAATTAGAACTAGGAGTGGTATAGCTACTCAAGATCCTTTATATCCTGAAGGACACCCTAAAAGAATTGAGCAGGATTCTCAACAAGGTGAAAGTAGTGGTAGTCCTCATAAGAGAAAGAAAAAGAAACATAGAATAGTTGAGGAACCACTTGAACCTACTATAGATCCTAATAGTATATCTGTCTGTGATGCTGAAACTGAGAGTGGTAATAATAATGATGCTCCTGATAAGGAGGAAGTTGAGGAAGAACCTGAGAAGCACACTAAGAACACTAGGTACACTAAGGAAGATTTTATTGCTAAGAAACATGGTAGTGAGAGAGAACCTTGGGTGCAGAACATATGCCTTTTCCAAGTAAGAAACACAAGTCAAAGGAGGAAGAACACTACAACAAGTTTTGTGAGTGGATGAAACCTTTATTTTTGCAAATTCCTTTGGCTGATGCTATTAAGTTGCCTCCTTATTCAAAGTATAAGAAGGATATTGTCTCTAATAAAAGGAAGATTCCTAATGAGGAGATTTTTACTTTGCTTACTAATTATTCCTTCAATGGTAAGGTTCCAAAGAAACTTGGTGATCCAGGTATACCAACTATTCCTTGCTCTATTAAGAATAATTATGTTAGAACTGCTTTATGTGATTTGGGAGCTGGAGTTAGTGTTATGCCTTTTTCTCTCTACAAGAGACTCCATCTAGAAAAATTGATACCAACTGATATATCTTTGCAAATGGCTGATAAGTCAACTACTATTCCTGTTGGTATATGTGAGGATGTTCCTATTCAAGTGGCTCATAATTGCTTGGTCTTAACAGATTTTGTGGTTCTTGAAATGTCTGAAGATGATAATATGTCTATTATTCTTGGGAGACCTTTTCTTAATACTGTAGGTGTTTTCATTAATTGCAATCAAGGAAAAGTAACATTCAATATTAATGACAAAGAGCACACTGTATATTTCCCCAAGAAGGTTGCTAAAGGCTATTGCCTGAATTCCATTAAAAATATTGAGAGCATCAAGGTTGGAGAAATATATTGTCCCATTCCACAAGAAAATTTTGAAACTATTATGATTGGGACCATTGCTATCAAGTATGAGGTAACATAATCACCTTGTGGAATACAAAGTTTTGTTTCATATAAGATTTTTTTGGTAACAAGACTTGATCAACCTTGTTAACAAAAGGATTTTTATGAACAAAATAATGTTTTCACTGTGGTTATACTTGCTTTCTTTTTTTTTCTCCTTCCTAGTCTTTGCCTTTCTTTTGCTAGCTTTGGTTTTGTTAGTGTATTAGAACTTCAGTAGTTTGGCTTTTGGTTTGCTTTTGCTTCTTACGAAAACTGTTTTGAGAAAATCAATTTTCATACTCAAAATTGGCCAAAATAAAGTTTTCCGAAAAATCCCAGAAAATCAAAATAAATTTTTCCTCGAAAAAAGGGGCAGAGGGACACCTGAAGTGACCCAGGGAGCCACCCCAGGCCACCACACCCATGGTAGGCGCGGCCTACCTATGGGTGGCGCCTAGGAAGGGTCTGGCCCACCTTGCCCCTTCAAGGTGCCCCCACACAACCATCTTCTTTCTCTCTCCCGAAAAACACCAGAAAACTTGCTCAAGCTCGAGTTCTTATTGTTATTGCTCGTGATTTTCGATCTCCTTGCTCAGCCCATCTTTGCTACTGATTTTTGGAGGGATTGCTCCTTGGTATGTGCCTCCTCCACTTGTCCAATTAGATTTGTGATTGGTAGATTGTATCTTGAGTATTTTGCTGCTATAGGTGACAAGTTGTGTGAGCTTGCATGCTTGTTCTATGCTTAGATATGTCATTTTGATGCATGTGTAGCCCTCTAGCAAGTTCCTATAGTAGTTACTCATCATTTATTAACTTGGAAATCACTTGGTTTGATGTTTGTCTAAAAATTTCTGAATAGAGTGGTCATGGACAACCACACATTTGGAGAGATATTTGAGAGTGATGCACCTAGAAGGACATGGCCTTCAAGATCATACTCCCGTGTTAGGCCATCATACAATGAGGATCTCATCACTCCGCGATTTGGCAACGAGGGAGATGAGGGAGATGCGCACCCCTCTGCTTTTCCTTGCCAAACCTTCTTGTAGGATGATGGGATTCTTGATGATTTTATGACCTTGGTTCGAAGGGCTGGTTTAACAAGTCTTATGCAGGATGAGAGCGCGCAATATGCTACGCTCACTAAAACGTTTGCGGAGAGCTTCTCCTTTACTACCAACATGTTCAATCCATATGTTTATTTCAAAGTTTATGGCGGGTCTTACCATATGACATTGAAGAAATTTTGTGAGGCTCTGGTTCTTGGTACAGTCGGGTCAGCAAAGAAGATTCAGATCAACCTGCTAATTTGTTGGAGCTTTACCGCAGGATAACCAGTGATGATAACAGTAGAGCTCAACGGGGAAAGATAAGAAACATTCAGCTTCCAGCCATCAGGTACTTCACTTACTATCTTGCCACTAGTGTTCTTGGAAGGGAGAACACTAGTAATATTTCCATATATCATTTGGCCTTCTTAGCTGCTGCGCTCAACAATGATACCAAGTACAATCTTGGTTCTCTTATTGCTCGCCGTTTAACTTCTAAGGGACCCATTTATGGGGGAGTTATTGCTATGCGTGTAGCTACTTCCTTGGACATTGCTGTTGATCCAAATGATACAGTTTTGGCTCCTCAGAGGCTTGATCTTGCTACCATGAAGGCGCACTACTTTGTCACTAATGGCTCTACCCTTGAGAACTTGGTTTATAGAATGTTGTTTATTGACGGGGAAGAGAGAGATATCCCTCTCCCCCAAACCACTTTGTTCAGTATTTCTCAGGGACCTTTGTCACGCTCCAAGGAGGCGATGGATGACAAGCTACGCTCTCTTAGCTTCTATGGATACATTCAGGAGGAAGCACCCTCGTATGACCCCTGCCAGACACTAATGGAGAGTCCTTGGGCTGCATCAGACGAGGAGCCTCCTCGTCGTCATTGAGGTGCCTCTACTTGGGCACCATGGGATTGAGCCCCACTTAGGCCAAAAGCCAAAGATTGGGGGAAGTATGCCGACATCACACTCATATATATATCATGTTCGGTCGATTCTTTGTATATCCATTATTTTGCTTTATTTTTGGTTCTTGTTGCTTCTTTCTCAAAAACACAAAAATACCAACAATATTTTCGTTTTTCTCTTGGTTTGTTTCTTTGCTTTGGTTTTCCTTAAAATAAAAATCCAAAAAGATTTTGCTTTGTTTGGTTTGTTTTTGCTTTGCTTGTTTTTTCTTTGTTGGCTTGTTTGAAAAAAATCGAAAACACCAAAAATATTTGTTGTTCTTCTTTGGTTTTGTGAGTACTTTGCAGGGTTCGGCCGTCCTCAGTGGAGTTCTGGTTTCATGTTATTATTCAAGTGACACAAGTGAAGGGCAATAATGAAGATTAAGACAACTTGAGGAGTGGTAAGAGGCTGGTAATGAACTCTATTTGTTTTTATTTTTGTACATATACTCATCATTTTGAGCATGCTTAGTCAGTTTATGGTAAGGAGTGTGTTATTGATGGATGCTTAGTAGTTTTTGCTTGTCTATGATTAGCTCCAGCTTGCTAATAGTTTGTAGCATGTCATATGAATGTTTGCTTGCATTGTTTTATTCATATTTTGGTATGAAATTGTGGTATCCTCCTCTCGAAGTTTCATGTGAATCGACTTGGAACATTCTCACGCATGCATATGACTAAACAATAGTCAGTAAACCTCGATGATTTATTTTGCCTCAGAGTTCTTGTATCACTTTCATGACATAAGTAGTCATGTTTTGTTGCAAGCATGATTATGACAATTATTGCTCTCTCATTTGTCGCTCCCTCTCTATTGCTAGCCTTCACTTGCACTGAGTATGAGCTCTACCTGTGCTTCCAACTCCTCAAAACCAATATTGCCAGATGTGTCCACCATACCTACCTATTAGCATTGTTTGCTATTTCAGTGCATATTTTATATGCCTTGTTTTCTTCCAAATAAAATGTTTGTCTGTTTTGAGAAAGTTAGTTAGTAAAGCTCTCACGAACTTGATGGCACACTTTATTCCTTGCACTTAATAATCTTGAACCATTGTGACTTGTCCATGAAAGTTATATGCTTGCAAATTATATGCTGGGAGTCAGCAGAACCGTGCTGTCACGGGGAAAGCTTTCAACAGTTTTTGCATATCCTATCCAGTTAATACTTTGCTCTTTTGTTTATGGATGTCGATGATGTGGAATAAAAGGGGAGCTTGTGAGTTCATGGAGTCTATACATTGTGTTAGAGAAACGCCTGGGCCGCTAGCTTGTAACTACCTCGGTGAACTACGCTCCTAGATACAAGCCTGGATGAGTGGTAGTGGTTGAAATAGTACGGTGGGGCCCCAAAAGCCACTCACTGGTAGTCCTTTCAGACGTCCCAACCACTACCCTCTCAACGGGACCTCAGACGGCGTGGTCGGCAGCGAAGGATCAACTACGTACACAAGTGGGTATATACGCAAGCCACCATACAAGAGTACATCGAGCCATACCATCTAGAAAGAAAGGAATATACCAACGCCATACCAAGAAGATTCAAATGACCTAGATAGATCTATATTTTAGGATACTTCCTCATACAACACACATCGAGTATCATGCGGCGGCAAACAAAATCCGAGTACGGATAAGAAGCAAATCGGCATAAGATGCCATAGAAATAAGCACATCCCAACTACAGTCTCACGGATCCCGTTCCGGAATCTCTACACCGAGCGATCGTTGCCCACATCTTGGCTTCTTCCACCCAAGATCCGGCCACGAGAAGGTACCTGTTCATCTGAATCAAGAATTTATCGCGTGAGACCCTAAGGGTACTCAGCAAGTCTTAATGCCTCTAAAGGGGACACAACCTGGGGTGACGCAATTGCAGCGAAAGATAAACCCTAGCAATTCTACAGATAAATGATATCCATCCGCCTAACCAATGATAGGCGGATGTCCGTGAATTAAGAACAACAGTTATAATGGTGATCTCATCCGATCCATCCTCCTCCCTGCTTACCAACAAGGAAGCGGACGAACAACCCCCATCCGTTGGCAATTTTATTAACCATTCCATGAGTGTTGCACTATTTACTAGTCAAGTTACTTAGTCAGATTAAGGCGGTACTTTAGTTATGCTTGTCTATGATCGTGAAACTGTGCTCCAAGTCGTCCATATCCGCGGACACGGCTTTCAGAAAGTTTTACCCGGCCGGGGTGCACCAATAGCAACACACGCTCGATCAACCTCGGAAAACCAAATCAAAACCCAACGAGGCTTTCACGACTGAACAATCACAGAATTCAGAAATATTTCAGGGGCACCTTAAGTAGAACCATAACGAAGTTAGCTGACTTGAGGCGGACTTAAGGTTTATGGGGTCATGTAAACGATCGGGAACCCGAAAGTGTGGCTTGTCGATACCACGTAAACGGGTCACATTTCCTAAAGATGTGTGCTCTCACAATTTAAATACGTAAAGTAACATGGCATAAGTACAGATAGTAAGTAAAACCTCAAACTAGTTTGTGGCCCCAAGAAATAAGACGGGATCAAGCTCGCTCGGGGGGTCCCATATACCTCCGGATGTGGATAGCGCGATAAATCAAGGAACAGGAATCAAGTACTGGGTCTTACGGACACAAGTGAGCAGGAAAAACCAAATAGCAGATGTTGCTCACCGGTGCCACTTTCTTTAGTTATCCCAGAACTACTCAGGTTAAGTTGTTTAGGTACCTCATTATTCAACAGACTCTCACATACCCTACACATGCTGTTCTACGACTCGCATGGCTCAAACAACTCCTATAGTAGTGGCTCATGGGATGGAGGAACAAGCTTGGTGGGGTTTAAAAGTAAAGGCTATGCATACTTGGGATTCAATTTAATGCATTCGCGACTCAATGATGCAAGAGTAAGATAGAGGCAATGGGTACTGTATGTATGCAAGCATGTGGAAGTGCTTGCCTGTTATCTCAGTTGAAGCGAGGGACGGATCTGGGTAGTGCTCCTGGTTCTCTTGATATAACCCCTGCTCAGTGTCTATCCGAGAAAAACCAAACAAACAAGGCCAACATGAATATAGAGCACAAGCATATGAATAAGATGCGACAAACAAACAATCATGCCATGATGAATGATGCACAATTTTCATGGCAAGAAAGGTAGCATGGCATGGTGAGGTGTGACAAACAAGTAGCAACATTTTAGTGGAGTTTTGGTTCACAATTTGTTGTCATAACGGTTGTTGTTCACTATATATTTATATGATGTATGCTGCAATTGAAGTTATGGATAGCATAAACAGAAAGGTCTCGTCGAGCTGATCATTTTAGACATATCATTTGCTCCATTTGGATTTAGGAAACAAAAGTTATTAATTATTGAAAATCCAGTGGCATTGGTGGTAATTTAAATAAACTTGGAATTTTAATTGAGCAAAAGTCAAATTGGATGGTATATTTGAAATCCTCTCATTTTTCTGATATCCAAACATATATTACTTGTCAAATTTGGATTTAGTATGGAAAAATTATTTGAAACTGAATTGAATTTGAATTTTTAAATAATTTAAACTATATTTGAATTCTAAACAGCTCGGGACGTTTACACTCATCATACTCCAGCCAGGTCGCAGCATGTGGGGCCGGGGTTCTGCCCACGCGCCAGGGCCGAGGCAACCAAGGACCGGGTTGAATCTAGAAAGCAGAGCCTTTTTGCAAAACTACCAAGACACGACAAATGGGCCAGCTGGACCGCGGTTGGGGCAAAAGGCTAGGGGTTTTTCAAAAACGGCCACGCATCTTGTGTGGATCTTCCTAACTCTGAACCGAAGGCGTGCTGGCCGCTCATGCTGACGCGCAGCGGGGTTCGAACCTGCGCGCCGCTAGCTAAGGGCGGCTATGTGGCGGTGGCGGAGTTGTTAACGAGGAGGAGGGAGGACAGCTAGTAAGGCGCTAGCGACGGGTGGTTGCAGGCGAAACGAACGGTGGTGCAGCGGCGAAAGCCGACGAAACGTCGTCGCCGACAGAAACGAAAAGGACGAGCATGTCTAGGAGTCTAGGGGGCTCACCGCGGGCGTGATCGTGTGGACGGCGTGGCGCGGGGAGCAGGCGATCGACGGCGCGGCTCGCGGACTGGGGGCTAGGGTTTCCGGCGTGGCGCGGCAGATCCTGGCGCCCGGTCAAATCTCCTCGCCTGGTCTGCCAAGGCGTCGCAGAGGCTCTAGGGGCTTCGACACCTAGCAGCAACACGCCACCTGGGCTAGATCGTGAGGCGGTGGTAGACAGGCGGTGTGTGGCGAGAGGGAGCTGTGGTGGTGTAGAAGAAGGGCAGGGAGGGAGTGCAGGGTCCTCGGACGGATCTGGGGAGGCCAGAGGGGTGAGGAGGATAAGAACAAAGAGGGGGCAGGTTGGTTGCGTGGGGGAGGGGAAGCTGGCAGGGTGCCAACTTTTCTGCTCACGTGCTTGCAGTCGGTGAGGCAAGGCGGGCACTAGAGGGGCCGCAGGTGGGTAGGGCGGCTGGTGGCGCAGTGGACTGGGGCGTGGTGTGAGGCAGAGAGGGGAGAAAAGAGGGGAGAGGGGAACCTCGGGCTAGGCTAGGTTTGGGGTTCCTTGGGCGTGTGGGGGTAGCTAGGGCATGGAGGTGGGGTCCTCATGCGGGGAGAGGGTAGAGGGTTGGCGAGCTGGGGCAGGGCATGGGGGAAACATGCTAGGTAGTGGGGAAGAGGAGGGGTAGGTTTTTGGGTTTTGTTTAGGGAGATGATTTAGATTAGAGAGAAAGGTTGGCTTAGGGTTTAGGTTTAGCTAGGTAGAGATTAGGGTTTTGGTTTAGAGAGGGTAAGGAAAGAGATGGTGGTACTTTAGTTTGATCAAGCATGCTTCAACAAGCCTCAACAAGATCAAGCAAGAAAAGGAGGGATAGGGAGAGAGAGATGAGCATGAAGATGGGGTCCTTCTTTAGTTAATGCATGATCCAAATAATGACCAAACAAAATCCAAGAAAGGGGTGGTTTGTGTTGGTGCATGCCTCATGAGCACATGTGTGTGCATGGGTCATGGGGTAGGGATTTAGCTAGGTCACACTATCAAAACAAGATCAAGCAAGGAAGGAGTGATCCACTTAGAATTCAAGCAAAAACCCAAACACTAGAAAAGGTGGCACTTGCATGGCCCATGCAAGAATAATTAATGCCAAACTAATCCTTGTGAAAACAATAACATTAACAAGGCATTATTCATATGCATTCCCAAAAGGTGGGCAAGGCCAAGCAAAGATTATGGGTGGGTTCCAACCAACTAATCATGAGCCAGAGATAATCAACAAAATGCCAAGCTCAGAATAGTTGGATGGTGGAATATAAGGTGGTGAAAGAAAAGGTGGTGGAGTCAATAAGAGAGATGCCCTCAACTCAACTTGGGCATATAACAATATATCAAGAGCCAAATGCAATATCAAGAGGCAAATACAATTAATCATGCACATAAGATAAGAACCAAACAAGAAAGGGTTTTATATGATGCTCAAATGCAAGGTAGTATGATGACATGAGCATGATATGATGATGATGCAACAATTATATGTTGGAAGTGGCCCTTTTTATTATTATAACCAGTAGCATTACAGGGGTTAGACAACTGGGATGCTACAACTCTCCCCCACTAAACAGGAATCTCGCCTCGAGATTCTAGGAAGAAGAAGAAGATACAAAGAGAGAAGGATGGTTGGTATGGAGTTCATCTTCACGCTCCCATGTTGCTTCATCAACAGAATGGTGTGACCACTGCACCTTGCAAAACTTGATGGACTTGTTGCGCGTCCTCCGTTCTGCGGTCTCAAGGATTTTGGTGGGGTGCTCTTGATAAGACAGATCTTCTTGGAGGTCGATTAGCTCATGATCCACGGTTTTGCCGGGGTCTTTGAAGCACTTCTTGAGCTGAGAGATGTGGAAAACATCATGGACTTTGAGTTTGTCCGGAAGCTCTAGTGCATAAGCAACTTCTCCTCTTCTACCACGTATCTTGAAAGGACCGATGTATCTAGGAGCCAACTTTCCTTTAATACCGAAGCGGTGTGTTCCTCTCATGGGAGTGACATGAAGGTAGACGAGATCACCAGGGGCATATACCATATCCGTGTGTTTCCTGTCATAGTTGCTCTTCTGACGACTTTGAGCAATCTTCAGGTTCTCCAGAATGATATGCACCTTTTCCTCTGCCTGAGTCACAATGTCAGGGCCAAACCAGATTCTTTCTCCTGCACCTGACCAACCAATCGGAGTTCTGCACTTGTGACCATAGAGAGCCTCGAATGGTGCCATCTTCAGACTCTTCTGGAAGTTGTTGTTGTAGGAGAATTCCGCATATGGAAGACATTCCTCCCACTTCATGCCAAAAGAGATAACGCAAGCTCTAAGCATATCCTCCAGAATCTGATTGATCCTCTCCACTTGTCCTTGCGACTGAGGGTGGTAAGCAGTGCTGAAGTTCAACTTTGTTCCCAAAGCTTTTTGGAAACTCTCCCAGAACTTTGAGGTGAAGATGCTCCCACGGTCTGAACTGATTTCAAGTGGAACCCCATACAAAGAGACAATCCTGTTGATATAGAGCTCACCAATGAATTCCGAAATTGTTTCTTTGATCGAAGAAATGAGCCACTTTAGAAAGCCTGTCGATGACAACAAAAATTACATTGTTGCCCTTCTGCGACCTTGGAAAGCAAGTGATGAAGTCCATCTCTACTTTCTCCCATTTCCATTCCGGAGGTTTCAATGGCTGTAGAAGACCAAATGGTTTCTGATGGATGCCTTGACTGCGACAGACATCACATTCGAGACATACTTGGCGCAATACCGTTTCAACCTGTGCCACCAGTATTGTGTTTTCAAGTCCATGTACATCTTTGTCTTTGCCGGGATGGATAGAAAGAACCGAATCATGTGCCTCCTTGAGAACTTGGTCTCTCAGACCGGGTAGTTTGGAACAAACATCCGTGTTCAAAGAAGAGCGTGCCTTGATCATCAACATGGAAGGATTCATACGGAAGGCCAAGCTTAGAGATGAGCTTTACGGTGCGGATCACCAAGTCGACGAGAACGAATCTGTTCTTCCAAGAGAGGAGTAGCCGAAGGTTCAGGAGATGCCCTTGTTCCACAATTTCGTGTTGGTCGGAATTCCTCGCACAAGAGAGGTCACGCTCTTCTACCATGAGGTTGTTGACATAAGCTTTACTTAAGCGCATCCGCCATGACGCTTTGCTTTGCTCGAGTGTAGTTGATGGTCACATCAAAGTCATTGATTGCTTCAATCCATCTCCTGCCAAGATTGAGATCAGTGAGTGAAGATATACTTCAAACTCTTGTGGTGCGAGAAGATCTCACAACGTTACCAAGCAAGTAGTGCCTCCATAGCTTCAAAGCAAAGACAATCGC
Source organism: Avena longiglumis (assembly GCA_030063025.1). Taxonomy (NCBI): domain Eukaryota; kingdom Viridiplantae; phylum Streptophyta; class Magnoliopsida; order Poales; family Poaceae; genus Avena; species Avena longiglumis. Next base: position 105,399,979 of record CP125976.1, on the reverse strand, counting down.
TGCTAGCTCGAGGTCATGTGTGGGATAGTTGATCTCATGCGTCTTCAATCGACGAGAGGCATAAGCAACCACATGTTTCTCTTGCATAAGGACCGCACCCAATCCTTGCAAAGAGGCGTGAGAATATCCGGAAAGGCTTAGATGTATCCGGAGGAACCAAAACTGTGGAAGTGAGCTTCTTTGAGTGTCTCAAAACTTTCTTGACAAGCAGGAGTCCACAGTACTTCTTGCCTTTCTTGAGGAGAGGTAAGAGGCTTTGCTATCTTTGAGAAGTTCTCTGACAAAGCGACGCAATAGCTAGCTGCCGAGAAAACTCCGCACTTCCTTGACATTAGCAGGAGGAAGCCATTCAACTATTGTCTTCATGGTTTCCGGGTTAAGCAAATGCCCTTGGCAGAGATAACATGACCCATATGTTACTTCAGCCAGAACTCACACTTTGAGAACTTTGCATACAAGCGGTTCTCACGAAGCTTGTTCAGACACACCGCAGTGCTCTTCATGCTCCTCCTTGGACTTGGAATAGACCGAATGTCATCCAGATATACCACCACAAACTTGTCTAGGTACTCCATGAAAGCGGAGTTCATCAGCCTCGAGAAGGTAGCAGTGCGTTGGTGAGGCGAAAGACATGACTGTACTCACAGGCCATAGCGAGTGGTGAAAGTCTTGGGCACATCTTCTTTGCAATTTTGATTTGGTGATAACCACTTCTCAAGTCCACTTAGAGAACACCACAGCCTCGCTAGCTGATCAAATAGATCATTTATCCGTGGAAGAGGATATTTGTTCTTGATGGTTTTAGCATTTAGAGCCCGGTAGTCAACACATAGCCTATCGGTTCTGTCACGCTTCTTCACAAAGATTGTTGGACTACCCCAAGAAGAAGTGCTGTGTTGAATGAAACCCAATTTCTCTTGTTCATCAAGTTGTCGTTTGAGTTCAGCCAACTCAGAAGGACCCATTTTATATGGCCTCTTGGAGATAGGAGTCGTTCCAGGTTCAAGCTCAATCACGAATTCAACTTCGCGATCCGGAGGCATACCTGGCAACTCTTCAGGAAAAACATCCGGGAACTCACAGACCACTGGTACCCTCTGAATAGCTTCCATAGCATCATTATTCAGAGCAGCAAGGAATAGAGCTGACGCAGGAGTCGACTTGGAGAAAGACTATGTGGCCTTGACAATCTTGAGACACCGGCTCAAAGACAATCAATCACAGTTGCATTTCTTGTCAACCAGTCCATGCCTAAGATGACATCAATGTCGAGTTGCCCGGAAGAATTAAAGAAGCCAAGAATGAAGAACCACCAATCTCGATCGATTGCCATGATGATATGAGCAGCCCTCATGTTTGACCAGAGATAGCACCACCAACGGCGTGATAAAGGAACCCTATCCAGTTATTCTCTTGTGCAAACTTATGCGAGACAAAAGAATGCGATGCACGAATCAAAGAGAACTCATGCGAGGACCGAGTTAACGGATAGCATACCCATTACAACCTGTGTGAGCTCGGCTTGAGAGGCGTTGATAGCTGGAAACAACCGCAGACCCGGCTTGGTGTTGATGTTGAGAGCCCGAGGCGATGGTGCACGAACGAAGGAGAGCTTGTTGCATCTTGGCGGGGTGGAGGGAGAGCTTTGTTCTTCATTGGGCAGTTCCAGTGGGATGTCCATGATCTCCACATGTGAAACAAGCACCGTGAGGACGTGGACTCCGCCAGTGCTCAGGTGGGTTGTTGTAGCCCCTGGGAGCCGCAGTGGTGAAGTTTGGTGGCCTTGACGTGAAACTCGTAGGTCTTGGTGGAGCCGAGAGCGACGGTGGGGTGTTAGGAACCCAGACACGCCGCTTAGAAGGAGCTGCCATAACTGCAGAGCTTGATGCATCCCTGTTGTGTTTCTTGGACTCCTCAAACATTTGCCTGCTTGCCTCCTCTTGCAGTGTTGTGTGCTGTAGTTCCAGGAAGGTTGCCGGTCTTGCATGTGTGATTGCATACTTGATCGACGCATTGAGCCCTTGCCTGAACCTTTTCTGCTTCTTCTTGTCATCAGATACCTCATCACCACCATAACGAGACAGATTCATGAAGTTCACGATATATGTGTTAACGTTATCATTTCTCGCTTGAGTTGAGGAAAGCCTCCTTCATCCTTTCCATCACAATCTCTGAGAGAAACTGTTCCTTGAAAGCTGCAGTGAACCTCTCCCAAGTTGGCTGGAACCCAGTGCAGCTTGCCTTCAAGTAGTTTTCCCACCAAAGAGCCGCATCTCCCTTGAGAAGGTGAGTAGCACACTTGACCCACTGCTCGGAACATCGCAGCCTCGAGCAACCTTGAGATCTCGCGCAGCCAATCATCCGCGTCAAGAGGTCGGTCAGACACATCAAACTGACGAGGGTTGAACTTGAGGAAGCTCTTGATGTCACCACGCTTGGGAGGTGGAGGAAGTGGAGCAAACTCATTCCTTCTGACGCCTTCCTCAAAGCTTTTGGTTCTCTTGCATGGCTGCCAAAGCATTTGCAATGTTTGACAGCGCTGAGCCCAGTTCCGGAGGGATGTCCTCCTTAGTCCGGCGTGGGGGAGCCATCCTGTCATTGATATAAAACTCAAGTCAGTACTATAATGGAGAATGATATTAATCCATTATAGTACCAAGATGGAATTAACCAAGATTAAAGGATACAATTTACTGAGATGATATGAAAATATCAACAAAGTTCATAGCACCTAAAAGATATTAAGCATATCGCTTTACGATCGAAAAGGAGTGTGGTACACAAATATATCAAAGAAAAATTTTCCACAAATTTCGGCATTAAAATACCAATAGATGCGCAAAATTACTTAACGAATCAAGATTAGTGACTCTACAGATTCGATATACAAAAGCGAATGATACAAGTAGTGGTATGGTCGCGACTCCATCCCGCACTCAAATCATTACTCCGCACATGAACAAGTGGAACACATATCCTAACCCCTTCTTCTCACGACGAAACCTAAAGATTGTTAACTACGGAAACGAACACCCCAAACAAGATAGCGTCGGATACAAAGAGGAAGATAGATTGCGTCGGTTTGCAAAAGCATCGGTTGCATGGAATGTACCAACAGTTGATAACCAAAGGCAGACAAGATAACAACTTGGATGCAACAGATAGACAAGGGATTACACACACACACACACACACAACCTATGGTACTACGGAAACCCAGAACACGTGAATCCTAGTTTGAACTTTGAGAAGAGGATTGCAAACGTTGCAATTCATTACCGAGAAAAGGGTGGGTGGGAGGTAAGAAAAAAAGTGGAAGCAGTCCTACTCTCGCGTTTTGTTTTCCTAATATACATAACTACCAAAATATTTGCTAGGCCGACAACGACTGTTTATTTGAAACCACGAAGGTCGGGATGGCTCGATACCAATTGTAACTACCTCGGTGAACTACGCTCCTAGATACAAGCCCGGATGAGTGGTAGTGGTTGAAATAGTACTGTGGGGCCCCAAAGCCACTCCTTTGGTAGTCCTTTCAGACGTCCCAACCACTACCCTCTCAACGGGACTGTCAGACGGCGTGGTCGGCGGCGAAGGATCAACTATGTACACAAGTGGGTATATCGCAAGCCACCATACAAGAGTACATCGAGCCATACCATCTAGAAAGAAAGAAATATACCAACGCCATACGGCAAGATTCAAATGACCTAGATAGATCTATATTTTAGGATACTTCCTCATACAACACACATCGAGTATCATGCGGGCGGCAAACAAAATCCGATGCGGATAAGAAGCAAATCGGCATAAGATGCCATAGAAATAAGCACATCCCAACTACAGGTCTCACGGATCCCGTTCGGAATCTCTACACCGAGCGATCGTTGCCCACATCTTGGCTTCTTCCACCCAAAGATCCGTCACCGAGAAGGTACATTCATCGAATCAAGAATTTATCGTGTGAGACCCTAAGGGTACTCAAGAAGTCTTAATGCCTCTAAAGGGGACACAACACGGGTGACGCAATTGCAGCGAAAGATAAACCCTAGCAATTCTACAGATAAACGCTATACATCCGCCTAACCAATGATAGGCGGATGTCCGTGAATTAAGAACAACAGTTATAATGGTGATCTCATCCGATCCATCCTCCTCCACGCTACCAACAAGGAAGCGGACGAACAACCCCATCCGTTGGCAATTTTATTAACCATTCCATGAGTGTTGCACTATTTACTAGTCAAGTTACTTAGTCGATTAAGCGGTACTTTAGTTATGCTTGTCTATGATCGTGAACTGTGCTCCAAGTCGTCCATATCCGGACACGGCTTTGAAAGTTTTACCGGCGGGGTGCACCAATAGCAACACGCTCGATCAACCTCGGAAAACCAAATCAAAAACCAACGAGGCTTTCACGGTGAACAATCACAATTGAGAAATATTTCAGGGGCACCCTTAAGTAGAACCATAGCGAAGTTAGCTGACTTCGAGGCGGACTTAAGGTTTGTCAGGGGCAGTGATGGAACCGAAAGTGTGGCTGGGCTTGTCGATACCACGTAAGCGGGTCACATTTCCTAAACGATGCAGTGTGCTCCTCGCACAATTTAAATCTGAAGTAACATGGCATAAGTGCAGGATAGTAAGTAAAACCTCAAACTAGTTTGTGGCCCCAAGAAATAAGACGGAATCAAGCTCGCTCGGGGGTCCCATATACCTCCGGATGTGGATAGCGATAAATCAAGGAACAGGAATCAAGTACTCGGGGTCATACGGGACACAAGTGAGCAGGAAAAACCAAATAGCAGATGTTGCTCACGGTGCCACTTTCTTTAGTTATCCCGAACTACTCGGGTTAAGTTGTTTAGGTACCTCATTATTCATGAGACTCACATACCCTACACATGTTGTTCTCGACTCGCATGGCTCAAACAACTCCTATAGTAGTGGCTCATGGGATGGAGGAACAAGCTTGGTGGGGTTTAAAAGTAAAGGCTATGCATACTTGGGATTCAATTTAATGCATTCGCGACTCAATGATGCAAGAGTAAGATAGAGGCAATGGGTACTGTATGTATGCAAGCATGTGGAAGTGCTTGCCTGTTATCTCGGTTGAAGCGAGGACGGATCCGGTAGTGCTCTGGTTCTCTTGATATAACCCACCTCGTGTCTATCCGAAAAACCAAACAAACAAGGCCAACATGAATATAGAGCACAAGCATATGAATAAGATGCGTCAAACAAACAATCATGCCATGATGAATGATGCACAATTTTCATGGCAAGAAAGGTAGCATGGCATGGTGAGGTGTGACAAACAAGTAGCAACATTTTAGTGGAGTTTTGGTTCACAATTTGTTGTCATAACGGTTGTTGTTCACTATATATTTATATGATGTATGCTGCAATTGAAGTTATGGATAGCATAAACAGAAAGGTCTCGTCGAGCTGATCATTTTAGACATATCATTTGCTCCATTTGGATTTAGGAAACAAAAGTTATTAATTATTGAAAATCCAGTGGCATTGGTGGTAATTTAAATAAACTTGGAATTTTAATTGAGCAAAAGTCAAATTGGATGGTATATTTGAAATCCTCTCATTTTTCTGATATCCAAACATATATTACTTGTCAAATTTGGATTTAGTATGGAAAAATTATTTGAAACTGAATTGAATTTGAATTTTTAAATAATTTAAACTATATTTGAATTCTAAACAGGCTCTGGGACGTTTTACACTCATCATACTCCAGCCTGGGTCGCAGACAGGTGGGGCCAGGGGGTTCTGCGGCCCACGCGCCAGCGGCTGAGGCAACCAAGGACCGCGGGTTGAATCTAGAAAACGACAGGAGCCTTTTTGCAAAACTACCAAGACACAGACAAATGGGCCAGGCTGGACCGCGGGTTGGGGCAAAAAGGGGCTAGGGGTTTTTCGCAAACGGCCACGCAGCGTCGTGGATCTTCCTAACTCTGAACAAGCGTATGGCGTCGATCGCTGGCGGCAGCAAGGCGGTGGGGGATTCGAACTGCGCCCTCGAGCGCTAAGCTGGCGGCCACTCTGCGGTGCCCGCGGGTTGTTGACAGGGAGGAGGGAGGACAGCTAGTAAGGTGCTAGGCGGCACGGGTGGTTGCAGGCAGAAACGAACAGCGGTGCACGGCGAGCGCTCGACGAAACGAACGTCGTCGACAGGAAACGAAAAAGGACGAGAGCATGTCTAGGAGTCTAGGGGGCTCACCGCGGGCGTGATCGTGTGGACGGCGTGGCGCGGGGAGCAGGCGATCGACGGCGCGGCTCGTGGACTGGGGGCTAGGGTTTCCGGCGTGGCGCGGCAGATCCTGGCGCTCCGGTCCGTCTCCTCCTCGTCGGGTCGGCCAGCGTCGCAGAGGCTCAGGGGCTTCCTCGACACCTAGCAACACGCCACCGGCTAGATCGGCAGGCGGGGTGTGGCCAGGCGGTGTGTGGCGAGGGAGGCTGTGGTGGTGTAGAAGAAGGGCGAGAGGAGGAGGCGGTGCGGGGTCCCTGGACGGATGGGAGGCAGAGGGGTGAGGAGGATAAACGAGAGAGGCGGGTTGGTTGCGTGGGGAGGGAAGGGCGGGGTGCCACCTTTCGCTCACGTGCTCGCCGGTCGAGCCGAGGCAAGGCAGGCACTAGAGGGGTGGCGGTGGGGTAGGCGGCAGGTGCCGGCAGTGGACTGGGCGTGGGCGGGTGAGGAGAGAGGGAGAAAAGGGAGGGGAAGCTCGGGCTAGGCTAGGTTTGGGGTTCCTTGGGCGTGTGGGGGTAGCTAGGGCATGAAGGTGGGGTCCTCATGCGGGGAGAGGGTAGAGGGTTGGCGAGCTGGGGCAGGGCATGGGGGAAACATGCTAGGTAGTGGGGAAGAGGAGGGGTAGGTTTTTGGGTTTTGTTTAGGGAGATGATTTAGATTAGAGAGAAAGGTTGGCTTAGGGTTTAGGTTTAGCTAGGTAGACATTAGGGTTTTGGTTTAGAGAGGGTAAGGAAAGAGATGGTGGTACTTTAGTTTGATCAAGCATGCTTCAACAAGCCTCAACAAGATCAAGCAAGAAAAGGAGGGATAGGGAGAGAGAGACATGAGCATGAAGATGGGGTCCTTCTTTAGTTAATGCATGATCCAAATAATGACCAAACAAAATCCAAGGAAGGGGTGGTTTGTGTTGGTGCATGCCTCATGAGCACATGTGTGTGCATGGGTCATGGGGGTAGGGATTTAGCTAGGTCACACTATCAAAACAAGATCAAGCAAGGAAGGAGTGATCCACTTAGAATTCAAGCAAAAACCCAAACACTAGAAAAAGGTGGCACTTGCATGGCCCATGCAAGAATAATTAATGCCAAACTAATCCTTGTGAAAACAATAACATTAACAAGGCATTATTCATATGCATTCCCAAAAGGTGGCCAAGGCCAAGCAAAGATTATGGGTGGGTTCCAACCAACTAATCATGAGCCAGAGATAATCAACAAAATGCCAAGCTCAGAATAGTTGGATGGTGGAATATAAGGTGGTGAAAGAAAAGGTGGTGGAGTCAATAAAAGAGATGCCCTCAACTCAACTTGGGCATATAACAATATATCAAGAGCCAAATGCAATATCAAGAGGCAAATACAATTAATCATGCACATAAGATAAGAACCAAACAAGAAAGGGTTTTATATGATGCTCAAATGCAAGGTAGTATGATGACATGAGCATGATATGATGATGATGCAACAATTATATGTTGGAAGTGGCCCTTTTTATTATTATAACCAGTAGCATTACAGGGGTTAGACAACTGGGATGCTACATAGCTTAAGCCAAGCCTAATCATGGTGGAAACTTGCAGCATCACCATAATGAGCATTTATGAAGCATTGTCAACACCCGGATTTTTAATCATAGATGCCTGATATGCCATACATCGCAATCCCAGGATTACCATTTTTGCGAGACATAATAGATTTGGATATCACAGTACATCATCCATTACAAACCATACATAAGGTCTTACACAAATAAGGATCTCATGATCCAGTTCTTAATACAAATCAAGTAGCGGAATAACGTAAAGATAATGATAGCGTGGGCGAAGCTCCATCTTCATGGTCACAGGAAATGCTAACGATGGGAGATGATCCTAGTTTTCGTAACCTTCCTGTGGTCCGTCATCCTAATACTCCTATTCATAGTCTGGCCACGGGAATAGCCAGGGACAAAGCCATGAGTACTCTTTAAGTACTCGCAAACTAATACTAACAAGTGAAGTGGTTTTGAATAGGATATATAAGCTCTAGGGTTGTTTTGCAAAAAGCCAGATTTACCTCTACTAAGTTCAGAAGCAAAGAAAACTAGTTGACAGTTTTATAACACCTAAGTGGGAACTTGAATTTCATATCACAACTCTGTTGTGGTCAAGTCAATGTCATAAATCATTTCATAAGTCATTTTGAAAACATCTGGCGATAGAACAATATGGCCACTCCAACTGTCCATAACCATGGACGCGGCTATTCGAATAGTTTGACACTCTGCAGAGATTGTACACTTTCACCACAACATTCGATACATCCGTCAGGAACAAATACTGAATTCACCATACTCCTGTGAGTTTGGCCTCCCAACCATGACCAACTATCATCTTGGGTACTGCACATGTGGACAATCTTCACAAGGTAGCCTCATCTCTGACCTTGTCAGCAAGGGAACCCATACTAAGGTATATAAATTTCTAGTCAAGCCCTACACAAATCTCGGGTATTGTGGTTGTACGGTAAAATTGGAATGGTATCACATCCAGACAACCATCAGTTTTATAAAGGTCTAAGGCTCATTCCTTAACATTTTCATCATCAAAATCATCTGGTGTTCAGAAACACATGTCAAAACATTTCAGTAGGATGACTCATCATTCTAAGGTTTTCTTAACCATTTTCACCAAGTATTCCCATCTAAAGTTGATCAAGTTTTATGCTTAGCACTAGCATCTATAAGTGGGGGTAAAGACTCATGAGGGGTGGTAAACAGGTGGGGATTAGCTAAGTTCAATCTCATGCCTTAGGATGACATCAAGGTTATCTATCTTAGGCCAAATTTTATGCTCTTTATGCTACCTTCAATTATCTTCCTAAAATCTATAAGTCACTAAGTAAACTCTAAGATAAATCTTGATAAATACAAAGAGTAATAAGCTTGCAAGTAAAACTAGGATGGTGTGTCAAGTGGGTATAATCACATATGCTTAAGGCATATAGTTAGCCTAGTACAAGCAGGTAGTAGCTTGCCAAGGTAGGGTATATTGCAAGTGTTAGCTTGCAAGGTTTTGTCAAAGCTTGCTAAGATATTAGTATAAGCTTGCTCAGTTAATAGCTTGCCTTGTGCAGAGCAGTGGTTGAAGTTCTCCTCGGCTTCTATCTCGTAGTATCCTCCTTCCTCCTCGTATCCTTGGTCGGTACTAGCATCTATAAATAAATACAAGGTACACAATCACCAAACAATACTTAAATATTTCTAATCATCACACAAAGGTTCACACTAGGTGATCTAGCATCATCACTAACATTACAAGATTAAAGCACTTGTCTTATTTATTTTGTTTTAGAAAAGTAATTTCTACTCATTGAAAAACTACTTAAGATTTAATATTCTCCAACTCAAACATGGGATCATGTCGACACATGTCATCACCACATATTTCAGTACATGGGAATGTGATTTAAAATGGTGTCACAATTTAATAAGGTTTAACCTTTTTATTTTATTTAATTAAAGTGACCAAAAATGCCTATGTGGCATTCTTTTATTACTTGAACATTATTTCTGTAAGTAAACCTATATATTTTTATATATTCTGAAAGTTATAGTAAAATGTGATTTTTGAGAGTTGGAATCAACTCAAAAGCTCTATGGTTGAATTTTGAAAAATGTTTGAATGCAGAAAAGCTTCTGCCGTGTTATTTTTACCATGGTTGATCTACAAATCCAACGGGCTTGGATTAAGCATTTCAGTACCTTTCTAGCAAAATTGGTTTCATGCATTTTGGTTTAGTGAATCGACCTGGGTTGATTTTTGAATCTAGGTACATAACTGTGTTTGAAAATAAATAAATAAACTTAAGTTTGAATTGTTGGGTTGCGCGGGAGGTTTAGCTGGGCCGGCCCACTACACACAGCGCTTACGCGGGCTAGTTAAGTGAGCGACCCCACTCGTCAGTGAGACAACGAGTGGCGAAGTGGTATGGGACGATATGGACCGTGGGATCTAATTCTAATCGAACGGCTCGAGTTCATCGTCCACGCCTGAACAGGACGCGACGATCACGAACCCTAGCGCGGCCGGTGGGGGTCGTGGGAGGCTCACCGGGTGTGGCATCCCGCAAAACCACTACTAGAAAATCGCGTTGAATTTGTGCATTGCATCGTCATCATCATGTGTTGTTTGCATAAAACCATGTTCGCAAGCCCGTTTTGTTTTTCTAAAACGCCCCATCTTATTCAAACACCGAAAACCCGGGTCTCCGGAGTTAATTTGTTTGTTGCTATCGGGTTGCAAACGGCCCAATTAGAATAAATAAAAATTTAAATTATTTTAATAGGGGCAGTCGAACGGGCCGAATAGACCCGATCGACCGCCCCAGGAAAACTATAATCGGTCCAACCTGCCAGCCCCATCTAATCCTAAACCCACCAGCTATCCTACCCACACCCAACCCTCCACCTCACCCCACCCTATGGCATGCTGCCACCTCACCCCTCTCCCTTTCCCCAACCACTCAGCCTCTGCCACCTAGGCAACCCTCTCACCCCACACACTCCCTACCACACAAGCCACACACCCTGCCTACCCCACTAATCGCCGACGCAGCAAGCACGGCGCCCCTCCACGATCTCCACAGGCCGCCAGACCCCTCCCTTTCTGGTCAAAGCCAACCTTCCTCTGGCCCCTCCTCCTGGACCCCACCCACGCACAGTGGTGCACCCGCTCAACCACCCACCCCTACCTCTCGCTCTTCCCTCTGCCTTTGGCTCTGCTCCCCATACCGCACCCCGCGCCACCTTGCCCCGCATCTCCCTCCGCTCGAGCCGCCCTTCCTCCTCCACGCCCTCGCCAGCCTCGCCTCGCCGCCCCTCCCTCATCGCCTCCTCGCAGGCGCCTTGCCAGACTGCCCATCCCTCCGCGCCACGCCTTCGCCTCCCGTCCCGCCCGCCTCACTCGGCCAGCGAGCTCCTCGTCTTGCGCCGTCCACGGCTTCGCTCCTCCAACCACTGCCTCTGCGCGTCGCGCTGCCAGCGCCCGCCGCTTCGCCGTCTCGCTCATCGGCCGTCTCCCACAGCCGCCGGACCTCGACCACCGCCGTCCGCGAGCCGGACGCTGCCAGGACGCCGCCTCCGCTCTCGCCGCCCCAGCTCCCCGGCTCGCCCGTCCTCACCCGTCGCCTCACCGCCAGGCCCTGGCCGCCCGATGTCGCCGCCCGGCTCGCTGCGCCCGTCGTCAAGCCCCGCCCGCCTCTTCTCCTCGGTCATTGCCCGTCGCGCCGGCTCCGGCAACCGCGTTCTCCGTCTCGGTCAACCGCCGTTCGTCCTCGAGCCCGTGCGTGCCGCCGCCGGCGCCAGGCGCTGCTCGTCTGTCCGCCAGATCGGCCGAGTCTGCGATGTCGTTCCATTGGGAACCTGTTTTCCTTGGTTGTGTGGTTCTGTTGATCCTGTCGTGTGGCTCTATTCAGTTTTGGGCTCAGTTTGCCTGCGTGAACTGTAGTCTGGTTTGGTAGCGAGATCTCCTATCGACAAGATCTGCATCGACCCGATGCAAACCCGAAGAACCATCAACGCCGCATCCGAGTTCCGGCTCTGACCACCGAGCCCTCCATCATGGAACCCGGAAGATCCCGGTGTCGACTCCAAGTTCGCCCCGATGATCCAGAGAGTACCCCAAGATCTCCATCGCATGTGTCGAGTCCAACACCAAGCAATGACAAGATCTACCGATGACCGAGTTCGGTCCGAAGCCCGATCCGGAGTCCCAATCCCTGCGGTGGCCGAGACCCCAAGCCCGACCCGTAGCAAGATCTTCGATCCCGTCGCCAAGGTCTCCTCTCGGACAAGACCAACCAATGCCGGCCACAGATGATCAGGGTGGGCACCCCAAGGTTTTCTCGGGCCATCGAGTACGCCATCACGAAGGACAAGCCCGCCGTCATGGGAACCGAGGACACCGGCACGCCCAAGTCACCACACGAAGGCCGACCCATCGGTACGACAAGACCATCGACCGACGCCGAAGACCGATTCCGCCAACGCCAAGCGCCGCAACGACATCGAACCATCAAGACAAGTTCATCCGCGGATGCAACAAGATCTACCCCCACTATCCGAGAATGTTTCCGTCGAACCCCCGAACCCCAGATCCGCCGAACCCTGAGACCGACCCCGAACCCCGGAACCCCAAGTTCGTCGAGATCCTCTAATGTGTGAACCCCTTTCCGAAACCCTATTTTATAACATAACAACTTGTTGCATATTTGATTGACATCTCGCATGCTTATCTGTGGTTTGGGGGCCTTATGCCGATTCACCTAATAATTAAATATGGGGCCCATATGCGGACAAATCCAGCCTTATATTGGCCTCATCTAAATTTGTAGCGAACCGGTGTTATCTTTGGCCATGCTAATACAACATTTAAATTGCGGGCTTCTAAATAACTTGAACCACTAATTAATTGTCGGGACGGTTCCGCTTAATATGACCTAATTGCACCGCACCTTGCCATGTCATTCATCATGCACGCATCATGCCGATCTTTTGCCTTAGTATTAAATATTGCATCCGGTGTTTCTTCTAGTGTTATGCTTCTTCATGATAAGGCCGATGAGTTGATGTGAGCTTCGCCCGATCTTGATTGAACCTTCGACAATGTTTCCAAAGCAGCATCTCCCTTTCTACCTATCTTACTTTTATAGTCTTTATTTCCTCCTGTTGATCTATTGCTATCTCGTGTTGCGATCTTTGTTTACTGTGAAATACCGCAGCCCTATATTGCCTTGGACACACCCTATTACTGTTGTTTGATAGATAGTTGGACTTATGGCGTCGTAGTTGCTTGCTCAAGTGTTGATGTGTGTCGTCATATGCCATAGTTGGCGATGTATTGCCGCATGTTGATGTTGGAGATGATTCTAGTTTTACTTATCGTCACTTTAATTTCTGTTTAACAACTAAAATTGAAATAAGCGGAGGCATCGGTGGGTGATAGAAAATATTTGGTTTCGAACGCCCACTTGTGTCCGTAAGACCCCAGTACTTGATTCATGTTCCTTGATTTATCGCGCTATCCACATCCGGAGGTATATGGGACCCCGAGCCGAGCTTGATTCCGTCATATTTCTTGGGGCCACAAACTAGTTTGAGGTGTATTTACTATCTGTACTTATGCCATGCTACTTTACGTATTTAAATTGTGCGAGGAGCACTGTATCGCTTAGGATCATAGCACGATTCCGCGTGTCGACAAGCCCAGCCACACTTTCGGGTTCCCTGCTCGTTCTGGCCCCCATAACCTTGAGGCCGTCTCTGAGCTTGCTTACTGCTATGGATTCTACTTAAGGGTGGCCCCAAATATTTCTGAATCTGTGATTGTTCATCGTGAAAGCCTCGTTGGGTTTTGATTTGGTTTTTCCGAGGTTGATCGGCGTGTGTTGCTATTGGTGCACCCGGGTAAAACTTTCAAAGCCGTGTCCGCGGATATGGACGACTTGGAGCACAGTTTCTTGATCATAGACAAGCATAACTAAAGTTTACTGCTATAAATTTGACTTATAATGACTAGTAATCAGCTTCACTATAATGGAATGGCTAATTAATACTGCCCACAATTGCTTGTTTGGTTGTCGCTTGCGACAATTGTATCTGACTAGTAAGTATTGCAACTACAACGGAATGGCTGAATAAAAGTATCAACAACTGCTGGGTTTCGGGATTACTTCATGCTATCTGTATCTGATTAGTAATTGTTGCAACTACAACGAAATGACTAACTAAAAGGGCCCACTGCTTACTTTATCAGGACAATTATCTATACCTGACTAGTAATTGCTGCAACGATAACCAAATAAGTAAACCTACCAACTGCGTGAGTTCCTCGGTTGACTTCCTCGTTTGGTCTCGAGGGGGAAACACCAGGATGGGTTTGTTTGGTGTTAGCTTCAGGTTGGATCCGGATAGGTCACTCTCATCCCCCTCTGATATCCGCCAGTTGTATCGAGTCTCTATAGGCTGTTTAGTGCATGTTGCCGCTGCCGCTTCAGTCCACCATACCTATGTAGGCGAGGACCGCCGAATTCTAGCCTCGCCGTGTACTGGCCTCAGTACTGACGCTCCTCTTTTTCCTTTGCCCTTTGTCGGCACCCCTTTTGTTTAAGCAGGTTTGAGATCGACGCCGTTAGCAGGGTTACCCTTCCGGCTTGGCACAGGCAGGTTATGGGCGCCATTGGTTATTCTTGAGGCTCTAGCCCCATTTGCATCTTGTCCGTAGTCGGACGCTCTACCGCTTTTCAAGGTGATTTGGATCTTTGTATAATATATCTGTATTCTTGACTCTTTGAGTCGTTATATATATATCTGCTACATGGGTCCCATCGAGGAATGTTGTGTAATGTTATTACTGCTTTCCACCATACGAAAGTGCTGGTGGCACCTTTGAATCGTTTCTATGCGGGTTTGGCGAATTTTGCTCAAACTTGCATAGGTCCGATTCGAGGGTGTTACTGAGTGGTATCGAGCTCGGTTGCGATACCCCACAAGTCCAGCCTGTAGGATAACTTAGCTAACGGCCGAAGTAGAGTGTCAAAACTATTTTGCAAAAATCGGTTGGATAGTTCTGATTAGGTCTGATTTTATTCCTTACCCCTTTGCTATTCTTCTCTTACCCCTGCGTGTGTTGAACCTACTCTCTTATCTTTTCTTCGAGTCCAGGATTTCTCGTGGTTGGGTTTCCGTCGTACCTTCAGGGCTTCGCTTTCTCCCTTTTGTAACGGAGGTGCTACGATCATCAACCTGCAACTTGTCTGTTGTATCCTTCATCCGATCTTTTGTTCTTGAGCTCTTTATCCATATGTGTTCCTTGCTGGATATCAGTGTCGTTGAAAAACATATGAGAAGGACGAGCTTTGGTGAAGTTGGAGTCGACCTTGAGCACCTGTTGTTCATGCCAATGGAACCATCGCGAAACCTAATCAGTGTGTCTTTCATACGATTTCTGCTGGCAGCATTCCTTTGTTCCGGATACCACCTATGAAGATCTTCAGTCTAAATCTCGAGAGTTGAGTTGCCGGATTCACCTACCCATGTATAGAGTTGATAGCTTGGGTCCGGGATGGACTGATCACCCTACCCGACTCTTACTGTTCGCTCTGTACATCGAACTGGTGAATCAATGTAATTTTTTCCCTCTTCTTATGGAAGTTAGGGGTGGCCTTATCGTTTGATGCCTCTATCTTCGTCCTTTGTTTCTACGGAGTGTTCTCTCGACGATCAGGAACAATGACCCTTTGTTGGTGGTGTCGCCTGATTCAAGATGGAGGCTGAACTCTTGTTAGTGGTGTCGCGAGGATCTACACGATGCGAGAAGACGCAGATCACCGACCTTCTTTCCGGTATCATGAGGCGGATCTCGAGGGCGAGATCCCTTGTTAGTGGTGTCGAATTGTGGCATCCCGCAAAACCACTACTAGAAAATCGCGTTGAATTTGTGCATTGCATCGTCATCATCATGTGTTGTTTGCATAAAACCATGTTCGCAAGCCCGTTTGTTTTTCTAAAACGCCCCATCTTATTCAAACACCGAAAACCCGGGTCTCCGGAGTTAATTTGTTTGTTGCTATCGGGTTGCAAACGCCCAATTAGAATAAATAAAAATTTAAATTATTTTAATAGGGCGGTCGAGCGGGCGAAT
Organism: Avena longiglumis; assembly: GCA_030063025.1. Lineage (NCBI taxonomy): Eukaryota > Viridiplantae > Streptophyta > Magnoliopsida > Poales > Poaceae > Avena > Avena longiglumis. The sequence continues at coordinate 105,384,035 of CP125976.1, read as the reverse complement.
AGACCCGATCGACCCCAGAAAACTATAATCGGTCCAACCCCCAGCCCCATCTAATCCTAAACCCACCAGCTATCCTACCCACCCAACCCTCCACCTCACCCCACCCTATGGCATGCTGCCACCTCACCTCTCCCTTCCCCAACCACTCACCTCGCCACCTAGGGCAGCCCTCTCACCCCCACACTCCCTACCACACAAGCCACACACCCTGCCTACCCCACCAACTGCACGCACGCGGCAAGCACACGCCCCGATCTCCCCGATCTCAAGGCCAGCCCCTCCCTTTCTGGTCAAAGCCAACCCTCCGGGCCCTCCTCCTGGACCCCACCCACGCCAGTGCACCCGCTCAACCACCACCCACCTCTCGCTCGGCTCCCTCTGCCTTTGGCTCGCTGCTCCCATAACGCACCCGACGCCACCCGCCAGCCCCCGCATCTCCCTCCGCTCGAACACCGCCCTCCCCTTCCTCCTCCGGCCGCGCCGCCCTCGCCTCGCCAGCCCGCGCCCGCCGCCTCCCTCCTCAAGGCCCCGCGCCCGCCTGCCCATCCTCCGACGCCGCGCCCTCGCCCCGCCTTTGCCTCCGCCCGGCGGAGCTCCTCGTCTGGCCCGTCCACCGCCTTCGCTCCTCCAACCACTGCGCCTCCAGCGTCGCCCGCTCAGCGCGGCGCCGTCGACCTCCGCTGCCGTCGTCGCAGCGGCAGGCCGTCTCCAAGCGCCGCCGGACCTCGACCACCGCCGTCCGCGAGCCGTGGCGCCAGACGCGCCGCCCGCCCGGCTCCGCCCGCCCAGCCTCCTCGCCCGCCTGTCCTCACCCGTCGCCCTCGCCGCCAGCCCCGCCAGCCGCTTCCGCGCGCTTCGCCGCCAAGCCCGCCTCTTCTCCTCCAGCTGCTCGCCCCGCGCCTCGCAATCACAGCTTTCCGCGTTCCCGTCAACCGCCGTTCGCCCTCGAGCCCGTGCGTGCCCGCTGTTTCGCACGCCGGGCGCCGCTGCTCTGTAAGCGCCAGGATCGGACGAGTTCTGATGTCGTTCCATTGGGAACCTGTTTTCCTTGGTTGTGTGGTTCTGTTGATCCTGTCGTGTGGCTCTATTCAGTTTTGGGCTCGTTTACTGCGTGAACTAGTGCGGTTTGATAGCGAGATCTCCTATCGACAAGATCTGCATCGACCCGATGCAAACCCGAAGAACCATCAACGCCGCACCCGAGTTCCGGCTCTGACAACCGAGCCTCCATCATGGAACCCGGAAGATCCCGGTGTCGACTCCAAGTTCGCCCCGATGATCCAGAGAGTACCCCAAGATCTCCATCGCATGTGTCGAGTCCAACACCAAGCAATGACAAGATCTACCGATGACCGAGTTCGGTCCGAAGCCCGATCCGGAGTCCCAATCCCTGCGGTGGCCGAGACCCCAAGCCCGACCCGTAGCAAGATCTTCGATCCCGTCGCCAAGGTCTCCTCTCGGACAAGACCAACCAATGCCGGCCACAGATGATCAGGGTGGGGACCCCAAGGTTTTCTCGGGCCATCGATGCGCCATCACGAAGGACAAGCCCGCGTCATGGGAACCGAGGACAAAGACGCCCAAGTCACCACACGAAGCCGACCCATGATGCGACAAGACCATCGACCGACGCCGAAGACCGATTCCGCCAACGCCAAGCGCCGCAACGACATCGAACCGTCAAGACAAGTTCATCCACGGATGCAACAAGATCTACCCCCACTATCCGAGAATGTTTCCGTCGAACCCCCGAACCCCAGATCCGCCGAACCCTGAGACCGACCCCGAACCCCGGAACCCCAAGTTCGTCGAGATCCTCTAATGTGTGAACCCCTTCCCGAAACCCTATTTTATAACATAACAACTTGTTGCATATTTGATTGACATCTCGCATGCTTATCTGTGGTTTGGGGGCCTTATGCCGATTCACCTAATAATTAAATATGGGGCCCATATGCGGACAAATCCAGCCTTATATTGGCCTCATCTAAATTTGTGTAGCGAACCCGGTGTTATCTTTGGCCATGCTAATACAACATTTAAATTGCGGGGCTTCTAAATAACTTGAACCACTAATTAATTGTCGGGACCCCGGTTCCGCTTAATATGACCTAATTGCACCGCACCTTGCCATGTCATTCATCATGCCTGCATCATGCCGATCTTTTGCCTTAGTATTAAATATTGCATCCGGTGTTTCTTCTAGTGTTATGCTTCTTCGCGGATAAGGCCGATGAGTTGATGTGAGCTTCGCCCCGATCTTCGGTTGAACCTTCGACAATGTTTCCAGGCGAGCATCTCCCCCTTTCTACCTATCTTACTTTTATAGTCTTTATTTCCCTCCTGTTGATCTATTGCTATCTGTGTTGCGATGCTGTTTCTGTACCTGTGAAATACCGTGCAGCCCTATATTGCCTTGGACACACCCTATTACCTGTTGTTTGATAGATAGTTGGACTTGCGCGTCGTAGTTGCTTGCTCAAGTGTTGATGTGTGTCGTCATATGCCACAGTTGCTGATGTATTGCCGCATGTTGATGTTGGAGATGATTCTAGTTTTACTTATCGTCACTTTAATTTCTGTTTAACAACTAAAATTGAAATAAGAAGAGGCATCGGTGGGTGATAGAAAATATTTGGTTTCCGAACGCCCACTTGTGTCCCGTAAGACCCCGAGTACTTGATTCCTGTTCCTTGATTTATCGCGCTATCCACATCCGGGAGGTATATGGGACCCCCCTGAGCCAGAGCTTGATTCCGTCATATTTCTTGGGGCCACAAACTAGTTTGAGGTGTATTTACTATCCTGTACTTATGCCATGCTACTTTCTGTATTTAAATTGTGCGAGCACACTGCATCGTTAGGATCATGGCACGATTCATGGTGTCGACAAGCCCAGCCACACTTTCGGGTTCCCGTCGTTCCTGGCCGTCCCCATAACCTTGAGGCCGTCCTCGAGCTTGCTTACTCCGTTCGGATTCTACTTAAGGTGGCCCCAAATATTTCGAATCTGTGATTGTTCAGTCGTGAAAGCCTCGTTGGGTTTTGATTTGGTTTTTCCGAGGTTGATCGAGCGTGTGTTGCTATTGGTGCACCCCGGCCGGGTAAAACTTTCTGAAAGCCGTGTCCGCGGATATGGACGACTTGGAGCACAGTTTCTTGATCATAGACAAGCATAACTAAAGTTTACTGCTATAAATTTGACTTATAATGACTAGTAATCAGCTTCACTATAATGGAATGGCTAATTAATACTGCCCACAATTGCTTGTTTGGTTGTCGCTTGCGACAATTGTATCTGACTAGTAAGTATTGCAACTACAACGGAATGGCTGAATAAAAGTACCAACAACTGCTGGGTTTCGGGATTACTTCATGCTATCTGTATCTGATTAGTAATTGCTGCAACTACAACGGAATGACTAACTAAAAGGGCCCACTGCTTACTTTATCAGGACAATTATCTATACCTGACTAGTAATTGCTGCAACGATAACCAAATAAGTAAAACTACCAACTGTGTGAGTTCCTCGGTTGACTTCCTCGTTTGGTCTCGAGGGGGAAACACCAGGATGGGTTTGTTTGGTGTTAGCTTCAGGTTGGATCCGGATAGGTCACTCTCATCCCCCTCTGATATCCGCCAGTTGTATCGAGTCTCTATAGGCTGTTTAGTGCATGCTGTCGCTGCCGCTTCAGTCCACCATACCTATGTAGGCGAGGACCGCCGAATTCTAGCCTCGCTGCATCTGGCCTCGATCGACGCTCCTCTTTTCCTTTGCCCTTCCGGCACCCTTTGTTTAAGCAGGTTAGAGATCGGCGTTAGCGGTGGTTACCCTTCCTTGGCCTGGGCAGGGTTATGGACGCCATTGGTTATTCTTGGGCTCTTAGCCCCATTTGCATCTTGTCCGTAGTGGACGCTCTACCGCTTTTCAAGGTGATTTGGATCTTTGTATAATATATTCGTATTCTTGACTCTTTGAGTCGTTGTTATATATATATACATTACGTGGGTCCCATCGAGGACTGTGTAATGTTATTACTTCGTTTTCCACCCGCACGAAAGTGCCTGGTGGCACCTTTGAATCGTTTCTATGCGGGTTTGGCGAATTTTGCTCAAACTTGCATAGGTCCGATTCTGAGGGTGTTACACCGGGGCTCCGGCGATGGTCGGCGATGGGGGCGAACGAACAAGTCGACGATGGCGATCCTCCTGGTACCGACAGCTTCTCCTGTGGCGGCTCTAATCGATGGCGCCTCTCCTCCTGTGCAGCAGCAAACTCCGGTGAAATTCCGGCGATGCGCTGCTCGCCTAGATCCGGGACTGAGTGGGGGGTATCAGTGAGAGGTGGGGAGTGAACTGGTGTGAAGAAAACGAGCGGGGGAGGTCTCCTTTTATAGTGCGACGAGGGGACCGAAGGTTGCGGGCTGAGCTCATCGTGGTCGACGGCACAGAGGGCTAATGGCATGGGCGACGATAGGGGCGGTGTTGTGCTCCCAGACGAATCTCAACGGCGTGGTGGTGAGGCGTGGGCGGCTGATTGTCGAACGTGTCGACGCACTAGGCGGTCCGACGACAAATTTAATGGCGCACGGTGCTCTGATGTGGCTGGCGAACGAGGTTGTCTGGCGGGTCTTTGGAGTGTTGGCGATCACGCACGCAAGCGGCGAGGGCGGCGCGCGGTCTGTGGGTGCTGGTTGAGTGTGGCGGACTGGCGTGCTCTCGGCTCGCACGCACAGAGGTTTGGCATGAGCTTTCCGTGTGGTCCAGGAGCTGGCAGTGCTCGAGGCTGGGACAGGGAGTGGTGGTGGATGGTGTTGCGTGTGTGAGACAAGGTTGGCAAGGCTAGAGGGGCGTGTATCTTGCTTTCCACATTGGGGTTGGCAAAGGGACTCGGCATGGTCACCATTAATGGCTTTGCCAAGCTCAAAGTGGTGCTAAGTCTTGTTAACTAAGCTAGATGATCTACTAAAGGTTTGTTGTGAGCTAGAGAGGGAACAAGGTTGGCCAAAATTACTGCTAACTATAGTGTTTGTTGTTTGTTTGTTTGCTGCAAACAAGGTGTTTGATGAAATGGCCGAAAGAAATTCAAATTTTAATTTTGGGTTCAAACTTGGTGGGTTTGCTAGGAACATACTAGGGAGTCTCGGGTTAGTTGGATTAGTCAAGGGGTACTGGTTTGGTTGGGTTTTGAAAATGTGTGATCTTCACATATGTTAAAGATTCAATTTTGAATTGGCATTTGAATCAAGTTGACAAATGTTTCTATAAGTTTGAAAGGTGGGCTTTGGTTCACTTTTAATTGGCCTAGCAAGGGGTGAAAAGAATTGGAAAAGTTTTTGTTTGAAATCTTGGACTAGAAACACTCAAAGTGACCTAGTGAGCAAGATTGGCAAAAATGACCATTTGCTTTATTTGATTTGTTTTTGATTTTCTCTTGATTTTTTTCTGCATGGAATTGTTTTAGATGATGTTATTTTAATCTTTAAACCATTTCTTGATATTTAGGTTAATCACACAAGTCCATTCATGCATTTATCAAATCATCACATACACACATGCATTCATATGATTTTAATTAATCAAAGTTTTTGTTAACCCTAATTTTAGTGATTAGAGTTTGATGATCATTGTTTCATATTTTTGGGATGTTACAAACCTTCCCTCCTTAAACGAAATCTCGTCCCGAGATTTGAAAAAGAGTAAGAAGATTACCTAGGATTTAAAGAGATCGGGAAACTCCGTCCTGATGTGATCTTCTCGCTCCCAGGTAGCTTCTTCTTCGGTGTGGTTGCTCCACTAAATCTTGAGAAACTTGATGCTTCGGGTTCTAGTGGTTCTGAAATATTCTTCCAAAATATGGATGGGTACTTCGGGATAGGTTAGTTCATTGTTTATCTCTATGGTCCGATGATCAATGTTCTTGAACACTTTAGTCTTCTTTGGAACTTCAAGGTATTTACGAAGTAACGATATATGGAACACATTGTGCACTGCTGACATTTCCTCAGTCCCAATTGATATGATACTTCTCCTCGATGATTCAAAATCTTAAAGGGTCTGACATATCTGGGGGCAAAGTTTCCTTTGAGCTATAAACGCTACATTACCTTCAAAGGCGACACTTTGAGATACACAAAATCTCCGATATTGAAAGCGGGGTCTCGACGTCTCTTGTCGGCGTAACTCTTCTGTCTTGACTGGGCGGACTTGAGGTGCTCCCGGATCTTGTGAACTTTCTCTTCTACTTCTTGTAGGATGTCGGGTCCAAAAATCTGACTCTCTCCTACTTCCGACCAATTCAAAGGGGTGCGGTGTGACACCCCCGGGATCAGGGCTAAAAAAATCCCAGACCTCCGTCTGACATAAGCTTAACCTTGAGCTCGAGAATATCCAGTGAAGAATCGGTAACACAACAGCGAGCCTACGACACAAAATTTATTACAACAAGCTCATAACTGAGCAAAGAACAAAATTATTACAAGCAGAGATCACTGACCATAAACATCAAACAATGGAAGGAAAATTATGATATTAAGTATAGCAAACTTAACAAATGGCCTAAAAGGCCTGAAGCATAATGATGACGTCCCAGCCCATAGATTCCAGGCTGCCGGCCGGGAACCCCAAGCTACTCGTCGATGTCGATGTAGTACCAAACTGATCTTCAGGGAACACTTACTCTGCCAAAAGTATCAACAAATCAAGGGTGAGTACAGGGTGTACTCCGCAAGACTTATGGCTGGTGGAGTTGTTTTTGCATAAGGCCATCTTTGTTTATAAAACTAGAGGGAGAAGAAGCTCGTCTAGTCAGAGTATTTTTCAAGAGGATAAGAGAGCGACATCTCTAAAATATTGATCATCACCTTTTGATATCCACCAAATCATCATCACTAGAACTAGGATCACCCCCTCGTACCCATGAGGAAGCATCCTTAAGCACACGTTGATCAACAAGTTTTATAGTGGTTAAAGTTATCTATGATCTGGAGTCCGGTCGCCAAGTCATTCATAACCATGAACATGGCTTTTCAAAAAGATTATTACCCTGCAGGGGTGTACAAATTTACCCACACATACTAACCTTCTCTTAATTCCACTAGTAATAGCCCTCTTCCTTGGAAGGCCGGCAGAGGGTGGTTAGACACGATATTTACCTTGCTTTCGCCGAGACCATGAGTCACGCAATAAGTATGGTTCCGCCATAACGGGTCAAATCACGAAGCCGGTACTTAAAGATGTGAGGCGAGGTTGGTTTACGAGGGGCTCCATCGAGCCAAGCAACCCTAGCCACGCTTACCTACCTGTTATGAATGCACCTTCACCCGGCAAATCTTTCAAAAGGTTTTCTATGCATATGTCGAATGGAATGCCCGAACTATGTGACTCATGGAATCTACTAGGCAAGTTAGTTGCTCGTGAGGTTGTCTAGGCCCCGTGTGGTTGTACGCTCGTCTCAGTTCCAAAGGCAAGAACTCGGGTCCTAGTGGTGGCGAGCATGGGACTAGAAAAACCACATCCCGCCGTGGCCTCCCATACAAGCCTTAGCATGTTTAACTTCATATTACCTCTGATCTCGTCTCATCATGTTATCCTGTAATACTAGATTCTCTGCATCTGATACATCACCTGGATGGACCAGAACTGACAGCTATGCATGGCTAAGCAAGACACAAATATTAGCTCTAGTAGTGCACACAAGACAAACCTAGTTATGCTAGGAGTAGTGGATCAGGTAATATGATCTCAAGGGAGTAATGCAATAGATAGGATACTCTATCTCTTGATAAAAGACCACAGTATAATCGTATGCATCATGGCAGGAATTGAGATTCTTTTGAAACCATAGGATTATATCATGGTGGGGCTATGCTTTCCTTTGCCAGTTGATAACAGATAAGCAGATCTTCGGGAACCTTGTACTTAACTTGTTACATTTGGTCAAGTATTGTTCGTCAATCTTCGATGGTCTTGTCCTTGGTCTTCGATCTTGATCTCGATATCGTATTCTACCAAAGAAGAACCAAAACACCGGAAAGAGAGGGAAACAATCAACACATGGCATCAATGCAATGCTCAAGCAAGGATGATGATATGGCAAGTTGAATTGTATTAAATTAAAACCCTAAAGCATGCTCGACAGTTTAAACGGGGTTCCAAGGAGTGAAAACCCTAACTCGGGGAAAACTATGGAATCACCAATGAGGGGTTACTATGTTCTTCTAATTAAACTTGTCATGTAAGTTGATTAACAATGCATGATAATAGTGTAATTAGATAGATCTCATTTTTCTGAACATTTTGATATATTATTTGTATTTTTCTGAATTACAGATTAAAAGTTATTGAATTTATAAGTTTATCGAAATTTCTGAAATTAAAAACAAAAAGGGCAAAATACTTTTTACACCGGGGCAATCCCTAGCCAGTGAGACTGACAGAAGGGCCCCAGTGCCAACTCAGCCTCCACGCAAGCAAGCAGGACCCATCGCAAGTTTGACCGCGCTGACCCTGTCCGCTGATGTCACCAGGACGTCAGTGTGACGTCATGCACCGGGGATCAGCCCCAGATCATCGATGGGGAGGACGCTGGAGAGCGAGCGGGACAACCTGACTACACGAGCCCGACGCGGACAACTGCAGGGAACCAAAACAGGGTGGCGCCACTAGAGTTTGACCACCGGAGGAGCTCCGGCGAACCTGTCTGCGGCGGTGGGCGGCAGTTGCACGACGCAGGAGTGATACAGAGAGGGATGGAGAGGGTGGAGAGGCTCTGGGGAACCGCCAGCTCACCTAGATGCTCATGGAGAGGTCATAGAGGCAGGACGAGGTCAGGAGCGACGGCGATGTCGAAGGCGGCGCTCGAATAGAGGCGGGAAGGGGCGGTCGGTGAGATCGATTCGAGGCTCCACTCCTCGATTTCTTTGGCAGGGAGGTAGAGGGCATCAAGGCGGTTCTTCCAGCGTCCTCGGCTAAACACAGGGAGGCCTAGAACAGCGGAAGGCAAGGTCTGGGCGGTGCTAGGGTTCGGCGGATAAGAAATTGGGGAAGAGGAGGATAAGACCAGGGTGAGAGAGGGAAAGCACGGCTACCTTCTTATCCTTGCAGGATCCTCGGTGATTGCACGAATCATGGCGACCAAGCGGACGTGACGGGGCAGCCACCGAAGCTACGGCTCTCCCGTTCGCGGGGAAGAAGAAAAGGAGAAGACGTCGAAGGGGTACCGGGCAGGGTGGGCTCTGGCTGGGACAGGGATGGGCCAGCTGCGGCTGCGGACTGCTTTCCACGGGCCGCAGAAAGATATAAGAGGGAAGGTGGGCTGGCCTGGCACGGCTGCTGTTTTTTTCTTTCCAGAAACAATTTCTATTTTCTGTTTTCACTTTCTAGTTTGTATTTTTATTTCAAATGCTATTTTCAATAATTCGAAAATACCAGAGATTTTTGTAAGTTACACAAACTATTATGGGGCCCTTTTAGTCCATTTGGGCTCCAAAAGTTTTGATGGTTTTTTTCAAAATATTCAAACCATTTGAATTGTTTTCAAATAGAGAGGAATGGATTAGGGTTTTGCATTGTTTCTTAATGCATGCATTTTTAGAGTATGATGCTCATGATGCACAAACCAAACCCTAATTAATATAAACTAAAACTAGGGTGTTCGATGCGGCACTTCCTTCCATACATGAACTCAAATGGGGCCATTGGCAGACTAGCTTGATAACTATTGTTGTACGAAAATTCTGCGAAAGGCAGACAGTCTTCCCATTTAGATCCATACTCTAGCACACATGCTCTCAACATATCTTCGAGTATTTGATTTACTCATTCCGTTTGTACATCGGTCTGAGGGTGATACGATGTGCTGAAATCCAGTGGGGTTCCTAAACCTTCTTGGACTTTCTTCCAGAATCTCGAGGTAAACTGAGTTCCTCAATCTAATACGATGTTCTTGGGGACTCCGTGCAAACTAAAGATTCTAGCAATGTACAACTATGCTAGCTTCGAACTCTGGTATGTGGTCTTGACTGGTAAGAAATGGGCTACCTTGGACAATCTGTCAACTATGACCCAAATAGAGTCATTTCCCCTACTATAAGTAGGCAATCCGGTGATAAAGTCCATTCCCACTGAATCCCATTTACATTCTGGAATCTGTAATGGTTAAAACAGTCTTGCGGGTCTTTGATGTCCTGCCTTGACTCTCTGACATATATCACACTTGGCGATATAGCTTCCGGTTTCTCTCTTCATCTAATGCCACCAAAATGCTCCTTCAAATCCTGATACATCATTGTTCCTCCGGGGTGGATAAATTAAAGAGTATCATGGGCTTCCTTCAGAATAACTTCTTTCAACTCTGAATCTGCTGGTACACAAAGGCATCCTTTGTACCACAGAACTCCTTCTTCATCTTCGGTAAATCCGGGTACTTTGCCTGTACCGATACGACGTTTGATTTGGTCGATACTAGCATTTCCTTTCTGCGCCTCCTTGATCTGGCTGATCAAAGTGGGTTGAAGTTCTATGCTAGCCAAAAATCCTTCACTCAGTAATTCCATTCGGAAATCTTCCATCTCTTTGTGCAAACTTGGTTGCTCCTTCAAAATCATGGAGTTCAAGCGATACGGCAATCTGCTAAGGGCATCTGCTACCACATTGGCTTTACCAGGGTCATAGTGAATGTCCAGATCATAGTCCTTGATTAGCTCAATCATCTTCTCTGCCTCATATTCAGCTCCTTCTGAGTGAATATATACTTCAGGCTCTTGTGATCCTAATAAATCTCGCAATGGTTTCCCATAAGGTAATGCCTCCATGTCTTCAGGGATAGAACTACGGCTGCGAGTTCAAGATCATGGGTTGGATAATTCTGTTCATGTTGTTTCAGTTGTCGAAATAGATAAGATATAACTTTGCCTTCTTGCATTATCACACATCCAAGACCGATCTTGGATGCATCACAATACACATCAAAGGGCTTTGTGATATCCGACATGATCGAGATTGGGGTTGAAATCAATCTCCTCTTGAGTTCCTGAAAACTCGCTTCGCATTTGTCTGTCCATTCAAACCTCTTGTCCTTATTTAGCAATTGGGTCATGGGTCTGGAAATACTCGAGAATCCTTCTACAAACTTGCGGTAGTATACCGCTAATCCGAGAAATGCACGAACTCGGGTTTGAGTGGTCGGGGCTTGCCAATCTTCAACATCTTTCACCTTCGCAGGGTCAACAGCAATTCCTCCGGCTGATACAATGTGTCCGAGAAATCCTACCTCATGTAACCAGAATTCACATTTGCTAAACTTAGCATACAACTGATGCTCTCTAAGGATTCCAAGAATGGTCCTTAGGTGTAGCTCATGTTCTTCTTCTGATTTGGAATAAATCAGAATGTCATCGATGAAAACAACGACAAGCTTATCCAGGAAGTCCATAAAAATCTTATTCATGAGGTTCATGAAATAAGCGGGGGCATTGGTTAATCCAAAAGACATGATGGTATACTCGTATAATCCATATCTGGTGGTGAAGGCAGTCTTTGGAATATCCTCTATGCGAATCTTGAGTTGGTGATAACCAGTTCTAAGATCAATCTTAGAAAACACTTTGGCACCAGTCAACTGGTCAAACAGGTCTTCTATCTTGGGCAACGGGTACTTGTTCTTTATGGTGACATTGTTCAACTTCCGATAATCCGTACACAAACAGTTACCTCCATCTTTGTTGTCCACAAACAAAACAGGTGATCTCCAAGGTGACGCACTTGGTTGAATAAATCCAATATCCAGCATGGCATCCAGTTGCTTCTTCAGTTTCATTAGTTCAGACGGGTTCATACTATATGGTCTCTGGGCTATGGGTCTGGTTCCAGGTATTAGTTCAATGATAAACTCGATATCTCGATCTGGGGGCATACCGGGCAAAACATATGGAAATACATTGGGGTATTCACAGACTATCCGAACTTGGTCAATGGTAGGTTGGGCTATACTCTTGTTGCACTTGAATTGACGGGGCAAGGTTTCAGATACATGCTCGACTGATATTCCGGCTGTACTGGTCATGGTTATGGCTTTCTTGGCACAGTCAATTAATCCTTTATGTTTGGACATCCAATCCATTCCTAGTACTACTTCTAAACCTTTAGTTCTGAGTACTATTAGATTAGCATAAAAATTTGTGCCATGGATTCGGATGGGGACGGCTTTGCAAATTTGTCTAGCTTTGGTGGTTGAACCAGGGATTTGAACAATCATAACATGCTTCAATTTGGTTGGTTGAATCTTACTAGTACATGCAAATTCTTCAGTAACAAATGAGTGCGATGCTCCATAATCAAACAACACTCTGGCAAGTACTGAGTTAACACAAAACATACCCAAAGACGACATCGGCGCTTGGGCTTCTTCGGCATGCATGAGAAAGAGACGACCATTGCGGTTGAGCGAATTCCCTGGGGCGAACCTTCTTACGGGCTGAACACGACGCTGCTGCTGAGCTGGGGCATTTGCATTGGGGGTTGCGGCAATCTTCTTGGGGCACTCATTGGAATAGTGACCCTTGGTTCCACACTCATAACAAGTCACTTGCGATTTGTCCTTTGCTGCAACAGGCACAACATTGATTCCAGTCCTCGGGGCAGTGTTGGTGTTGGTGGCAGCATTGTTGTTGTTGAACTTGGGTGGTGCATGGTTGAAATTGCTGGAATTGCCGGGGTTGTTGTGATTTCCTCCGGGCCTTGGGTTTCCACGGCTAGGATAGGTTGGACGGTTCATCGGGGGTATGTTGGTTCTTGGGGCAAATCCTGAAGATGGGTTGGGACGATACTTTGGTGTATGATGGGTTCCTGGTTGATGCATCATGCGACGCTTGTGGTTCTCATTAGCTTGATTGATCTTTCCTTCCATCTGAATGGCAGAGTCAACTAAGGCTTCAATAGCAGCAAAGGGGATATTGACTAACACCGCATGCATCTCATCGTGCAGACCATTCAATAATCTCTCCTTCTTGGCTTCAGTATCTATCTCATCCGGTGCATACCTAGCCAATGACAAGAATTTGTCACGGTATTCCACTACTGTCATCCTTCCTTGCTTCAGTTCCCTGAATTCATCTCTCGTCCTCTTGATCAAACCTGGTGGCACATGGGTTCTGCTGAACTTGACTTTGAACTCTCCCCAAGTCATCAACTGACCTCCTGTCATTGCACGAAAGTTGTTCCACCATGCTCTTGCTGTTGGAGATATGCCCAAGAGGCAATAATAAAGTGGTTATTATCATATCTTCACACTTATGATAAATGTTTACATACCATGCTATAATTGTATTAACCGGAAACATTAATACTTGTGTGATTTGTAAACTAAAATAAGAGTCCCTAGTATAGCCTCTTGTTAAACTAGCTTGTTGGTTAATATATGATCATGGTTTCCTGATCATGAACATAGAGATGTTATTAACAACAGGATCATATCATTAGGAGAATGATGTGATGGACATACTCCTATAGATAAGCGTAGCATAAAGATCAAGTCATTTCAATAGTTCAATTGCTATATGCTTTACGATACATAGTAACCTAATTCCTTCGACCATGAGATCATGCATATCACCTTTACGGATGGATGCTTTGATGACATCAAACACCACACCGTAACAGGGTGGCTATAAAAGTGGCATTGAGTGTTCGGAAAGTATTGGTTGAAACACATGGATCAAGAGGATTTGTCCATCCTCATGACGGATAGATATACTGGGCCCTCTCGGTGGAATGTCATCCAATTAGCTTGCAAGCATGTGACTTGGTCACAAGGATCACATATCACGGAACGAGAAAAGAGTACTTATCAAGAACGAGGTTGAACTAGGTATGCAGAGATACCGACGATCATAACCTCGGATAAGTAACATATCGTGAGACAAAGGGAAATTGGTATCGTATGTAAGTGGTTCATTCGATCGCATAAAGTAATCGTAGAAATATGTGGGAGCCATATGAATTTCAGATTCCTCTATTGGTTATTGTTGAGAAGTGTCTCGATCATGTCCGCATAATTCACGAACCGTAGGGAGACACACTTAAGGATTGACGTTGTTTGAGTAGTTATGGTATTATGAAAGAGAGAATGTTGTTGGTCTCGGATGGGATCCGGGATATCACGAGGTGATCCGGAATGGTCCGGAGAATAAGATTCATATAAGGAAAGTCCCGTTTGAGTTCGGAATGATTAGGTGTTTTCATCGGGAATGTTCTAGAAGGTTCGGATTGTCGGCACTCCGGGGAAGGGTACATGAATGTGTCATTACTCATTGAATGATTGCATCATGTACTAAGTGTTATTGCTGTCCCAAATAAAGGATTAAATTGAATCCTAAAACAGAAAAGTCAAATGTCCGGTTTGAAAGTCAAGCGCCAAAACAAGCTGTGGGAAACAAGCAAGAGGAGTTGGAATCAACTTTGGAGGAGGTAGGACTCCTCGGGGCCGCTCAAGCCGAGTTGGGGAGGGACTCCCTCCCTCCCCTGGCGCGCCATGACCCCCCTCCCATAAAAGGAGGGGCAGGGCTCCTCCAATTGACACATAACTTTCTACTCTAGATCTCCGGTTTAGAGCCTTCTAATTGGTTTAGAGCCTTCTAATTGGTGTGTCTAATTACTAGACCACTAATAGCCTCTCTCATAAAGCTCCACCATACTCGCACCGGCAAGAAGCCTGCGGGATTTCCCTCTACTTAGGTACGCCGTTGTCTTTTGGGAATCGCGAGGAGAGTGCTACAACCTCCACTGCTTTGGAACAAGGAGAGGAAGGTCTTCGTCAATCGAGCGTGTGATCATTGCGAGCGCTACTTGGAGCGTGGCTTTGGAAGGATCGTCTACGATCTTGAGATCGGAAGAATCGACTACATCACCCACGAGAATCCGCTCGTTAACCGCTTTGGAATCTTGAGGGTGAGTTCCTCTATCGACTCGTTGCTACAATCTAGTAGATAGATCTTGGCTTGTTTGTTTGTATGCGATAGAAAATTTTGTTTTCCATGCTACGAACCCCTCTGATGGTATCGAGCCGTGTCTATATGTAGATCATTTGCAGCTGAGTAGAACACAATGGTCATTGTGGGCGTTGATGCTTTATTGTAGATTGCTTTTTGTGTACTTTGCATCTTGCGGTATGTTGGGATGAAGCGGCCGGGCTAACCTTACATGACATCGTTCATGAGACTTGCTCCACGCTTGACATGTAACTTGTATTGCATAAGTGGCTTTATGGTGCATGTTTCTCCTAGCATAGTTAAGATCCAATTTACAACGGGTGATCAACAATGCTAGTATCAATGTTGTGGTTCTTGTTCGTAAGTTAGAACGACACTTATTGAAAGCCCCAAACCCGTAAAATATGCAAAGAAAGTAGAAGCGTCTAACTTTGTTTTGCGGGGTGTCTGATGATGTGATATGGCCATGATTGTGATTATATTTGATGTATGCAATGTTCCTTATTGTAAGTCGATAACGGCGGGAATATATGGTTGTCTTTAATTTATGTTAAGACCTGCGTGTCTATTCAAAGTAGTTGTAATAGTTGAAGCCGGTGGACGACAACCATGGAGAAGCGTCATTGACCTTGCTGCAATGCCGGTGATGATGGAGATCATGTTCGTGCTTGAAGATGGAGATCGGAGGCACGAGGAAGAAAACCATATCATATCACATATATATTGAATTGCATGTGATGCTAATCCTTTATGCATCTTGTATTGCTTAGTAGACGACGGTAGCATTATAAGATGATCCCTCATGCACATGAATTTCAAATCATAAAGCGTTCACCCTTAGTTAGCACCGTTGCTAAAGCTTGTTGTTTCGAAACACCACGTGATGATCGGGTGTGCTAGATTACGCAAGTGTATACAACGTGAGCAAGCCAGATTTGCTCATGCGAAACTAAGGTTTGATCTTGACGAGCCTAGCATGTACGAGACATGGCCTCGGGAACACGGATTACGAAAGGTAGAGCATGAGTCATATAGTAGATATGATGAACATGTTGATTGTTCGCCATTGAAGCTATATCAACTCTCGTGATGATCGGTTTTGATGTGGTGGATTTGGTTCGTGTGATCACTAAAACAATGTGAGGATATTGTTTTGGTGGGAGTTCACCTAGATTAATTTAATTATTAATTAGAACTCAATTTATCATAAACTAAATCAAAGTGAATTTGCATAGTTGTTGTAGTCATTGGCATCCGTTTACCACCTTGCGCTTAGTTATAATTGAGATGATAGAGCTATAGAATTCGGTTAGTTACTTTCTGAACCGGTATCGTATTGTTTTGAAGTGTTAATCTAAAGTTTAAAAGTCCTATTGCAAACTTTCAAGAAGTTCAGTTACTCCATGAAGTTTAATAATTGGTATTAAAACAAGAGTAACAATTCCAATGTTAGTATATAAGTATCATGTTTGTCTCCACGATTCTTGATATTCAAAGGATTCTCTTAATATCAAGGTTATCTAGGATCTGAAAGAGTTGTTTGAAACCATGATGTGTGGAAGATATTGTGATATCTGAAACAAAGTTTTAGTTGCAACATGATAGAGTATAATATGGCAAAAGTCATGTTCTCATATTTGATGAGAATTTGCAAAAGGTTGGAGACACTAGTTGTCCTAATCCTCCAAAAGATTTTGAGAGCAACATTATACTTACGATTCACCGTTACAAGCTAAAAGTAGCTTGATCATGGATTAATCCATAATAAGGGTGAATATTTGATGTAGGTAAAATGTTTACTACACCAAGAAGATTACTAAATAAAGGAATTTGAAAGAACACCAAACATTTGATGATGGTGATCTACTTCAAAGTGCAAGTCCAAAGACATTGGTATTTAACTATACACGTTTTGGACTATATGTGTCATATGTATGACTCCACTATTGATATTGATAGATTCTTTCAAACAGAAAAGGAAATACTGAAAAGAATCTCATAAATATATGGCAGAAAAGAAAAGATTAGAATTGTTCAATTTAAGTATATAGATGATATACATGTTATGGATATATTCTTTGCTTATTAAACAATGTGGTTCTTAAGTATTTGATACTGAATTTGTTGGTGTGAATCGTCATACGAAACAACACAATTCATGAACTACAATGGCCTAAGTAACTAGCAAAAGAATATGTGATGATGTTCATCGAGAACAAAATAAAGGGTTATTGTGTTGCTCGTTAAACATCAAAGCTTGCCTTCAAGATTTGTTTTATCAGGTGTTATGAGAACAAAAGTGTTGTTCAAATAATTGCCGTAATCCATAAAAGATGGATGATTCACAAATCTCGTTGAAAAAATCACATCCATAAAGCTAATGCTAAAGATGTCGAAAGACAAATTGATTGAAAAGATCACTTAGGAAGTGACATCGCCGTTTAAATTATATTGGAAAGAAAACATGAAGAAACTCCATATGTATGGAATTTTGGAGTCTTTTGATTTTGATCAAATGACGCTTGTGAAACTTTCCTAGAGATAATTAAAACTTCGTTCATAGGCCAAAGGAACGAAAGACTAGCTTATTGGAATTTGTACATATTGTTGTAGAAGTCCATTATGTGTAGTCAAGAGCGATGGATTTCAACTTCATATGCTTTCTCCGAAAATTTGAGTGAATATATGAATATTTACTTAATAAGGATGAAGTGTGAAACATTTGAAAGGTTCAAGGACTTTCAAGATGAAGTGCAAAATCATTGTAACAAGAATATAAATAGTTTATGATAAGATCATAAAGGAAGATATTTGAGTTACAGAGTTTAGCATAATACCTAAGATTTAAGGAATTGTTCCGTGGATTTGCATTTCCCGAAACACCATAAGAGTATGGAGCATTCGAGATATGTAATTAAACCTTGTTTGACATGGTGAGATCAAAGGTATAATTTATAAAATTGCCATTGTATTTTAAAGATTAAAAGCTTTAGAGATTACCGTTTTTCCACTGAAAAGAGCTCCATCATAATCCGTTGAAATGACACCATATAAAGTTATGGTTTGGGATAAAACCCAAGTTGTCCTTTCTTAAACATTGGTATGCTTTGCATAAGAAAGATGTTTTGCAACCAAAGTCGGATAAACCTGTCTTTGTATGTTATTTGAATAAGCATTAAGTATTCCTCCATAACACCGAGACAAAAGTATTTGTCACTTAAAGCGTCAAGTTTCTTTGAGAAGGAATTTTTCGTGAAAAGTTAAGTGGGAGGACAATAGAACTTTGATAAGGTTAAAGAACCTTAGCTATATGTGCAGAGTTGGCGCTAGAAAAGTGTTAGGGAGGCAACAATGCTCATGGCTCACGTGCCTCAAAAGGTTGTGGTCACGGAGATCTAAGTTCCTATTGAAACAAGTAGATCGGGTAAACAATCAAATACCAAGATTTGAGGTTGAATCATTATTTGAGAATAATGAACCGACTACATGCAAAGAAGCGATGATGGGCCTGACTCGTCAAATGGCTTGAAGCCATAAAATCCGTGATAGTTCCATACGAGAAATCAAGTTTTGAACTTGAAGGACCCTCGAGAAAGGTGTAAGACCTTACAGTTGTGTTTGGATCTATAAATAAATAGACATGGATGTTGCACATCTATGAAATAGTCGACATGTTGGGAAAGAGTTCACAACAATGTTCAAAGGTTGACTATGACAAGATCAGATCTTTCATAGTGATATTTAGTCTAGACGGATTAATGTAGCAACCACTACATATAATTTTGTTATATGGTAGTAGAATAAACAAAACAAGTTCTTCTAATAGAATCGTTACCTAGGACATGTGCATAACACGGTCCATAGGGTTTTGTGAATTCAGAGGATGCTAAAAGCATATGCAAACTTCAATGGTTGAAGTGAGCATTGCGGAGTTGGAATCTTCACTATGATGAAACTGTTAAAGAGTTTAATTTCATCGAGACAATGAAGATGCTTGCGTTTGCAAGAAATTAAGTGGGGCGCTAAGACATATTTCTAATACATTATGTGGAGGACATATTGTTGATTAGAAAGAGATGTATCTTTATTAACACATATTAAGAATTTCATCCTGATGAAAGACTTAGGCAAAACCAAATATTTGGCATGATTAGACGCTAATATGGTTATGCGAAGTACATAGACAAGATATTGAATGAGTTCAATATAGAAACTACAAGAAAGTTTCTTGTGTACGAGAAAGGATTGAATAAATTCAATGTTGATGATATATTCAAGTGTATTGACATTTGGTAAAGTGAAACAAATAATCAAGTATAGATTGATACTTGATATATAAAATCACAAAGTATTTATATCATACTGTGATATGTACAAATCCAGATATGTCCTATGCTCTAAATATTGTGAGCATATACCAGAATGATTCGTAAGATGATCATTGGACAATAGTAAGGATATTCTTATGATCTTTTGGAAGAACTAAGAGTATAATATTTGTAGAAGTGACAAATAGATGGTTAGTTCATTGTAAAAGTACTACATTGATACTAGCTTTGTCACAAAGTACAAATTAAGTTTATCTCAATCTAAACTAAGGGTGGCACAATATAATGGAAAGTAAGTTCCATAATGGATTTGGATGAGTTCCAAAGTTAAGACATTGTGATGATACTACAACAAAAGGCTAAGTATATGTGCTATTTTAGCAAGCAAAAGAGGGCATTTGTGTCAAGTAGTTTGTTATCAAACTAGGTGTAGTTCACAGTGGGATAATACTATGAAGATATATTGTGCGACAATATTATCAACATGTTTTAACCCCAAAGAACTAAAGGTCACACCGAAAGGCCAAATTTATACAAAGCCATCTCATTAGAGAATGAGTGATGCGTAGAGACGCAAACACATGCAATTACACACGGACCTGGAAGTGTCAGATCCGGAGATCAGTTGACCACTAGCAATCGTGTACATACAACACCGGAAAGCCATAGGTGTTATATACACAAAGGTTTGAAACTAGATTATTGACTCTGGTGCAAGTGGGAGACTGTTGGAGATATGCCCAAGAGGCAATAATAAAGTGGTTATTATCATATCTTCACACTTATGATAAATGTTTACATACCATGCTATAATTGTATTAACCGGAAACATTAATACTTGTGTGATTTGTAAACTAAAATAAGAGTCCCTAGTATAGCCTCTTGTTAAACTAGCTTGTTGGTTAATATATGATCATGGTTTCGATCATGAACATAGAGATGTTATTAACAACAGGATCATATCATTAGGAGAATGATGTGATGGACATACTCCTATAGATAAGCGTAGCATAAAGATCAAGTCATTTCAATAGTTCAATTGCTATATGCTTTACGATACATAGTAACCTAATTCCTTCGACCATGAGATCATGCATATCACCTTTCTGGGATGGATGCTTTGATGACATCAAACACCACACCGTACAGGGTGGCTATAAAAGTGGCATTGAGTGTTCGGAAAGTATTGGTTGAAACACATGGATCAAGAGTGGGATTTGTCCATCCTCATGACGGATAGATATACTCTGGGCCCTCTCGGTGGAATGTCATCCAATTAGCTTACAAGCATGTGACTTGGTCACAAGGGATCACATATCAGGAGCGAGAAAAGTACTTATCGATGTGAGGTTGAACTAGGTATGCAGAGATCCGAAGCGATCATAACCTCGGATAAGTAACATATCGTGAGACAAAGGGAAATTGGTATCGTATGTAAGTGGTTCATTCGACGTAAAGTAATCGTGAAATATGTGGGAGCCATATGAATTTCCAGATTCCTCTATTGGTTATTGTTGAGAAGTGTCTCGATCATGTCCGCATAATTCACGAACCGTAGGGAGACACACTTAAGGATTCGACGTTGTTTGAGTAGTTATGGTATTATGAGAAAGAGACCGAATGTTGTTGAGTCTCGGATGGGATCCGGGATATCACGAGGTGATCCGGAATGGTCCGGAGAATAAGATTCATATAAGGAAAGTCCGTTTGAGTTCGGAATGATTAGGTGTTTTCATCGGAATGTTCTAGAAGGTTCCGGATTGTCCGGCACTCCGGGGGGGGAAGGGTACATGAATGTGTCATTACTCATTGAATGATTGCATCATGTACTAAGTGTTATTGCTGTCCCAAATAAAGGATTAAATTGAATCATAAAACAGCAAAGTCAAATATCCCGTTTGCAAGTCAAACCGCCAAAACAAGCTGTGGGAAACAAGCAAGAGGAGTTGGAATCAACCTGGAGGAGGAGTAGGACTCCTCCAGGCCGGCGCCCAGCTCAAGCCGAGTTGGGGAGGGACTCCCTCCCTCCCCTGGCGCGCCATGACCCCCTCCCATAAAAGGAGGCGGGGCTCCTCAATTGACACATAACTTTCTACTCTAGATCTCGGTTTAGAGCCTTCTAATTGGTTTAGAGCCTTCTAATTGGTGTGTCTAATTACTAGACCACTAATAGCCTCTCTCATAAAGCTCCACCATACTGCACCGTCTTAAGTGAAGCCTCATGGATTTCCCTCTACTTCGGTACCACGCCCGTTGTCTGGAATCGCGAGAGAGTGCTACAACCTCCATTTTCTTTGGAACAAGGAGAGGAAGGTCTTCGTCGAATCGAACGTGTGACCGATTGCGGGGCGCTTAGGAGCGTGGCGCTGGAAGGATCGTCTACGATCTTGAGATCGGGAGAATCGACTACATCACCCACGAGAATCCGCTCTCGTTAACCGCTTTGGAATCTTCGAGGGTGAGTTCCTCTATCGACTCGTTGCTACAATCTAGTAGATAGATCTTGGCTTGTTTGTTTGTATGCGATAGAAAATTTTTGTTTTCCATGCTACGAACCCCTACACTTGCATCTCCAGCCATATAGTGGGTAGCAAACAACACTTTCTTGTTAGCTTCTACTCCTGCAACTTCCAGGTTATTCTCCATGGTTTGCAACCAATCATCTGCATCTAGGGGATCTTCTAACTTAGTGAAAACAGGTGGATTGGTTTTCTGGAAATTCTTGAGCTTAGATCCATGGTTGTCCTGATTTCCATGGCCTTGATTGTTGTTGGCCATCTGGGCGATGTGTCGAAGGGTGGCTAAGTTGGCTTGACGTTCGGCCCTTTTAGCTTTGCGGTCAGAAACCAACATTTGCAAGATCTGCAACATCAGGTCTGGGGATGAACTGCTTCCTCCACGAGGCATCTAAAGATTGAGATAGATCATGAGAAAAGAGGGAAATTTCTAAGGTTCAGGGATTTTGAAAAGTTTTTAAAGTTTGACTCAGATTTTTCTAGCAACTTGCTTTTCATTCATAGCACACTGTAAAAAGACACACCACAACAAAGGAAAACAGATGGTTTTAAGAACCATTCTGGGAAAATACGATACAGTGGGACCGAATACAACTCACTAACTCTAGTTCTCAAGTGCTACTACTCCTTGAAGTCAGTGTCCTCATCATCCTCGTCATCGTCATCGATGAAGGAAAAGTCATCCTCATCGGTGAAGAAGTCCATGGCATGATCCTCCAGAAAGTCGTCATCATCACTGAGTGGGGAGTAGGGGTCTCCACGAAGGTCTTCCCCTGCATTCTCCCTCTCCTCCAACTGCATATATCTCTCGTGGATAGTCTCCTCCAAATCTGTGATCCGGTGGCGAAGACGGGCAATGATGCGCTCCTTCTTGTCGAGATGACAGCGACGAGACTTGCGATCCTTCACTAGCATGGCGATGGTCTGATCCTTCTTCGTGGTGATGGCTTACTTGTGGTTGGCGTAGGAACGGGCATTGTGCAACTCCTTCTGACGGTCATACATCATGAAGCTGAGGTGGTCCAATTGAGTCTTCATCTCATGGTGGTATGGGGCCTCCAGTGGCTGTACCATAGCATCACGCCTTGGGTAGAACTCAAAGCGGGTACCCTTTATTTGATTGATACTCTGACCACACAGACGGGCAAGAGCTTCCTACATGGCCCTGGCAAGTCCATTGAGCCAGTTGTTCTCTCTTAAGGTGAATTGAATTCCCTCTGCAGTGGGGGGCTCAATCTTTCCTCGGAGACTTGCAACAACTAGCCACTGTAGATCCTCTCCTTCCTGATCACTGAGCTGAGCTCCGAAGAACACGGGGTGTGGACGCTCCAGCATTTCTTCCAGCTGGTCCAAGTCACGCTCAAATATGAGGTCTCCTCCATTCCCCAACTGGTAAAACTTGATGTACTTCACGTCCATCTATAATAATATAGGATGAGTAAGTTAGTAGAGTGATCAAGTGTGTCAAATTTTATGTAAGTCTACAAGAATTTTTGAGGGACATGAATTTTCATGAAAGAGTCTTAGTGATAAGAATAAGAATAAGTTTTTGGAAATACTCACTTCTTTTGGTTTTGAAACTAAGTTTTTGATTCGAACGTCCATTCTAACTAGGGTCTCCTATGGTCAGGATGGATCTGATACCAACTTGTCAACACCCGGTTTTAATCACAGATGCCTGTTATGCCATACATCGCAATCCCAGGATTACCATTTTTGCGAGACATAACAGATTTGGATATCACAGTACATCATCCATTACAAACCATACATAAGGTCTTACACAAATAAGGATCTCATGATCTAGTTCTTAATACAAATCAAGTAGCGGAATAACGTAAAGATAATGATAGCATGGGCGAAGCACCATCTTCATGGTCACAGGAAATGCTGACGATGGGAGATGATCCTAGTTGTCGTAACCTTCCTGTGGTCCGTCATCCTGATACTCCTATTCATAGTCTGGCCACGGGAATAGCCAGGGACAAAGCCATGAGTACTCTTTAAGTACTCGCAAACTAATACTAACAAGTGAAGTGGTTTTGAATAGGATATACTAAGCTCTAGGGTTGTTTTGCAAAAAGCCAGATTTACCTCTACTAAGTTCAGAAGCAAAGAAAACTAGTTGACAGTTTTATAACACCTAAGTGGGAACTTGAATTTCATATCACAACTCTTTTGTGGTCAAGTCAATGTCATAAATCATTTCATAAGTCATGTTGAAAACATCTGACGATAGAACAGTATGGCCACTCCAACTCTTTTGTGAAATTCCGGCGATGCGCTGCTCGCCTGGCTCCTAGAGTGAGTGGGGGGTATCAGTGAGAGGTGGGGAGCAAACTGGTGATGGGGATATGCCTACTGGGGTATCCTCGGTAACGTTCCGTGGCCCGAGGGTTTGGCGAGTGGGCTGTGAGCAGCCGAGTGGATCAAAGCCCATCAAGGTACCAGCGTTGGAGGTCGAAGGCCCAAAGTAGATAGGCCAGTCGGTGCAGGTTAAGCGATTGGCGGAGTTGTAAATTGGTTGAGATATGTAAACCCTAGGGAGGTAAGCTTATATAAACCTCCCAAGGGGTGAGTAGAGGCGTGCCTCATACACCCAAGCAACTCGCCGCCTAGTCACAGTTCGCCCATTGTAAACACCTCCATAATACAATCTAGCGAGGTAGGTCTTTACCCTCCGGGGCCGAACACAGGTAAAACCTCGTGTCTTTGCCCTCATCTCGCACCGCAGATGGCAGGCGCCCTTGCCCTTCGTTCTACTACTACGCCGATTGCGGCATACATCGTGGTCATTCCTTGCGGTGGCGCCCACCGTGGGGTCTGGCCGGTGTTCTGGCGAGATCAATCTGCCCATCAGGCGGTGCGCCACCGCCGCATGATAGCGATCGGAGATGCTCCAAATCTTGCCGAGCAGCTACGTCCCGTGGCGACCCGTCACGCGACCTGCGTGATCCCCGCCACGCGATCGACCTCTTCGTCGGCTTCACCGGCGTCATCACCTCGGAGGACTCGGCTCGCATCCGCGAAGTCGCCTGCTGATCGGCTCTCGAGAGCCGGATCCGCGATCCACCGCCTCGCCTCAGTACGACTCGCCCACAACAACGTGGCGAGAACTCAGCGATCGCGAAGACGCGACCCTCACCGACGACGCCGATTTCGGCAACCCGGCGTCACTGCGGGTCCATCACCGCGGCCTCGTCCGGGCTCCATCGCCAGTCTCCAAGCGGGAGATTTCGAGACCCTCCATCCTCGGGATCTTCGACTTCGACTCGGGTGGAAAACTCCGCCGACCTCCACGGCGGTGCCGATCGCCATGCCGCGACCTACATGGCCACCGTACCGATCCCGGAGGACCCTTTCTCCACCCGATCCTCCTAACGCCACGGCGGCGGAGGTCGAGAACTCCGCCTAAAGTTGGCGGAAGCGACGCAAGCAGGCGCGAAATTTCGCCTCGGCGGTGACGCGAGGCATCACGCTACCACCAGCGGCGGATCGGTCACGCTGAATCCCACCGTTCGGCGTGCCTGAACCCGGCGATAAGCGACTGGCGGCGCGCCAGCAGCGATCTGCGAGAACGCCGCCAGAGGAAGCAACCGCCCTCCCGGATCGGCAGCGATGGGTGCCCGCCACCACCAACCGCACCCTCGAGGATCAGCGCGGATAGTCGTCTCCTCACGGGCGAGACGCGAATGGCCTTCCATTCTCCACCCCGATGGACAACCTCGTGGCGGCGAGCCGCGCCGACAGCATCCGGCGACGGCGGCGGCGCCTTACAGATCGATGCGTCGAGGCCCTACTCGCGGCAAGTGGAACAATGACGGCGCCGACTGCAAGCGAGTGTACTCGCGCTCCTCGAAGCGAAGCGGCCTCGGCCGTCCGGTGGCAAACACCCTCAATTGCCCGCCGCGAGCCCGCAGCTCAACGGCGACCGAATGCGCACCTCTCCTGCGATCCCGGCGGCGACCAACCTCGCGCCGCTAATGGAAAGCCAATCGACGCCGCTCACATCATCAACAACCAAAGCGGCGCGCCGCCAGCCGGCGACTGCGGCACACCTAACCACTCGCGCGATGGCGAGCCTATGGGTCGCTCGATCGACTAGGGCCCAGTGCTTCGCCAATGATCCGAGGAAAAGTACCCCAACTTCAAAGCGCGAAGGAGATCGAAAAATCGACTCCTCGTGCGACCCAGCGGCTTGACACATACCTCATGGCAATGGGGATCGCGGGTCACACCGACCTACGCCCGTTACCTCCCATCGATGATGGAGGGACGTGCAGCAATGGATCAACACGCTCCCGGGGATGTCGACTCACGGGAGGAAATGCGAGACGCCGTCAGGCACTTGAGTGCTCCTACACCCGCGCCACCACCATCGAGGACCTGGGCTCGTCCGGGGACCCGCGAGTCGACATGGCTGGGTCCAACGGTGGCAAGACTCTGGTATAACGCGGTCGGCATCCACGGACACCGCGATCCATTGCTTCAAGACCTCGTGCCGCCACGAGCCTCGGTGCCAAGCTCAAGCGACACGCGCACACTCGACAACATCCCGACCTCCTCGAGATCGCCAAACGATACGCCGAGGAAGATCCCAATCAAGGCGTCGACGACGAGTCGGCGGACAACGACGACGGCGGCAGCGATGGCGGCCCGAGCCGACCCTACGCTATGGCCTTTTCGCCTCACGCAAGCGCCGCAGCGATGGGCGAAGTCGACTGCCGCCAAATCTGAGCACGCAACGCGACCCCAAGAGCTACCGCCGTGACGGAGGGCAAAGACGCGACGGCGGGAACTACAAGAACAAGCCAAGGTTCGATCCCGCGGCCCTCCTTAACCAACCATGTGCGTTTCACAGCAGGGAAGGAAAGCCCGCCACGCACACCACCGCCGACTGCCACACCCTCAGGGAGATCGAGTCATTTAAATAGTTCAATTGCTATATGCTTTCTGATACATAGTAACCTAATTCCTTCGACCATGAGATCATGCATATCACCTTTACCGGATGGATGCTTTGATGACATCAAACACCACACCGTAACTGGGTGGCTATAAAGGTGGTATTGAGTGTTCGGAAAGTATTGGTTGAGACACATGGATCAAGAGTGGGATTTGTCCATCCATATGACGGATAGATATACTCAGGCCCTCTCGGTGGAATGTCATCCAATTAGCTTGCAAGCATGTGACTGGCTCACAAGGGATCACATATCAGGAACGAGAAAAGAGTACTTATCGATGAGGTTGAACTAGGTATGCGAGATACCGGCGATCATAACCTCGGATAAGTAAACTATCGTGAGACAAAGGGAAATTGGTATCGTATGTAAGTGGTTCATTCGATCGCAAAGTAATCGAAAAATATGTAGGAGCCATATGAATTTCCATTCCTCTATTGGTTATTGTTGGAGAAGTGTCTCGATCATGTCCGCATAATTCACGAACCGTAGGGAGACACTTAAGGATTGACGTTGTTTGAGTAGTTATGGTATTATGAGAAAGAGACCGAATGTTGTTGAGTCTCGGATGGGATCCGGGATATCACGAGGTGATCCGGAATGGTCCGGAGAATAATATTCATATAAGGAAAGTCCTGTTTCGGAGTTCGGGAATGATTTCGGTGTTTTCATCGGGAATGTTCTAGAAGGTTCCGGATTGTCCATCACTCCGGGGGGGAGGGTACATGAATGTGTCATTACATATTGAATGATTGCATCATGTACTAAGTGTTCTTGCTGTTCCAAAACTGAAAAGTCAAACTGCCAGTTTGAAAGTCAAGCGGCTAAAACAGAAGCTGTGGAAAGCGAAAGCGTGGGAAACAGAAACTGGGAAACAAGCAAGAGGTGGTTGGAACCAACTTGGGGAGGAGTCCCTCAAGCCGTGGCGCCAACCAAGGCCGACTTGGGAGGGACTCCCTCCCAGCGCCCCTCCACCTATAAAAGGAGGCGGGGCCTCCTCCTGAACACAAGTTCCTATCCTCTAATCTCGGTTTAGAGCCGTTTTGGTTTAGAGCTTCTAATTGCTCTAGCCTTGGTTTAGAGCCTTCTAATTTGTGTGTCTAAACCCTAGACCACTAATAGCTCTCTCATACTCCACCATACTCGCTCGGCTTAAGGCGAAGCCTGGGATCTCCCTCTACTTAGGTACGCCGTTGTCTTTGCGGAATCGCGAGGAGAGTGCTACAACCTCCACTTTTCTTTGGAACAAGGAGAGGAAGGTCTTCGTCAATGCGAGCGTGTGACCGAGCTGAGCGCTTTAACGCAGCGCCGGAAGGATCGTCTACGCGATCTTGAGATCGGGAAGAGTACGACTACATCACCCACGAGAATCTGCTCTCGTTAACCGCTTTGGAATCTTCGAGGGTAAGTTATTCCATCGACTCGTTGCTACAATCTAGTAGATAGATCTTGGCTTGTTTGTTTGTATGCGATAGAAAATTTTGTTTTTCATGCTACGAACCCCTACAGGTAATATCAATGGGAAATAGTAGTGTTGGTGCCATACCTATGACCATGTAATTGCAACTTTTTTAGACTCCTCCAACTTTGGAATATGAATATTATGAGCAAGTACCAATTTTTCAAGTGTGATTTACACAAACTATGATGTAAGTTGACATCATGGTTTTATGTGCAGGATCTCCATCAATGCAGTCGCAAGATTTAAAATATCAAATATCTGATCAATATCAATTTGGTTTTGACATATGGCACCACCGAAAAAATCTCCAACGAATCTTACTAGCTTGGACACCCCCCCCTCCCCGCGTGCGTAAATATTGTGAAGTTTGGGGCCAAATCTTACTAGCTTGGACCCCCCCCCCCCCCCCTCCTCGAGTGAGAAATAACCTTGTTGTGTAAAGGTTCTGCAAAGAATTAAGAACCCTCCCCTCGCTCAAACGGACACCTCTTGGCGCCCTCAGAGCCAACACGACTCAACTATGGGTCCGCTCGGTGGCCTCGGCACGTTACGTCTCCATCACCTTCCTCACTCGAGGTTTGTTCCCGGTCATCTTGCCGAAGAATACAAATAGGTGAATAGAATAGGAAAGAGTAAGATGAGGAGGAAAATGTTTTGGTCTACAAGCATCCTTTTTCTCCCCGTTTAAATAAAGGAAAAAACCAGAGTAATTCCTCGGTAAAACTAATGTGTGCCCCAATGCGTACCCATACGATGAGTAACATCTCATTAATACCGCCTCCGATTGAGGTACCATCATCAAGGAGAAAGGTATGCACACCTTCTCGCTAATCCCACCGGATGACTATAGGCGAAAAGATAGCACAATGAAAAGGATTCCACTCATGATGGTCATGACTCCTTGAGGAAGCGAAATACCTTCTTATTAACACGAAAATGAGCAAAAATAGGCTTAGAAAATAAAAAAAGAACATTCATAAAGGAGTGTTATCGATGACCTCTGCATTTAAATAAGAGTGCCTGCCAAAACACGGGGCTAATGATACAGATATTCCTAAGATGCTGATTGTCAAGACACTCTATGAGGAGTGAAGACTCGACACTGGAATGACAACATGGGGTGGTCTTTAAAGATGAGTGTTACAAAACCATCGAACTGGGCGTTATCAAAATTCATCCACTACTCTTGACATGATTAGAGAAATCAAGACTTCTTAGTAGTGATGCACTATACATTAATGTAATCTGATTTTGGTGCACCATATAGCAAGATCATATGCCTTGGTGTGGGGGTCACCTTTTACCTCATACTTGCTCCATGGAGCGCATTTTTTATTCCATCCACATATACATGATCAACCAATTGGAACTAAGGTATTATCTCCTTGTGATGGTGTGATGGCCTAGACTGGGTACATCCATGTGTGTAACACCACCTTGGGCTCCGGGGGTATCACTCCTGGTAGCTTAATAGGATATCTAGACTGGCCCAACGTATCAACACTAGTCTTTTTTGCGCATTTTGTCCTTACTCATGCGCATCCGGTACCCACTTCCCGGTCCGTCACCCATCCTAGAATTGCTCTAGGCCAAGCACGCTTAACCTTAGAGTTCTTTTGGAATGAACTTCTGGAAAAAGTTGCAACTTGTTGATATGAGTATCATATCAATCCTATTAAGTCATGTGCTTGGATCTCACATATACCCACCCTTTAGAAGATCGATGCCCTCATCGATCAAGCACACCCCATGAATATTTCCTCTTAGCACGCGTTTGTGCGTCTAGTGCCGACACATATGCCATGTCGTGTCCACTCCGGGTCACACGCGTCATGCTCCCCATGTCCCGCCATGTGACCCGTTTAACCGCGAGGATCGGCTCTGATACCACTTATAACACCCCATCCACTAGGCTACAGGGGTGTCACTCCTGGTAGCTTAAGAAGATATCTAGACTATACTAGTCACACATACCAACATTAGTCTTTTCTACGCACTTTGTCCTCACTCATGCGCACTCGGTACCCACTTTCTGGTCGGTCACTCATCCTAGAATTGCTCTAGGCCAAGCACGCTTAATCTTAGAATTCTTTTGGAATGAGCCTTTAGAAAAGAAGTTGCAACTTATTGGTATAAGTATCCTATCAATCCTATTAAGTCGTGTGCTTGGATCTCACAATGTGGTAGTCCTATTCCTAGAATATCTATGCATCACACCTCACACTTCTCATCTTCATCGTCACTCACATGGATAATTTTGAGGAAAACCCACGACACGGAATGAGGGTACAAACGAGTGGGGAATTGGGATGAATTAAAACATATCATCTATGGAGGTTAGATGAAGTTTTTGTATCCATCGTTCATTAGTACCAATAGGGGTCCGAGTAATCCCCATATGGAAGCATACTAAATGTATAAAACCATGATCTGTAATATTGAAGGAAATGTGTTGTTACGAGACTAGATATGTTTATGGAAAATAAATAAATGTGTGTACATGAGGTAACTACTCTCTGATGTAGTTTGGAATCCACCATCATGGGAATTTCTTACAATGCCATCTATGTAAGTTAAAACGATGTTTCATGGGGTATCCTTCAGAAAAACAATGTTTCATGGGTGCATTTCAGGTAATAATTGCTAACGGAATTCCAAAAATTTAAAATAAATTCGCAAGTGCTCACTATTCCAATAATTTTATCTATAAGTTAAAACAATGTTTAATGGGGTATCAAAAGCAATGTTTCCTGGGTGCATTGCATTTAAAAATTGCAAAATAAAATTATATTCGAGTGATCTCAAGGCGTAGCTTGGGTTCGTGTACATTGTTGGAGTGGTCAAATCCGAGCACCTAAGCCCCTAGGTGTAGCTCAGTATATATAGTAGTCGTTGCAAATTCAAAAATCAGCACAATGTTTCTTCTTTTGTAAGATTAGACACAAAATATAATTATATTCCGGCACACATGCTTGAAATCCTCATCTTACTCGTGTGATGTATCCAAATCACATGAGCTATTACAACTAGTTGCAGGTGCAAAACTTTGCATATCGATGATCACCAATTTAAGCTTGAATCGTTGGTGACTACTGCAGTGGCATGGGTTCATATATACCCGGTCAATATTAGCCTGGCATGGGAAGAACAAAAATGTTTTTTGATAGACAACATATACATATGGTGTATTTCTAATACTGTAATGTTCATACTTTAGACTTTGGTAATACCAGTTGGCAATGGCAGTTAAAGGTACAGACATATGACCATGTAATTGCAACTTTTTAGGCTCCTCCAACTTTAGAATATGAATTTCTAAGTAAATACCTAATTTTGAAGTGTGATTTACACAAATTGTGCTGTCAACTGACATCATGGTCTTATGTGCAGGACCTCCATTGATAGCATTCACAAGATTTAAAATTTCATATATTGGGTCCTTATTAATTTGGTTTTGGCATATGGTACTATAGAAAAATGCTCTAAAGGCTCTTAACGGCTAGGATGTCCCGTTGAGTGTGTAGAGCTCGTGGAGTTCGAGGACAAAGGCCCCTCCCTTGTTGAAAGAACCCTCGCCTTCTCTAAAGGGATGTGTCCTGGCGCCAGCATGACTCGATGATGGGTTAGCTCGATGGCATTGGCACGCTGTGTCACCCTTGCCTTCCTCTCCCAAGGTTTGTTCCTGGTCATCTTGTCGGAGAATACAAAGAGGCGAAGAAGAAGAAGAAGAAGAAGAAGAAGAAGAAGAAGAAGAAGAAGAAGAAGAAGAAGAAGAAGAAGAAGAAGAAGAAGAAGAAGAGGAGGAGGAGAAAAAATGTTTTGGTATACAAGCCTTTTTCTCACTTCCTATTTGTAAAGGAAAAATCTTGAGTAATTCATCGATGAAAGTAATGTGTGTGTCCATCGATAAGAAACATCTCGTTGATATTTTCCGAGTATACAACTAAGACACTCAACAAAAGATTCGTGCCACATTGCATGCCGGTACGGAGCATGCACCGTCAAGTCCCTTTTTTATAGGACTTTAGCATTAAAAGATACAACCTACAGTACAAAACATCTCAACAAAAACAAAAATTACATCAAAATCTTTGAGAGGTGTAGCTCAGTATATATAGTAGTCGTTGCAAATTCAACAATCATCACAATGTTTCTTCTTTTGTAAGACTAGACATAGAATACAATTAGCTTCCGGCACACATGCTTGGAATCCTCGTATTACTGGCGTGATGTACCCAAATCACATGAGCTATTACAACTAGTTGCAGGTGCAAAACTTTGCATATCGATGATAACCAATTTAAGCTTGAATCATTGGTGACTACTGCACTGGCATGGCTTCATATATACCTCGTCGATATTAGCCTGGCGTGGGAAGAACGAAAATGTTTTTTGATAGACAATATATACATATGGTGTACTTCTAATACTTCAATGTTCATACTTTAGACTTTCGTAATACCAGTTTGCAATGGCAATGCCGATACCAGACCTATGACCATGTAATTGCAACTTTTTTAGGCTCCTCCTACTTTAAAATATTAATTTCTGAGTAAATACCGAATTTTGAAGTGTGATTTACACAAACTGTGTTGTCGGTTGACATCATGGTCTTATGTGCAGGACCTCCATCAATAGCGGTCACAAGATTTAAAATATCATATATCCGGTCCTTATCAATTTGGTTTTAGCATATGGTACTATAGAAAAATGCTCTAAATGATCTTAATGGCTAGGATGTCACGTTGAGTGTGTAGAGATCGTGGCGTTCGAGGCCAAAGACCCCTGCCTTGTTGCAAGAACCCTCGCCTTCTCTAAAGGGACGTCTCATGACGCCAGCATGACTCGACGATGGGTTAGCTCGATGGCATCGGTACGCTGTGTCACCCTCGCCTTCCTCGCCCAAGGTTTGTCTTGTCGAAGAATACAAAGAGACGAAGAGAAGAAGAAGAAGAAGAAGAAGAAGAAGAAGAAGAAGAAGAAGAAGAAGAAGAAGAAGAATGTTTTGATATATAAGCCTTTTTCTCACATCCTATTTATTGTTGGAAATATAAGCAATAATCCATATGATTTAATCCGAATAATAAACTGATAAATCATGATCATACAGACAGTTGTAAAACCAATCATGCAGATCAACAAAGTAGATGAACATATTACATCTATAGGAGATAAACCTATCACATCTACACCAAACGCTAGAACAAAGAACTCTAGCATAATCTGAAAAAGACAATTGAGGATCACGTACAGTGTAGGCTGAATTGCAGCAGTGTCGCCCATGATCGTGGGCTCAGCCAATGTCCATAAATCAGTTTTCCCAACCCAACAAGCAAAATAAAGCTCGGCTCGGCGAGATTCCCGCAGCCCGCATGAACCAAGAACCCGCAACCCAGCAGGCGTCGTGGCGGCAGCCGGAGGAGGAGTCGCGAGGCTCTTCTTCACACCTTAGTGAGTGGTGCAACACTCTATATAAGGTGATTCAACTCCCTTCAATGTGAATGGACTAAACTTTAAAGCCACTAATATCTTTAAAATGCATAAGTGGTAGAAATTTCAGAATTTGTCTAATGGGCCAACAGCCCAATATACACCAAATTCCAACATTTATAAAGGAAAATTCTTGAGTAATTCCTCGATGAAAGTACTCGTGTTCCCATTATGCACCCATAGATAAAAAACATCTCGTTGATATTTGCCGAGTATACAACAAAGACAATCAATAATATTTGCCGTGTATGTAAGAATACACTTGGAAAATATATTTTTTGCTAACAATTTTTTTACACGTGAGATTTACCGAGTGCAGTACTAGACAAAATCATTGCGAGTTTCGGGAGGCCCTCGGCAGGCCTTTGCCTAGTGCTTTGCACATTGGCAAAGGAAAAAAAGGAATTTCCGATAGTATGGGATATTAGATATGTAGTTTTTTTTTTTCGAAATTTCACCGATCTATTAATAATTATCAACAACAGTACAAAGAGTTTTAAAAATAATAAAAATTACAAATAGGTCAATGGACCATCTAGCGACGACTACAAACATTGACGCGAGCCGAAGGCGAGCCGCCGTCCTCGCCCCTCCATCACCGAAGACGGATAAAGTTTATCGTAGTAGAGCTTGTTAGAGTAGATAGACAGGAAGTCGTCATGCTAAGGCCCTAAAGGACCAGGTATAGCAGGCGAACTATCGCCGAAGATGACCAACGTAGATCGGAAAAGACTGACATCAAAACACATCAACAAAAAACGACCAGATCCCAAGGGATCCGTCGGACACACGACTCCACACGTCCTCCGTCGATGATAGACACACCACCAGAGAGAGGATAGGACGAAGAGTACCTTATTCTGATTTCAGGACATAGTCGTCGCCTCAACATCCTGAAAAAGACACTGAAAATAGTCTAAACGAAACACTGAGACCTTCCGCCGGCGAGGGTCCGTGATGCGCCACGCCTCCAAGGACCTAAGGCCGCTGAAGACGGAACGGACCGATGGCATCACCGGTGGAGGGAAGGAACCCTAGATGGGTTTTGCCGCCCCATCCTGGGAGAGGCTCTCTTTTGGTCCCGTACCCTACAAGTACTTTTTCTGAGATTTTTTGTATTTTTTACTAACTTTTTTGGATGCTATGTAGTTGAATCAAGAAAAAGCATTCACACTTCTTAATTAGTATCGTTCAGCCTCCACCTAATGCCTTTCTAATACTAATAAAAATAATATTCAAACGT
Organism: Avena longiglumis; assembly: GCA_030063025.1. Taxonomy (NCBI): domain Eukaryota; kingdom Viridiplantae; phylum Streptophyta; class Magnoliopsida; order Poales; family Poaceae; genus Avena; species Avena longiglumis. The sequence continues at coordinate 105,349,044 of CP125976.1, read as the reverse complement.
CACAAGAGTATAATTCAATTGTTTGACCGTTTGATTACCAAATACATAGATAAACACTTGCGTAATTCTAATGTGACATAAGAAAATGTACATCATGCATGTGCCTTAGCCATAATGTACATGCCTTTAACACTTTGACAGATTTAACGGAAAGTGTCTTTCGCTCCCAAGGTTCAGTTCTCCCTTTATTTATTTTTAAAAAAAAAACTATATTTATAAGTTTAAAAAACAATTTAAAATAATTCTGGACGTAGTCAATGTTGTATCCCATGGGCATGTAAAATCACAACATGAAATTATTTGTATTGTGGGCTACAAAAAAATGAAAAATCTAATAAATTTTAGGGATTTGAAAAATGCACAAACATATCTACACTTTTTTCAACTTTGTGTAGCTCAGAATACAAAGTATTTGCAATTTATATTTTGCATGTTCAAGGGGAAATCATTGGCTACATCCAGATATTTTCGATTTTTTTGGAACTCACAGATATGATTTTTGATTTTTTTTAAATAGCATGTGCTCGGGAGTTAAAAATCTATACTCCAGATTTAAATACATAAAATATGCTAGCTACATATCTGTCCATGTGCATATCAGTCAAAACACATCTTTTAGTCCGTCCAATCCATAATGAATGTCGCTCAAGTGAACTAAATCAGTAACACTTATTATAGATCAGAGCGTGCACTATGTTTGAGATAATATTTTTCAACGTGATTTTGGTGGGCTACATCAAAATATCATGTCAAATACCATCTATACCGCTCAACGGGTGAAAATAACATTTCAGATATGGTATGTTAAATGTTACCGTTGCTCATGCCTATCACAGTCTCGGGTGAAAAACATGAGAAGAAATGGAGCCATGGAGGACGGTCGTGCAACAAACGAAACATCCAAGTCGGACTACTGTACCAGACCTGACACTCCAGCGATCCTCTGTGACGGCCGTCGACCACCCACAACGACAGCCGTTTGACTGCTCCCATTCATCATGAAAGTGAAGCATCATAAGCATGCATAAAAACCACCAGCGCACGCAGATTCAGGTCATCAGGAGAACCACCTGTTCAGCAGGTCTTCAGGAGCAGAGCCCACACCACCGTGACACTGATCTGCGATCCATACATTCCGCTCCGTCTGTGGTGCAAAAGAACTTTCGACGGTTAAACGAATTCCTGCAGAATTCACGTGAAATCCACATGCCTTCCGAACAGGGCTTAAGTAGCAGCCACTGCCCCACTGTCCAGTCGACAAAAACATCCAACAGAACATATGTTTCCCCAAACAAGTACGGGGCAAATGCTTAGAGTCAATGATTCATTACTTACATGCCAAAGGCGTCAGACTCCCTAACACTATCACAAGACCGTGTGGATACAACTGGCCATAATTTACATATATACCTTACATACAGAGCCTCCCCGGCAAGCTGCTCGGAGCATTCATAACCTCACGGCACCTGGCGCCTGGGGCTCCACGAATGTCTACACCACTAGCAGCAGCACGCCGATGAACAATTGGCACGCCGTGAGCACAAGCACCGGGTCACTTTACGTGGGAATCATATACCTCGAAAACAGATTCAGGGATCACTGTGGGTAACTTATCAATGTACATGTAGAGACGCCTCAGGTTCTCTCTTCGAACCGTCGCCATGTCGACTATGTCCCTGTCATCTGTGTATATCCAGAGGTCGGCGGAGTTTACCCTCTTGAGGCTATCACGGCAGAATGGACAGGACTGGGATCTTGATCTCCTACAGGGAGGCCACACTTAGAACAGGAGAGATATAGCGAAGAATTTGAAGGTCATCAGATTATGTAGACAGTTGATAAGTGGCAGCAATGACATGTTCGAACCTAAGAAGAATTTATATTTCTTTATGTTGATCCATATTTCGGTTCAAAGATAAATCCAAATTATTATCATGGTACCAAGGGCCATGGTACCCAGAAATGGGTTTGAATCGCAATATTGTAAAGAACAACTAATTGCAAGAAAAATTCATGACAGCGAGAAATCTCAAACCAAATCTCATTGTTTTGTATACCACTTGTATTCCTAACTATTGGTTTTTGCTTCTGACCCTGAAACAAATCCAAATGCAAGATGGAGATGAAGACATGATATATAACCAAATAACCTCAGAGCTATATCAGGTTGCTATATCCTTCGGGCTGAGCTAAGACAAGTCCACCTTAGATGGACTTGGTCCCTTTTGTTGATCTACTCACCCTATTTCCAACTCTATGCTGCCCCGAGCATTTGCTGAAACCAGCCTTTCTTAAATGAGGTTAAATTAACCATGTTATACAAGTCTGCAAGATTAATTTCTGGACTTCTGTCTGAAGGCAATATGTCCATCAAACATTGTTAGAACATAGAAAATCAGGACGGATAGTGTTCTCGAGTCTCGACGAAGTAATGATGTACATTGGCTCACAGCAGGATGTTCACCATACACCGTTAGAACAAAACCAAATACGGGTGGATGTTGTCCTAGATGAAGTGATGATGTACATTGTCTCAAGGGATTATGTTTGTCAAACACATTTAAAACGTAGAAAATCAAGACAGAAATGTTCTAGACAATTGAACTCCATTTCTGGATGTTCTGGATGAAGTCATCATGGTTCATGTTCAATTGAACTCCATTTCTACTTTTTATAAACAAAAGATCTAAGATATCTCGGAGGAGCAAGACTGCCTGCTCAAATGAACTAGCTATTCAATGAGGAGACCTGAAATGCTGTTCTGTTACAGTTTGTTGCCCACCTAGCCTCTACTGCGACCAAAAAACTTAAAGAACATGACCTAGACAGTGGCATGATCAAGCTGACCACACAGTTAGAAAGATAAAGCAGGGATCATGCTTTAGGTAATGTTGACGATGCAAGCAGCTTACATATGAATACTTCCTTGTAGTTGTTAAATAAAATCTCATGTTAAATTATACGAGGGCCTATCGCTTCAGGTTGATCATGCAGAAGTGTTCTTCCCAAGAGCAGAAGGCAAATTTTGCCTGCTTCTGAAATTTGCTAGACAATACAGAGATTGCAAAGAGAAGAGAGCAGATATGTACCAGTCACGATAGCATTTAATGCACATAGCATGGCTACATGTTGGAAGGACGACTTTGCCGTTTATCTCCATACATATGCCACATTCTTCCTCTATATTGTCATCAATCTCTGATATCACCCTTTTGTGATCTTCGTCCCGTCTCCTATACCTCTCTACACAAATTGCCTTTTGTTTCTTGTTCTCGACTTCATTGATTCCTTCATGTAGTTGTGCTAGAGAAGGATATATGACAGCTGACAAAAATGAAGACCTAATTAATAAACCAGTTTATAGAAAATAAGTGTGTAAAAGAACCGCACCAAGAAAATACACTATACCATAGAATTCCCTAATGCTTGCTTTCCTTTCATGAGTGGACATGGTGGTCGTCCCATCAGCATAAACCTGCAGATTTAGGACTACAGTAATATAAATCATAGCTCTAACCCAACAAAAAAGAATAACAGAAAGAAAACCTTGATATGATACTGGGGAATTTTCAACCTTGTAAATAAGAATCCTTAACAGCCCAAGCGCACCGGCAAGGTTGCAGTCTGTCCACTGCACAAGAAAAAGGAAAAGGTGTGCAGCTGGACAGTATGACATCCTCATCTGAAGACATGCACCATCATATTCCCTTCGAAATTCAGAAGCACTGCATTTTTTACCAAATAAATAAATGAGCAATGCATTATTGAGGCCTAAAAGAATAAATGAGAATGCATTATTGATGCCTAAAAGAATAAAGAAACTAATCCAATATTCCAAAATATAGTTTAGGTGAGGTAAAAGCTATATGCTGTAAGCAGAATCATAGTCTGCAGTACAAACTTAGGATAATCCTTATATCCTTATTACTGTGAAAAAAGACCATTCCAGAACTTCATTGGCACTTTGAATAGCAGGTCAAAGTTGAATGTTATAGAATTCAGGTAGTGCTGCAGTGGAAGTGGTGTTAATGCATTCAGGACTACTGGCCTTTCCAGTAGCCTCTAGTCTGTTCTGTCCATGCTATAAAAATTTGGACAGTGCTCGTGCTGGATTTCTCAAAATGAAAGTGCTGCCATGTTGGTCACCATATATAGTGAAAAAATGGTTGAATTTCTTTGCATTGTCATGATATGAGGTACAGAAATATGGTCAAACTTAAGAGAGAACCGGCCGAGGATATGCTTCTGTACCTAGGTTGTAACTACAGTTAGCAGACTCTATAATAGTCAATATTCAAAAACACCACTACAGCTAAATTCTGAAAGCTGCTCTTGTACATAAGTGTCTGACTCTTTCTTTTTCTGTGTATGTTCTTAAAGGTCAGGCAAGTATTAGGCTCTATAATCAATTAGAGCCCTAAGCGAAAAGCATTCCTACACCATGTGCTAAAGTACGATGGCACACTATTAATGTACTATTGTTTCCTGACAAGGTTCTAAAGCTTTAGGGCACCCTTAAATGGTGAATTCATCCGGAACAACTAATGCGGCAATGCCTATGTAACTAGGATAGTAAGCAAAGCCTGAAGAGCTGAACCATAACAAAATTCATGACGTCTAGGACTAGCTAGTTGGCTAAATGATATCAGCACTCCGCGTGTAGCGCACATTCTGGACAGCAATTTCGGGGAAATCCATGATGACAATGATGAGGAAGGCACCGACCACATTGTCACAAGGGAAGAATTGCACGGCACCCTAACAACAGGGGATTTCATGATGAGGGCTCAAAAAGTGTGATTCCCGTGCTCCAAGGCCCAACGAAGATGACTTTGGCCAGAAGCAGCGCATTTTTCAGGCACGTGTCAATGGAAGACGCTACCAGCAGGAACATTTAGTCTTCCACAGTAATTTAAAACACGGAGTATAATAACTTTAAGTAAAGCGATATGTATGTACGCCAGCAGTCAAAATCGGAAGCATACACCCATCAATAGTCAAATTAACCAAGCAGGGTGTGTGTGGCAAATGATTTGTGGATAAGGCTCCCCAGGGAGGAGGCTTATTAAAGGGAAAATCGCAAAGCATTAATCGCTGCTCCGGCCAAAACATCAGCGCGTGCGATCGCATTTGGGTGGACATCACTGCGGCACGAAGAGGCAATTCGCAATCCTACTCCAGACGTAGATGAACAGCGCAAGGTCTAGAAACAGCGTGACACCGGACCCAGTTCGAATTAACGCACTGGGCGACACGAACAGGTCAAACAGAAACAACATCAGTTCATATTTGGGCAGCAGGAAGAAGGAAGGAGGAAAGAGGATTCGGGGGAGGGGGGCGAGCTCACAGGGAGTTGGCGTGCTGGATGTCGGCCTCGAGCAGCTTCAGCGAGTCCCTGAACGACCTGCCCATGGGGAGGAGGAGGAGCTGCTACTACTCCCTCGCCGCGCCGCCGCGACCATCCAAATCCCCAACCTCCTCGCCTCAACACCAGCAACCTCTCTATCCCCTTCGCTTTCGGCCCTCGCAACCCGACCTAAACCCGCCGAAACCCTAGCCACTGGATCCGCGCGGTCCTGACCCGAGGTTTCTGCTCCGGCGCGGCTGAGCTCGACTCGACTCGACAAACGGCGGTGGTTAGTGCGGCGAGGCCGGTTTTAAAAGCTCACAGGGTCAGTCACGGCCCCCCCTTCGCTTTCGGACCCGGCCCCCGGGTGCCTTGCGTGCACGGGAGGGAGGTGGAGTACAGTGACAGTTGCGTGGGGCTGACAGGTCGGGCGTGGATCGGGTGGGCCTGGACTGTCAGGGAAAGTGGGTAGCTGGGTATCGTGGGGATGAGAGCAGCCAGGGGCTGCAGGCGGGGCCAGGAGGGTTGACACGTACGTTTCTGGAAGGTGCGGACGCCCGGTGGAAGTTGCAGGGTCCGTGACAACGGCACAAGTACACGTATAGTGGCACGGAGCCATCAGTGCTTTGGTCGTGTTTGGCTCGGGTTAAACTGCCGGGTCAGAGGCTTGCCCAACTGGGTTTATTCTTCTTGTTCAAAAAAACTGGGTTTATTCTTTAAACACCGACATAGATCACGATGTCCCGTTCAAAAAAAAAACATAGATCGCGATGTACGGTTGTACACCACGTCAGCACCGCCACATATACATGCACTCGCAAACCCACGGTTTAAGTTGGACTCGTAGAACCTCAAAATTTGAAATTTTCATTACTGAAACTTTGCTATCAATTACACTACTATCTACGTTCCAAACTAACTGACACAATTTTGTCTAAACATGGACGCATGTAGACAAAGTTGCATCAATTTATTTGAAACAGATGGAACAGAAATAACCACAAGGTTAATTTTACGAATTTTCTGACAAGGCACCATGGTGTGCCGTAGAGGCGGAACTTAACGGAGGCCAAATGGGCCCTGCCCCCCCCCCCCCCCCCCCCCACACCACCCACTCAACTATAATTTGTACCATACTACTAAGTATTTATCAACTTTTTACCATACAAAACACAAAATAATTCAATTTGCCCCATTTTACTTTGGTGGATGGGGTAGTACACCATTTTACTTCACTAGGAGTAAAAAACACCGCATTTGGTCTTCCACTTTGCAACTCCACCTAGATGATAAAACCCCCGACTTGGTAGTCAAAAAATAAATAAAAACCCCGACTCCATTTTGTGGAAGCTCGTTATCTCTGGACATACTCGGCCTGAAAGATCTATTCTTGACATCATCGGCTCACAAATGAACATCTTTGTTTGTGGTTGTCGGTTCGACCTCCTAGGGTTCACCCTTTTAAAAAAATAAACCATTTTCTGTCTATCTATCTATTTAGATGGCACATCAACTACCGGTTTCTCAAAAACAAATGAACATCTCTGTTTGGAAGAATTGGGCTCCTCTGATTCAAGAAATTTTCTCAGGATTTGTATAGGATTCAGTCCCTGCAGATTTTTCCCTTCCGAACACTTTTAATTCATGGGATTGAAACATGTAGAAGCTGGTCCTGTAGGAAGTCAGCTGTGTGTTTTCACAAGAAAAATAGCACGAGCTCCAATCTCATAAAAAAATCCTTTGTTGTTTTCTTTAAGAATTCCTTTGTCCACAGGAACAGACTAGACAGGACATTTTATTCCTTTAAATTACTTATTCCTTTAGTTCCCCTACCCTATGAATCAAAGGAGTCCCTAAAGTGCAACTTTTCTCTTGGTTAGTCATTTGAAATCATGCGTAGACTACCGACAGGTTGCAACATAGAGAATGACTAAATTGTGGGAATTGCCCTCTTTGTAATCAAACTACTTAGTCGGCCACTCACCTTTTTATTCTAATGCCACTACACGCCTATAGTTTGGAACATGATTAAACTATGGCTCAGCCTCAAATATTTAGACCCCATGGCCTGGGCAATTTTCGACGACCACCAATCTTGGTGGCACGGAGCCATCAGTGCTTTGGTCGTGTTCGGCTCTCGGGTTAAACAGCCCGGTCAGAGGCTTGCCCAACTGGGTTTATTCTTTAAACACCGACAAAGATCACGGTGTACAGTTGTACACCACGTCACCACAGCCACATATACAGGCACAAAACCATGGTTCAAGTTGGAGTCGTAGAACATCAAATTTTGAAAAAGTCATTACTGAAACTTTGCTATCAATTATATTACTACCTCCGATTCCAAACTAACTGATGGAATTTTGTCTAAACACGGAGACATGTAGACAAAGTTGCGTCAATTTATTTGAAATAGATTAGAATAAAAATTACTCCCTACAACCCATATTAGTTGATCTAGATTCTAGATATGAATATATCTAGTCAAGTTTTAGTGCTGGATACGTATAAATCTAGACAAAAAGTTGAGGGATCGAAGGGAGCACCACAAAGTCAATTTTACAAATTTTCTAACAAGGCCCCATGGTGTTCCATGTGCCGTTATGTGTTTGTACTTCGATGGATGGCATAGTACACCATTTTACTTCACTAGGAGTAAAAACCCTGGCTTTGGTCCTCCACTTTGCAACTCCACCTAAACGATAAAATCCCCAACTCCATTTTGTGGAAGCTCATTATCTCTCGGACATACTCCTCGGCCTCGGCTTAGAGCTCTATTCTTTGGTATCATCAGCTCACAAATGAACATCTTTGTTTGTGGTTGTCGGTTCCGACCTCCTAGGGTTCACCCTTTCTGAAAATAAACCATTTTTGTCTATCTATCTATTTGGATGGCACATCCTTAAAATAGGCTTTCGACCTGCTATATTAATACAGCAACCAACACAATACACCTTTGGGCTGATGGCTGGAGGAAACAACACAAGCAAGCCCCAAAACAAATGAACATCTCTGTTTGGAAGATAGATTTGGGATCCTCTAAAGTGCAATTTTTATCTTGGTTAGTCATTTAAAATAATGTGTAGACTGCCGACAGGTTGCAACATAGAGAATGGCCAAATTGTAGGAAATACCCTCTTTGAAAGCAAAATACCGAGTCAGCCACTCACCTTTTTATCCCAATGCAACTACACCCCTATAATTTTGAACGTGATCAAACTATGGCTCGGCCTCAACTATTTAGACCCTATGGCTTAGAGAAATTTTCGACGACCACCAATCTTGGTGGCACGACTTAGTCCTTACCCTCGAAAGAAGGAAAGTGACCACCAATCTTAGGAAGTTTGGTCCAAGTGCAAGGTAAGAGTCTTTAACAACAACAACAACAACAACCACACAGAAGAGAATATTGCCTATCGTTGTCTTCGAGCATATCAAGTCGGAAGAAGCCAGTTCGGTGTTCGCAGGTGCAGTGTTTTTTTATCTTTTAATTCTAGGAGAGTAAGACATTGTATTTTGCCTTTAAGCCTTCGGGTATGACTTTGTGGATTTTCTCCTTATTTAATTAATGAAGGAATCAAGGCAACCCTTCTGCCTTTCGTTTGTCTTTTACTTCACTATGAGTCATGAACATAGGTCACTATATCTTTTTTTGGCTAAATAGCGCCACGCCTGAAGGGAATATGCCCTGAGAGGCAATAATAAATTGTTTATTATGTGTATTCCAAGTATATGATAGATGTTTATTTTGCATGCTATAATTGTATTAATACGGAAACGTTAATACATGTGTGTTTAATAAACAAACAGAAAGTTCCTAGTTAAGCCTCTCTCATAAACTAGCTCGTTGATTAACAAGATGATCAAGGTTTCCTGATCATGGACATTGGATGTTGTTAATAACGGGATCACAACATTAGTGTAATGATGTGATGAACATTCATCCGAAGTATAGCATTACGATCAAAGTCATTGAGTTTATATTGCTATAACAACTTACGAAGTGATCCTAATCCTTAGACCATGAGATCATGTCAATCACTAACACCGGAAGAGTTTCTTGATAACATCAAACGTCACCGTAACAGGGTGATTATAAAGATGGGTTCAGAACTAATAAAGTGTTATGTTGAGGCTCATGGATCAAGAGGAATTTGTTCATCCGATGGCGGATAGATATACTCTGGGCCTCTCGGTGATATCACATTGATTAGCTTGCAAGCAAGTGATTTGATCACTAGAATGTTATATCAGGAACGAAAAGAGTGCATGTCGATATGAGATCAAACTAGGTATGGAGATACCGATGATCGAATCTCGGACATGTAATATATCGTGAGACAAAGGGATTAAGATACTAGCGTAAAGGTTAAACGATCACAAGAAAGTCATCGTTGAATGTGTGGGAGTCGGTATGGGTCTCAGATCCATTCGATTATTGATCGAGAGGGTCTCGATCATGTCCGCATTATTCACGAACCGTAGGGTGACACACTTAAGAGACACCGACATCCAATTGGAGCAAAAGTTTCATGCCGAAAGAATAAACAAGCGCAGGAATTTATTTCACTAGATACGAAACAGGTTTTGGTGAAATTGCATAAAGTGGTTATGCATGTGAAATAGAATTCTAGCAAGGGGTTATTGTGAATGTTTGTCATTAAAGTAATTGACAAAATTCTGAATAAAATAAAGAGTTTTATTTAATGAGAGTTTGCATTAAATTTGGTGGAAATTTAATGGGATCTTTGAGTGGGATTTTGAGTGGAGGAATTTGGAGGTTTGTGAGTGGAGTGTCCACCCACATGATGAGGGAGGGCAAGGGGCAGCCCCCATGCGCCCACCCCTTGGGTTCCCTCCTCCTATAAAGGAGCCCTCCTCTCACTTCTCACTCACACCTCCTCGTGAAGGATCTCTCTCCCTCTAGAATTTATCCCCATGGTCTCGGACTAGCGAGATACATGTTCCCGGTGGCTATTCGGCAAGAAAGAGTTGTGCTTCCGCTGCATCGCTGAGCGAGGAGGCGGAGGTTGCTCGGTGCCTCGAGCGTGTGTGCGAGCACGGATGCTTCTTGATTTGCGGCGCTAGGACTTCCTCTCGATCTTGAGATCGGCAAGAGATCGTCTACATCAACCACGAGTTTGGACTCGTTAAACTTTGTCGGTCTTCAAGGGTATGTTCTCTACGGATATACATCCGCCCGTTGTTTGTATCTAGTATAAATAGATCTTGGTATATAGTTCACATCGTAGGAAAATTTTTGTTTTCTATGCTGCGAACCCTTCAGTGGTATCAGAGCCGGATCTATGCGTAGATACTTTACACGGGTAGTACACATATGAGTATGTGGGTGATGATGATCATGTTGTTGCTCCTTTCTTGTGATTTTGGATATTGGTGGCATAGTGGGATGAAGCGGCCCGGACAAACTTTACATGTCCTCGCACATGAGACATGTTCCACGCTTGACATGCAACTAGTTTGCATAAGTGGCTAGCGGGTGTCTGTCTCTCCTACTATAGTCAATATCTATTTTGCAAGCGAGTTGTCAACAATTTGATTATCCTCGTTGTGGTTCATGTTCGTAGGTAAACGGTTCTATCTCGAAAGCCCTCACCACGTAAAACTTGCAATGGATAAATTAGAAGCGTCTAGTTTAGATTGTTCTGGGCTAGTGTTATGATATGGTAGTGTTGTAAGTAGAAGTATGAGATGATACTCTTACAACACACATAGCGGTAAAACCCATAGGCGTGGATTTACACATATAGGTATGATAGTGATCATACCACGATGCACATGATAAAGATCATCTGGGAACCATATAATTTCACTATTAAACATATGATGTTTGATTGCATCTTATATTGCTTGTTTAGCGCTTTGTTAAGCATAATAAGATGATCCCTCATTTTAAATATCAAGATAAGAATGTGTTCTCCCTTTAGTATGCACCGATTATGTTTTCGTCGCTCCAAGACATCACGTGATGATAGGATGTACTTGGATCTCGACCATACTTGGTGTAAGGCAGTTACACGCATAAAATACTAAGGTTCTAACTTGGCGAGCCTAGCATGTGAGACATGGCCTCGGAACACAGACCGAAAGGTTAAGCATGAGTCATATAGTTGATATGATGCCCATTTGATGCTCGCCTTTGAAGCTATACCGACTCACGTGATGATCGGACTTGGTATAGTGGATTTGGTTCATGTAATCACCAAAAGGACACGAGGATGTCGCTTTTGAGTGGGAGTTCATTCGTAATATAGATTAGTTGAACTCAATCTATCATACACTTAGTCTAAACTTTACAAATTCATTGTAGATGGCACCACCGCTTTTAATTTCAATGCGTTCATGGAGAAAGAGAAACTAGCGAGCGGTAGCAACTTTCTTGAATGGGCCATGAATTTGAGGATTCTCCTCTCACGCACAAAAGCAATATGTGCTAGAAGCGCGTTAGGCCCCCACCCTTTGACGATGCCTGACGAGGAGAAGAATGTCTATCGACTTGTCGGAGGACCACAACTTAGTTCATTGGCATATTGTATGGGCTAGAGCGGAACTTCAAGCGTTTGAAAGCGGCAATGCCTTTGATACAATGGGTGAGTTGAAAATGATTTTCGACACACATCTGCTGAGAGAGCTACAATGCTTGAGAAAAGTTCTTTAGCTGCATGATGGAAGAGAACACTCCGTTAGTGAGCATGTACTCAAGATGTCGATTACGCCGATAAGCTTGTGTCCTTGGGAATAACGATTCCCATTGACTTAGGCATCCATCGTTCCGGTCTCGCCACCTAGCTATAAGAGCTTCGTGATGAACTATAATATGCAAGGCATGAAGAAGTCTCTCCCGAGCTTCACAATGCTTAAAAGCTGTAAGTGGAGATCAAAAGGAACATCAAGTGTTGATGATCAATAGGAACACTGGTTTCAAGAAAGACAAGAAGGGAAAGCGGAAGGAAGTAAGGCGGCAAGCACTGTTGCAGCGCTGAAAGAAACCCGAGTTGGACCTAAGTCGATCGAAGTGCTACTATTGTAAGGGGATCGCCATCGAAGCGAATCGCCCAAGTATCTGGACAAGAGAAGGCGGCAAGGCAAACAAAGGTATATATGATATACATGTTATTGATGTGTACTTGACTAGTGCTTGCAGTGCTTTGGGTATTTGATACCGGTTAGGTTGCTAATATTTGTAACTCGAATCGGGTCATGCGAACAGTGACCGCTAGCAAGGGTGAGGTCAAGATGCGTGTCGGCAATGGATCAAACGTTGATGTGATCGCCGTCGAACGCTACCTCTCCACTTCGTCGGGATTAGTTATAAACTTAAATAACTGTTATTTGGTGCCTTGAGCATGAACATTGTATCCGGATCATGTTTAATGCAAAGTGGTTTTCATTCAAATCGAGAACAATGGTTGTTCCATTTATATGAATGAAATCTTTTATGGTCATGCACCAATGTTGAATGGTTTATTTCATTGGATCTCGATGATAAAGTTACACATATTCATAATATTGATGCTAAAAGGATTAAACTTAGTGATGATATATCCGCATATATGTGGCACCGCCATCTAGGTCATATTGGCATTAAGCATGAAGAAGCTCCATTCGGATGGACTTTTAGAATCACTTGATTATGAATCATTTGATACATGTGAGCCATGCCTTATGGGCAAGATGACTAGAACGCCGTTTTCGGTTCAATGGAGCAGGCGGATTTATTGGAAATCATACATTCGATGTATGTGGTCCAATGAGTGTGTCGCGAGGTGGATATCGTTATTTTGTTACTTTCACGGATGATTTGAGTAGATACGGTTATATCTACTTGATGAAACACAAGTCCGAAACCTTTGAAAAGTTCAAGGAATTTCGAATGAAGTGGAAAATCATCGTAATAGAAAGATCAAATTTATACGGTCCGACCGTGGAGGTGAGTATCTAAGTGACGAGTTTAGCACTCACATGAAAGAGTGTGGAATTGTTTCACAACTCACACCTGCCGGAACACCAAAGAGAAATGGTGTGTCGGAACGTCGTAATCGTACTTTATTAGATATGGTTCGATCTTTGATGTCTCAGCGGACTTGCCGTTGTCATTTTGGGGTTATGCACTAGAAACTGCTGCATTCACTTTAAATCGGGCACCATCTAAATCCGTTGAAACGACACGTATGAATTGTGGTTTGGAAACAAACCTAAGCATCATTTCTTAAAGTTTGGGGTTGCGATGTTTATGTGAAGAAACTTCACGGATAAACTCGAACCCAAAGCGGAAAAATGCGTCTTCATAGGATACCCTAAAGAAACTATTGGGTATTCCTTCTATCAAGATCCGAGGGCAAGGTTTTTGTTGCCAAGAATGGATCCTTTCTAGAGAAAGAGTTTCTCGCGAAAGGTGTGAGTAGTCGGAAGGTAGAACTCGAAGAGGTTGTGGAACCTTCTCTTCAAAGTATGGCGAGTAGCGCTTGGCCGGAAGTCGTTCGAGTTGGCTCCACCTTGAAGAAGGAACTAATGATAATGATCATGAAACTCCGAAGAGAGTACTACCGAACCTCGCAGGTCAAACAGACGCGTGCGACTCCGAACAGACGGAAATCTGTCATAAATTTCATGGTTGATGAAAATAATGACCTGCTGACGTATGAAGAAGCGATGATGAGCCCGGATTCCAACAAATGGTTAGAAGCCATGAAATCGAGATGGAATCCATGTATGAAAATCAAGTTTGGAACTTGGTGGAATTACCTCACGACCGAAGGCCGTGGAGAACAAATGGATTTTCAAAAGGAAAAGCGTCTTTGATGGTAATGGGACCATCTATAAAGCTCGACTTGTCGCAAAGGGGTTTCGACAAATTCAAGGAGTTGACTACGATGAGACTTTCTCTCCCGTAGCGATGCTAAAGTCAGTTAGGATTATGTTAGCAATTGCTGCATATTTCGATTATGAAATATGGCAGATGGATGTCAAAACCGCGTTTCTCAATGGTAATATTGAAGAAGAGTTGTATATGATACAACCAAAGGGTTTTGTCGATCCTAAGGATGCTAACAAGGTGTGCAAGCTTCAGCGATCCATCTATGGATTGAAGCAAGCATCACGAAGTTGGAATCTCCGCTTTGATGAGGTGATCAAAGAGTTTGGATTTGTCCAAACTTATGGAGAAGCTTGTATTTACAAGAAAGTGAGTGGGAGCAATGTGGCATTTATGATACTATATGTGGATGACATATTATTGATCGGAAATGATATAGAACTTTTAAACAGTGTTAAAAGTTATCTAAACAGCAAATTTTCAATGAAGGACCTAGGTGAAGCGTCTTACATATTAGGCATAAAGATCTATAGAGATAGATCTAGGCGCCTAATAGGGCTATCGCAAAGTACATACCTTGATAAGATTTTAAAGAAGTTTAAAATGGACGGAAGAAGGGTTCTTACCTATGTTGCAAGGCAAGACATTGAGTAAGACTCAAAGTCCGGCCATGGAAGAAAGAGATAATGGACAAAGTCCCTATGCTTGACCATAGGCTCTATAATGTACGCCATGCTATGTACAAGACGGATGTGGCACACGCTATTAGTTTGACTAGTAGGTACCAATCGGATCGAGGTTGAACATCGGATAGCGGTCAAGAATATCCTTAAGTACTTAAGAAGAACTAAGGATATGTTTCTTGTATCTGAGGTGAAGAAGAGCTCGTCGCTAAGTGTTATGTCGACGCTAGCTTTGACACCGATCCGGATGACTCTAAGTCTCAATCCGGATCGTATTTCTCATGAATGGCGGAGCGGTTAGTTGGAGGAGCTCAAACAACCTGTGGTAGCGGATCAACAACGGAGGCGAATATGTTCTTTGCTTGAGCGGCTCGAGCGATTTGGATGAAGGAGTTCATATCGAACTAGGAGTTGTGGCAAGCGTTGGACCCAATGGTGATCTATTGTGACAACAATGGTGCCATTGCCAATGCCAAAGAGCCAAGGTCTCACAAGCATTCCAAGCATATTAAGCGGTTTCACTCCATCCATGAGCATGTCAAGGATGGAGATATAAAGATTGTAAAGTACATACGGATCTCAATGTAGCGATCCGTTGACTAAAACTCTCCCTAGAGCAAAACATGATCAACACGAACTCAATGGGTGTTAGATATATCACTATGTAACTAGATTATTGTCTCTAGTGCAAGTGGGAGATGAAGGAATATGCCACGAGGCAATAATAAATTGTTTATTATGTGTATTCCAAGTATATGATAGATGTTTATTTTGCATGCTATAATTGTATTAATACGGAAGCGTTAATACATGTGTGTTTAATAAACAAGCAGAAAGTTCCTAGTTAAGCCTCTCTCATAAACTAGCTCGTTGATTAACAAGATGATCAAGGTTTCACGATCATGGACATTGGATGTTGTTAATAACGGGATCACAACATTAGTGTAATGATGTGATGAACATTCATCCAAGTATAGCATTACGATCAAAGTCATTGAGTTTATATTGCTATAACAACTTACGTGATCCTAATCCTTAGACCATGAGATCATGTCAATCACTAACGGAAGAGTTTCTTGATAACATCAAACGTCACACCGTAACAGGTGATTATAAAGATGGGTTCGAACTAATAAAGTGTTATGTTGAGGCTCATGGATCAAGAGTGGAATTTGTTCATCCCGATGACGGATAGATATACTCTGGGCCCTCTCGGTGATATCACATTGATTAGCTTGCAAGCAAGTGATTTGATCACTAGAATGTTATATCACGGAGCGAAAGAGTGCATGTCGATAACGAGATCAAACTAGGTATGGAGATACCGATGATCGAATCTCGGACATGTAATATATCGTGAGACAAAGGGATTAAGATACTAGCGTAAAAGGTTAAGCGATCACAAGAAAGTCATCGTTGAATGTGTGGAGTCGATATGGGTCTCGGATCCGCTTCGATTATTGATCGAGAGGGTCTCGATCATGTCCGCATTATTCACGAACCGTAGGGTGACACACTTAAGAGACACCGACATCCAATTGGAGCAAAAGTTTCATGCGAAAGAATAAACAAGCGCGAATTTATTTCACTAGATACCAAAGCAGGTTTTGGTGAAATTGCATAAAGTGGTTATGCATGTGAAATAGAATTCTAGCAAGGGGTTATTGTGAATGTTTGTCATTAAAGTAATTGAAAAATTCTGAATAAAATAAAAGAGTTTTATTTAATGAGAGTTTGCATTAAATTTGGTGGAAATTTAATGGGATCTTTGAGTGGGATTTTGAGTGGAGGAATTTGGAGGAGTTTTGTGGTGGAGTGTCCACCCACATGATGAGGGAGGGCAAGGGGCAGCCCCATGCGCCGGCCACCCCTTGGGGTTCCCCCTCCTCCTATAAAGGAGCCCTCTCCTCACTTCTCACTCACACCTCCTCGTGAAGGATCTCTCTCCCCCTCTAGAATTTATCCCCCATGGTCTCGGACTAGCGAGATACATGTTCCCGGTGGCTATTCGGCAAGAAAGAGTTGTGCTTCCGCTGCATCGCTGGAGCAAGGAGGCGGAGGTTGCTCGGTGCCTCGAACGTGTGTGCGAGCACGGATGCGCTGCTGATTTGCGGCGCTAGGACTTCCTCTCGATCTTGAGATCGGCAAGAGATCGTCTACATCAACCACGAGTTTGGACTCGTTAAACTTTGTCGGTCTTCAAGGGTATGTTCTCTACGGATATACATCCGCCCGTTGTTTGTATCTAGTATAAATAGATCTTGGTATATAGTTCACATCGTAGGAAAATTTTTGTTTTCTATGCTGCGAACCCTTCAACGCCGGCCCAAGATGGGCTTTGCATCCTTGCTTCTTTTATTCCATTTAGTTGAGCATACCTCTGAAACCAAACTATTACAAAAGAGCTTCATGACTCCTTGTCGATCTTGGATGCAGCATAACATGTATACACAAGAGGACAATGGCGTGCACGCAGGATTCTAGGCCAGTGCTCGTCGCAGTCCACGCCGGTTCAGAGAAGTAGCTTTAGCGGAGGAGTCTGAGAGGACGGAGGGGCGACCCTCGACCCTCACCCAAACACCGGAAGCACAGGGTGGCAACCCTCTTGCTGGAGCTAGTGCTCAACCACGGGGGAGGAGGGCGGCCAGTTGTGTGGGGATCTAGATAGGGGCGCCGATGGACGGGAGTGAAGGGTTTCGCGGCATAGTAAATCACAATTTTCTACGGATGCGAACAGAGGGAAAGCCAAGATCTAATCTAGGAGATGCAATCAACGAGAGAGATTGGATTAGATCTTCATACCCTTGAAGATTCGCATGAACGCGTCCGGAACGTGGGTGATGTAGTCGTGCATCGCTTCTCCTCGCGATCCGATCCGATCTAGCACCACAAGTGGCGGTGCCTCCGTGAGATGCACACGCAGCACCTGACGTCCTCCTTCCTCGGACCAGCGAGTATGGTGGAGAGATAGATTGGATCTACAACACGACGTGTGGTGTATATGGTGGAGAATTCTGCAGCAGGCTTCGCCTACAAACAGTCGGGGAGAGAGGAAGGTAGCAAGGCAGCTAGGGCTTGGAGGAAGGTGTAGAGAGGGAGGGAGGCGCACCACCCTCTATATATAGAGGGGTGGCCAGCCCTTGCCCCTCCTCCTCCAAGCCTATCTCTAGTTTAAACAATTTAAACTCTCCCTTATCTAGAAATCCTATCTCTAGTTTAAACGATTTAAACTTTCCTTATCTAGAAATCCTATCTCTAGTTTAAACGAGTTTAAACTTATCTAGATCGGCTGGGCCCTATGGGGCCTTGTGCCTGGCCCAATGCGCCAGGACACTCCCTCATAGGCCATGCCCCTCCCGGAAGGTGGGCCACGTTGGTCCCCTTCCGGAAGATTTTAGAAGCTTTAGACAATACCGACAATTAACAATTCTGAACTCCAAAACTGCACCGCCTTATATGAATCTTATTCGGACCATTCCGGAACCTCTCGTGATGTCCCGGATCCTATCCGAGACTCGAACAAAAATTCATAAACCAATTATACAATCTATCCTAGCGCCGAGATACGTTATGTGTGACCTCGGGTTCGAGAATATGCGCATGATCTTCTATCAATAATCAACAGCGTGGTGCAGGCACCCATATTGACTCCACACATTCATCGATGATCATATCGGATGAACCACGCCGGATTCAATCAATCCCATATATATATTCCCTTCTCGCGATATTTTACTTGCGAGATTCGATCGTTGCATGCCGTCATACCTAGTTCAATCTCGTCACGGCAAGTACTTTACTGGTTCCGTAATCCGATATCACTTTGTGATTAACTCCTTAACCACATGCTTGCAAGCGGTGTTGATATCGACACGAAAGGGCCAAGTATATCTCCGACTTGGGAGGACAAATTCCATCTCAATACATACAACCCAAGATACTTTCCGATCACGAGAGACACCTTTATGATCACCTCTCATAGGATGTCGTTTGATGACCTCAAAGCTTTCTTCGGTACCAGGAGTTGCATTATCTCATGGTCTAAGGAATACAATATTTGACATAGGAAAAGCTTCGCAAAGATGAACACGATGAAACGATCTAATTGCTTCGCTTAGTTTGTACATCCATCATATCATTCTCCCAATGATATGATCTCATTATCAATTGACAACTCATGTCTATGGTTAGGAAACCTTAACCATCATTGATCAATGAGCTAGTCCATAGAGGCTTACCAGGGACACGGTGTTGTTCACAAACCACACAAGTATTAATGTTTCCGCTTAATACAATTCTAGCATGGAACATAAACTTTATCATGAACAAGAATTATAATAATAACATCTTTATTATTTTGCGTCCCCGATCCACTCGACCTAGAGGACGCACGGTAATCTCTGCTGCTGCTAGATCCACGGACGGCATCACCACGATGACATTTAGGACATGGAGAGAGAGGTGTGGGTCTCCTGGATGGTGGATGTGGGAGAGCTTGTTGCCGGACAGAGGAAGCGAGAGGCGAGCGGGGTCGACGGCGCTGCTGAGTGAGATGTGGTCAGGGTGATATGGGAGCAAGGAGAATCTGGACGGGTGGGACCAGAGCAAGGGGCGAGCGAAGGAGGGGCAAAACAGGGGGATGCGCGACCAAAGCAGAGCGAAACGCTGGATGACAGGAAACGGAACATTTCATTCTTTTTAGGTAGTAGAGACTAGGAGTAAAAACCCTGCCTTTGTTCCTTCACTTTGCAACTCCACCTAAACTATAAAACCCCCGACTCCATTTTGTGGAAGCTCATTATCTCTCGGACATACTCCTCGGCCTCGGCTTACAGAGCTCTATTCTTCGGTATCATCAGCTCACAAATGAACATCTTTTTTTTTGAAACCATCACAAATGAGCATCTTTGTTTGTGGTAGTCGGTTTTGACCTCCTAGGGTTCACCCATTTCTGAAAATAAACCATTTTTTGTCTATCTATCTATTTGGATGGCACATTCTCGAAATAGGCTTTCGTCCCACTATATTAATATAGCAACCAACACAATACACCTTTGGGCTGATGGCTGGAGGAAACAACACAAGCAAGCCCCAAAACAAATGAACATATCTATTTGGAAGATAGATTTGGGATCCTCTAAAGTGCAATTTTTCTCTTGGTTAATCATTTAAAATAATGTGTACACTGCCGACAGGTTGCAACATAGAGAATGGCCGAATTGTGGGATTGCCCTCTTTGTAATCAAAATACCGAGTCAGCCACTCACCTTTTTATTCCAATGCCACTACACCCCTATAATTTGGAATGTGATCAAACTATGGCCTTAACTATTTAGACCCTATGGCTTGGGAAATTTCGACGACCACCAATCTTGGTGGCACGACTTAGTCCTTACCCTCGGAAAAAGGAAAGTGACCACCAATCTTAGAAAGTTTGGTCCAAGTGCAATGTAAGAGTCTTTAACAACAACAACCACAAAAACAAGAGAATCTTGCCTATCGTTGTCTTCGAGCATATCAAGTCGGAAGAAGCCAGTTCGGTGTTTGCAGGTGTTTTAATTCCAGGAGAGTAAGACATTGTATTTTGCCTTTAAGCCTTCGGGTATGACTTTGTGGATTTTCTCCTTATTTAATTAATGAAGGAATCAAGGCAACCCTTCTGACTTTTGTTTATCTTTTACTTCACTATGAGTCATGAACATAGGTCACTATATCTTTTTTGGCTAAATAGCGCCACGCCGGCCCAAGATAGGCTTGCATCCTTGCTTCTTTTATTCCAGTTAGTAAGAAGTATCTTGAACTAAGAAATAGACCATGTAGTCCCAAGATGGCCCAAGAATCTAAGATGGGCTTGCATCCTTGAACTTCAGAGTGTAGTTCCTATTTGATCGGAGGCTTTGATAAAGATACATCGTTTCCAAAGTGTAGTTCCTATTTGTATTTCCAATACTTTATCTAGTCATAATAAGTGTCGCTGATTTAGTACTATCGGAGAGAGTAAGTGAGATATAGTTGATTTTTTTAGTTTTATTAATTGAAACATATAGGAGTGAATGGCACTTGGCGAAGGTCAGGAGGATTTTGCATGTGCAGGATGAAGAAGTTGTACTGAGCATTGAGATTCCAGCCCATCCAGTCGATGACACGCTTGCTTGGCGTCCTGAGAAGCGTGGCATTTTCACTGCTCGGAGTGCTAATCGTCTAGAGAGAGAGAGGTCGCTATGGTTCTTGATTCCTCATTTGGAAATGCCCTGTAACAATCCAAATTTTTCTACACTAAAGCAAATTTGAAAACAAATTTGGAAAGACAAAATTCGAACAAATTGGAATCAAACAAATTAGAAAAAAAAGAGAAGAAAACAAAGGAGGAACATGAAGAACAACGATGAACCCTAGCCGTCGTCGACTCCCCATCACTGACCAGCCACGCCGCCCCATCGCTGCCATGAGCCGACGCAGAAGCAGCATCACGCGTGCCGCCATAACAACATCGCCGCCATACCGTGCACTGCTTCGTCACCTCGTCACGCCTTCGCCATGCCGCCGCCCGCCCGCCATTTCGCCGTGTTCCTGCTGCTCTCCGCACACGTCCGCCACTTCGAGAGGAAGTCAGAGAACCCCTGCAGCACCTAGACGAGCCCGCCATCGCCACAAATTCCTCTCCGCCACCACGCGGCACTCTCCAGAGCTGCTGCCCACACCTATAAGAACCTCCCCACTTTGTCATTCTTCGATTTCTTCGTGGGAATCGATCCCTCTCAACCTCGCGAGCATCACCGCTTCGTCAATTTTGGCCACCACCGCCAGAGAGCTCGCCTCCATCGCTGCCAACCGCCGGTGAGCATCTCCTCTCCTCCCGTTCCTCTGCTTCTTCTTTCTTTTCTTTTTTTTTCTTCTTCCCGAGCGAGCCAAAGAGGTACGCGCTTCAGGCCGCCGCCTGGGCTGCGGCCAAGCCCAGAGATGGGCCGGCCAGCCAGCTCCCTCCTCAGCCCAAGGAAAAAAGAACGTATGCCAAGCCTTTCCATTTTCTATTTCAATTTCTGTTTTCATTTTAAGGATTGTTTTAAATAACCTCTTTTGCAACATTACTTTGATCAAAAGCTCTAAAATAAAAAGGCTCATTTGATCCTCATAACCCTCTGTATGCAAATAACTTTTCTAATGTTTTCAAAAATTATTTTGTTGGTCTTTTAAAATTCAAAAACCTTTATGTATATGTAGGAAAATAAAGGCCACTTTTATCTATATCTCAACCTTAGTTCACAAATACGAGTAATGACCTTGGGCAAAATATTTCTGAACATTTTAGGACCAATTGGTGAAGCCTCGGAGGATTTTGGCATAGGAGTGCACCATCTCGGAGTCGAGGATTTCGCGGGAGACCTTTCTTTAGGCAAGTCACCTCTCTCACCGATGAAATTTTGGTGGTAAATGATTTTAGAATATCGAAGCTATGTGCAATAATAGAACCCTTGAACCATTAATATTTGATATTATGCCTTGAGACCAACCCTAGAGGAAAACCTGGACTTGCTTGATGGATGATGCATGATTGTTTGTATGAATGATTGCTTGGAGGTCATATTTACCTTCAAAATCTTGGTATAAAAAGGACTCATCACCCGAATGAGAGCCTTGACTTTGGATTATGTGCCCTAGTATGTGGGCGTGGTTGATGGGTAAACCTGTGGTACATCCCTGCCACAAAACAATAAAACACACCACATAAATTGTAAGAACCCCTACTCTATTCCAATGGATTTTCTACATGGTAGATTGACCCTGGTATGGTTGATCAACGGGAAGACACTCGGAGTCGGGATGCTATAGTTTGTTATCAATTTCCGTGGCCCTGACATACTCCCGGTGGGATTCGAGTGATGAGACCTTCCCGGGTAGAATTTTCAAAAGATAGCATAGATAAAAACTTAGCTTTCGATTAAAGGTTCCGATGCTAATGATAGCAATATCGCAAACCCTAGTGGTTTGGGCCACTATGGCTTAGCACAGAACCATTGGAGGCACACACTTACATATCTAAAATCCATGATAAAGTATGAAAGAAAAATAAATATATATACCGAATAAAATGAATGATACCAAGCATGATCACTTGGTGGAGTTAAGTATGCCACGGGTGGACGATGTTCTCCCCTCCGTTTGGCAAAGTGGTTAAAATGATACCACTATGGGTTTGACCACAAGGAAACCTTATGGGACTTTCCTGGTTAATTAATCTTGAATAAAACTTTAAATTGAAAACCATCTTGTGACTTGCTGAATACTTTAGTACTCACCCTTGCTATATAAACATTTTTCAGAAACACCCGAAGATATCGTGGAGGTTGATCCTGATGTCTTCCTTCGCGGAGAAGATTTCGAGTTCTAGGTCATTCCTACGCTCGAGGGCTGATCCTAGAAATGTAGCCATGTGTGTAAAATCAATAAAGTTTGTATGCGTTAGTCATGGTTTAATGATTTAAGACAAAGAGAACCTCGTTTAATGTTGGATTGTAAGAAAACTATTATGATATTATCTACCCATGTAATATTATTCCTATGAGTTTGTATGCGATGGCTGTGTTTTGTAATCACTCGAAATTCGCGAAATTTTGCCTTCAATTCAGGAATTTCGATCTGATCTTGAATTTTAAGGCGTGATGAGTGGTATCAGAGCCAGCCTTGACCGTAGGAAAGACCCCCGGTTTTGGAAAAATGGTACATGTTTGCACAAAAAAAATGATTGAGAAAAAGAAATTTTCTAAAGCCTTTATCCAGCTCTTAAAATCTTTTGTTTTTGATATAAAATTTGTATGATAAAATTTTGTGTAAAAAAAATAAATCTTTTTCGCGCTTAAAAAAAGTTATTTCACATAGTGTAGGCATGGTGTACTATTTTTATACATCTTCCGAGACGCTTGGGGGATGGGCCCAACTCTTGTGGAGGATGTTGGGATATCTTTTTGTGCCGAGGCAGGACCTCCCACATTTTCATGCAAAAGCTATTTTTTGCGCATGGGATACTTCAATATTGGACCGGATGGGTTAACGTAAAAGTTGATGATACCGAGACCACTTATGTTGGACAAAGGGATATAGAGGAGGATGCAATTCAGGACGCATCCAGAAGGGCTATATTAAACCTGCAACATAAGTACGACGACACATTTGATGAGTCCATCTATCGACTCATACCCCAGGAGTTGAATGATGGAAACAGCGTGGGAGTGCCTTTTCCACCATTCGTGAATGACGGGTCAGAGATAGAGGTCGTGAGAGAAATAGCCTTTGCAGCAGGGCAATATGGGAATATTCGAAAGGAATATCAAGAAGCCCAAGGTGAGATAGTCCAGTTGCGAGGCAAAAATATAGAGCTTCGCCAGAATATACTTGACTTGGAGACAAAACTTAAGGAGGCTATAAGTGCTCAACAGAAGATGGCCAGTCCAAGTGCAAGGCGATTAAAGGCTTGTCAAGGGGATCAATCACATGGACCGGGAGCGAAGAAGATCAAGACCATATGGACCAAGAAATATCTTGAACGCTTCAAGAGTGCTCCGCAAGTGAGGCCGAAAGAAATAGAGGCGACACCAAGTCAGGAGGATGAAGAGGAAGAGGAACCGATGGAACGTGAGTTCTATACCAGCAGCAACCCTTTGTCAGATGACGAATATACACTTCAAGAAAGGCGCTAGTGTAATCTAGGTTTGTGTTTTAAAATGGGTGTGCCATGTTTTGATGATGTGTGCAATATATGCATGTATGTGTGATTAAGTACGAGGTACGAGTAGCCAGTAGGCTATGTAAACCGCTTAGTGTTTCTGTAAAATAAATAAATAAAACTAACGTTTTTTATATTTTCCTACTCTTGTATATCCCAAACACGTGTATATTCTCTAACAAAAGTTTTCCTTTCAAATAAAACAGTTGCAAGTCACCAACATGGATGACCACAACTCACAAACAACCCGAGACAATGGAGACTATGGTAGTAATGGAGAGCAGCCAAGTCTAGCAGCAATTAGAGAACCAGATGAGGATGATGGAAACACATGCCCAGATGTTGGAAAGAATAGCAACAAAATTGGCAGAACAAAAAGGAAGTTCAGAGGCAAAGAAGGAGTCAAGAAAACCAAGGTGGGGAGATTTCCAGAAGACAAACCCACCAATCTTCTCTGGTTCAGAAGAACCACTGGACGCCGATGACTGGCTCAGAGATGTTGAACGACGACTACAAACCATAGGATGTGAGGACCGGGAAAAGGTTTTTTTGCATCACACCAACTACAGGGATCCGCCGCAACATGGTGGATAAATTTCCGGGAAGCCAGTCAGAACCCAGAAGAAATAACATGGTAAGAATTTGTGGAAGGATTCAAGAAGGAACATATTCCTTCAGAGATAATGTTGATGAAACGTCGGGAATTTTTGGATTTGAAGCAAGGAAATCAAACTCTGAAGGAGTATTTAGGCAAGTTAAATTATTTGGCAAGGTACGCGGCTGATGACGTGAGCACTAAGACAAAGAAGATGGAACAATTTGAGCAGGGTCTGCAAGACTCGTTGAAGTACCACATCTCGACTCAAGTATTTCCCAATTACCAGGATATGGTAAATAGTCTTCTGAAGACTGACAAAGTGAGGGCAAGCATGGTGGAGGATCGAAAGAGAAAGGCACGGAATTTTCAACACCCCAATGGATGCCATCCGATCTAGGACTTGGGTGACACCAAGTTCGACAAAGCAGCGGAAAACATTGGCCATAAAGAGGGATGACCGAAGAGGAGGAAATGTTGACAGAATTGTTAACTAATTTATGTGCGGAGGAAGAAATTCAATAGGAAGTTGTCCACAACGAAAAATAGCGTGCTATCACTGTGAGGATCCTACTCATTTGCGGAATGCGTGCCCAAGGAGGAATTTACCAGTGGAAGTAGCGAGGGCCCAATTCCGACAACAGCAAAGCATGAGGCCACAAAATATGGCCAATAAAGGGAAAGGATTGTTGCAAAGGGTGAAAGGCCATGGTGGACAAAATTCTCAAGGGTGAACAAGGGAGGAATGAACCAAAGGTCTAATCAAGGACGGTGAATTATGTGTCTACCGAAGAGGCCACAGAGGCTACCGGCGTGATTCTTGGTATGCTTTTCAAGAATGTCTAAGCCAGCCTTAATTTTATTTGATCCCGGAGCTACACATTCCTTTATTTCAATAAGATTCACGTTAGAAAATGAGATGCCCTCCTTCCCCTTAGAGAAACCTTATGTGGTTGAATCACCCGGAGCAAAGATGAAAGCTCAAACAAATACCAATGAGATAGAAATAGACATCCATGGAGAAAAATTTAAAGCAAACCTCATATTCTTGCAACTAAGAGATTTGTATGTCATATTAGGAATCGACTGGTTATATAAATATAAGGCAAAGGTTGATTGTGAGGAGAAATTGGTTTATGTCACCAGTCCGAATAATCTAACACTGAGAATAAAGTCACAAAATTCCTTTTTGAGGAAGTAGAAGAAGAGGGTATGTAGTATGGTAGCAGAAGGAGTAATGCAGATTCTGATGGTTAAAGAATTTGCAGACGTGTTCCCAGAGGAATTACCTGGGGAGCCACCAGATAGAGAGGTGGAATTTAAAATAGAACTTCAACCCGGAATAGAACCAATTACAAAGCAACCATACCACATGTCAAGAAAAGAGCTAGTAGAGTTGAAGAAGCAAATTGACGAGTTATTAGATAAGAACTTTATACAACCAAGCATCTCATCATGGGTAGCACCGGTATTATTTGCAAAAAAGAAGGATGGTAGCTCGAGACTATGTGTAGACTACCGGGGACTAAACACAGTCGCCATCAAAAATAAATACCCTTTTCCTAGGATTGATGACCTTTTTGACCAGTTAAGGAATGCCAAAATATTTTCAAAGATAGACCTAAGGTCTGGATATCATAAGCTGAAAATTCGCTCGGAGGATAGACCAAAGACTGCTTTCACTACCAGATATGGATTATATGAATTCACAGTAGTACCTTTTGGATTAACCAATGCACCAACCTTTTTCATTAATCTCATGAATAAGGTGATGATGGACTTTTTGGAAAAATTTGTAGTAGTCTTTGTCAATGATATCCTAGTATACTCAAGTAGCCCTGAAGAACATGAGCAACACTTGAGACAAGTTTTGACAAGGCTAAGAGAACATAAGTTGTTCGCAAAGTTTTAAAAATGCGAATTCTAGATGAAAGAAATTTCTTTCCTGGGTCACATTATATCAGAAGAAGGAGTTAAAATGGATCCAGAAAAGGTGAAAGCAATATTGGAATGGAAGGCCCCAACAAATGTGAAAGAAGTTCGAAGTTTCTTAGGATTGGCAGGATATTATAGGAGGTTTATTGGAGGATTTTCAAGGATTTTTCGGCCACTAACCCAATTGCTGAAAAAAAGATAAGGAATACGAATGCACAAATAAATATGAAATCGCATTTCAGGAGTTGAAGAATAGGTTAACCACTGCACCAGTTCTGGTTTTACTAGACTCGGACAAAAAATTCCAAATATATTGTGACGCATCAAGACAAGGGCTAGGATGTGTACTGATGCAAGATGGAAAGGTCATATCATATGGGTCAATACAACTCTGACCACATGAGGAAAATTATCCAATACATGACTTAGAACTTGCAGCAGTAGTTCATGCATTGAAAATATGGAGACACTACTTGTTAGGGAATAAGTGTGAAGTATTTTTGAATCATAAAAGTCTGAAATATATCTTCACGCAGACCGACTTAAATCTTCGACAACGAAGGTGGTTAGAATTGATAAAAGACAATGAATTAGAATTTCAATACAAACCCGGTAAGGCCAATGTGGTGGCAGATGCATTGAGCCGAAAAGTATATCATAGCATAGTAACTGTGCGGCATGATCAGCTAGAGTTATGGAAGGAGTTCTGGAAGTTGAATTTAGAATTAGTTGAAGAAGGATCAGTGATGACCATGCAAGTTCAAACCACACTGGATGAACAAATTAAGAAAGCCCAAGAGAAAGATGAAGAGATACAAGGGCTTAAGGAAAAGGTGCTGAAAAATGAGGCGCCAGACTTTTCGGTAAATGAGCAAGGAGTACTGTATTTCCGGAACCGTCTGTGCGTGCCAAACAAAAAGGAGTTAAGGAACTTAATCCTGTAGGAAGCACATGCTTCGCAATTCTCCATACACCCAGGAGGTACGAAGATGTACCAAGACTTGAGAAAGAGGTATTGGTGGAGAAATATGATGAAGGGAATATGCCCGAGAGACAATAATAAAGTGGTTATTATCGTATTCCTTATTTATGATAAATGTTTATTTTACATGCTATAATTGTATTAATACGAAAACGTTAATACATGTGTGTTTAATAAACAAAAAGGAAGTTCCTAGTTATGCCTCTCTCATAAACTAGCTCGTTGATTAACAAGATGATCAAGATTTCCTGATCATAGACATTGGATGTTGTTAATAACGAGGTCACAACATTAGTGTAATGATGTCATGAACATTCATCCGAAGTATAGCATTACGATCAAATTCATTGAGTTTATATTGCTATAACAACTTACGAAGTGATCCAAATCCTTAGACCATGAGATCATGTCAATCACTAACACCAGAAGAGTTTCTTGATAACATCAAACGTCACACCGTAACAGGGTGATTATAAAGATGGGTTCAGAACTACTGAAGTGTTATGTTGAGGCCCATGGATCGAGAGTGGAATTTGTTCATCCCGATGATGGATAGATATGCTCTGGGCCCTCTCGGTGATATCACATTGATTAGCTTGCAAGCAAGTGATTTGATCACTAGAATGTTATATCACGGGAACGAGAAAAGAGTGCATGTCGGTAACGAGATCAAACTAGGTATGGAGATACCGATGATCGAATCTCGGACAAGTAATATATCGTGAAACAAAGGGATTAAGATACTAGCGTAAAAGGTTCACACGATCACAGAAGTCATCGTTGAATGTGTGGGAGTCAGTACGGATCTCCAGGTCCCGCTGCTGATTATTGATCGGAGAGGGGTCTCGGTCATGTCTGCATTATTCGCGAACCGTAGGGTGACACACTTAAGGGATACCGACACCATTCGGAGCAAATGATAGGCCAGAAAAAGAAAAGGAAAGCGCAAGAATTTATTTCACTAGACACCGAAACGGTTTCGGTTGAAATTGCTGAAACTGGTTCTGCATGTGAAATTGAAATGTTGTAAGGGGTTTTATGTGAATGTTTGTTAATTAAAGTAATTAACAAAATTCTGAATAAATAAATAAAAGATTTTATTTAAATGAGAGCTTGCATTAAATTTAGTGAAAATTTAATGCATGTGAGTGGATTTTTGAGTGGAGGCTTTTTAATGAGAGTGGAGGCTTTTCATTTTGAGTGGGACCTCCACCCACATGAATGTGGAAGAGGTGGGGGCAGCCCCCATGGCTGGGCGCCATGCCCCTTGGGTGCCCCCCTCTCCCCTATAAAATGCCCCCCTTTCCTCCTCTCAAAGTACACCTCCTCGCGAAGGATCTCTCTCTCCCCTTTAGAATTTCCCCATGGTCTCGGATCAGCGAGATACATGTTCCCGGTGACTTTTTCTGGAAGGATTTGTTGCTTCCGATGCTTCACTGGAGCAAGGGCGCGGAGGTTGTCGGGGTACCCGTACGTGTGTGCGATCACGGATGCACCACTGCTTTGAGGTGCTGGACTTGATCGTGCTGGACCGGCTGGACCAGATGGACTTCATCACGATCTTGAGATCGGCAAGCGTTCGTCTACATCATCCACGAGTACAACCTCGTTAACGCTATTCGGTCTTCGAGGGTATGTATTCTATGGATGTATATCCACCCGTTGCTTGTATCTAGTAGATAGATATTGGTACATAGATGTTCTCATCGTAGGAAAAAATTTGTTTTCTATGCTGCGAACCCTACAGTGGTATCAGAGCCGGATCTATGCATAGATGCTTTTCACGGGTAGTACACATATGAGTATGTGGGCGATGATGATCATTTTATTGCTTCTTTGTTGTACTTTGGATATTGGTGGCATAGTGGGATGAAGCGGCCCGGACAAACTTTACATGTCCTCGCACATGAGACCTGTTCCACGCTTGACATGCAACTAGTTTGCATAAGTGGCTAGCGGGTGTCTGTCTCTCCTACTATAGTCAATATCTAATTTGCAACGAGTTGTCAACAATTTGGTTATCCTCGTTGTGGTTCATGTTCGTAGGTAAGAACGGTTCTATCTCGAAAGCCCTAAGCCACGTAAAATTTGCAATGGATAAATTAGAGGAGTCTAGTTTAGATTGTTGTTGGGCTAGTGTTATGATATGGTGATGTTGTAAGTAGAAGTATGAGATGATACTCTTACAACATACATAGCGTGTAAACTCCATAGACCTTGGATTTACACATAAAGGTATGATAGTGATCATACCACGATGCACATGATAGAGATCATATGCGGGAACCATATCATTTCACTTATAACCATGTGTTGTTTTGATTGCATCTTATATTGCTTGTTTGGCGTTTTATTAGCATAATAAGATGATCCCTCATTTAGATATCAAGATAAGAATGTGTTCTTCCTTAAGTATGCACCGAAAATGTTTCGTCGCTTCAAGACATCACGTGATGATCGGGTGTACTTGAATCCACGAGCATATCTCGGGTGTAAGACAGTTACACACGCGAATACTAAGGTTCTTACTTGAGCCTAGCATGTACGCATGGCCTCGGAACACGGACCGAAAGGTTAAGCATGAGTCATATGTTTTGATATGATGACCATATGGATGCTCGCTTTGAAGCTACAATCACTCATGATGATCGGACTTGGTGTAGTGGATTTGGTTCATGTAATCACCAAAAAGACACGAGGGATGTCGTTTTTGAGTGGGAGTTCATTTCTAATTTGGATTAGTAGAACTCAATTTATCATAAAATTAAATCAAAGTGAATTTACATAATTTGTTGTAGTCATTGGCATTCGTTCACCACCTTATGCATAGTTGTAATTGAGATAATAGAACTATAGAATTGGATATATACTTTCTAACCGGTATCGTATTGTGTTGAGTGTCAATCTAAAGTTTAAAGTCCTATTGCAAACTTTCAGCAAACTCTATTTACTCCGTGAAATTTAATAGTTGGTATTAAATCAAGAGTAATAATTCCAGTGTTAGTATCTTAAGTATCATGTTTGCCTCCATGATTCTTGATTGTTTTAATATCAAGTTTATCGAGGAGCTGAAAGAATTGTTTCAGAAACCATCATGTGTGGCAGATATAACGATATCTGAAACAATATTTTGGTTGCAATATGATAGAGTATAATATATGTTCTCATATTGGATGAGAATTTACAAAGGTTGGAGATGCTAGACATCCTAATCATCCAAAAGGGTTTTGGAAAGTAATGTTATACTCACGATTCTCCTTTATAAGCTACATTAGCTTGATCATGAAAGTTGTCATGATAAGGGTGAATAGAAGATGTATGTAAAGTGTTTACTACACTAAAAGATTACTAAAGAATGGATTTTGAAAGAATACCGATCATTTTGATGATGGTGATCTACTTCAAAGTGCAGGTCCAAAGGTACTATTATTTGAATATACACGCTTTGGACTATGTGTCATGTATATGGCGCCACTGTTTATGTTGATAGATTCTTTTAAAAGGAAAAGGAAATGCTGAAAGAGAATCTATAAAATATACTTGGCAGAAAAGAAAAGATTGGAAATATCCAATTTAGGTATAAATATGATATACATGTTATGGTTGTATTCTTTGCTTGTTAAACAATGTGGTTCTTGGGTATTGGATACCGAATTGGTTGGTATGAAATTTCAAATGGAACGACGCAATTCATGAATCACAATGGCCTAAGTAACTAGCAAGAGAATATGTGATGATGTTCATCGAAAACAAACAAACCGTTGTTTGTATTTCTCGTTGACATCAAAGCTTGACTTCAAGATTTGTTTTAATAATTGTTATTTAAATCAGGTATTATGAGAACAAAGGTTGTTCAAATAATTACCGTATTCCATATAAGATGGATGATTTACAAATCTAGTTGGAGAAATCACATCCATAAAACCTAATGCTAAAATGTCGCAAGACAAATGATTGAAAGATCACTTACGAAGTGACATCGCCGTTTAAATTATATTGGAAAGAAAACATGAAGAAACTCCATATGCATGGATTTTTGGAGTCTTTGATTTGATCAAGTGACGCTTGTGAGACTTTCCTCGGGATAATTAAAACTTCGTTCTAAGGCCAAAGAAGAACGAACGACTAAAATATTGGAATTTATACATATCGATGTATGTAGTCCATTATGTGTAGTCGTAAGCGATGGGTTTCAACTTCATATACTTTCTCCGGAAATTTGAGTGAATGTTCACTTAATGAGAATGAAGTATGAAATATTTGAAAATGTTTCAAAGACTTTCAAGATGAAGTGGAAAATCATTGTAATAAAAAAATAAATAGTTTATGATTTTATCATAAGGGATTTATTTGAGTTACAAGTGTAACAAGAAAATAAATGAATTATGATTTTATCATAAAGGGATTTATTTGAGTTGCAAGTTTAGCAAAACACCTAGATTTACATCTCCCGAAACACCATAGGAGTATGGAGTGTTTGAGATTTGTAATGAAACCTTGTTTGACATGGTTGGATCAAAGGTGTTATTTATAAAACTGCCATTATGTTTTAAAAGATTAAAGCTTTAGAGACTTCCGCTTTTACACTGAAAAGAGCTCCATCTTGATCCGTTGAAATGACACCATGGAAGTTATGGTTTGGGATAAAACCCAAGTTGTCATTTCTTAAATTTTGGTATGCTAAACATAAGTAAGATGTTTACAACCGAAGTCGGATGAGCATGTCTTTGTAGGTTATTTCTAATAACAATTGGTTATTCCTCCATAACACCAATGACAAAAGGGTTTGTCGCTTGAAACATGAAGTTTCTTGAAGAAGGAATTTTTCATGAATGTTAAGTGGGAGGACAATAGAAGTTTGATAAGGTTAACGAACCTTAGCTAAATGTCTTTGAGTCGCAGCCGAAATGGTTAGGAGGCCATATAATGCTCATAGCTTATGTGCCTCAAAGGTTGTGGTCACGGAGATCTAAGTTCTTATTGAACCAAGTTGGTCGGATAAACAAATCAAATGTTGAGATTTGAGAGTAAATCATTATTGTTTGACAATGATGAACCGACTACATACAAAGAAGCGATGATGGGCCCTGAATCCGTCAAATGGCTTGAAGCCATAAAATCCGTGATAGTTTCATACACGAGAAATCAAGTTTTGAACTTGGAAGACCCTCCGGAAAGGTGTAAAAACCTATCGGTCGTATTTGGATCTATAAAGAAACAGAAATGGATGTCTCACATCTATGAAATATTCGACATGTCGTAAATTATTTTATGACAATGTTCAAGGAGTTGACTATGACAAGATTTGATCTTTCATAGCGATATTTAGTCTGGACGGATTAAAGTAGCAACCACTACATATAATTTGGTATATGGTAGATGAATAAACAAAACAAAGTTCTTCTAATAGAATGGTTACCTAGGACATGTACAAGACACGGTCCAAAGGGTTTTGTTAATTCAAAGGATGCTAAAAAGGGCATGCAAACTTCAATAGTTGAAGTAAATATCGCGGAGTTGAAATCTTCACCATGATGAAAAATGAGTTTTTCATCAAGAGACGATGAAGATGCTTGCATTTGCAAGAAATTAAGTGGGAGCGCTGAGACATATTTCTAATATATTATGTGGAGGATATCTTGTTGATTAGAAATGATGTATCTTTTATTGACAAAGGTTAAGAATTTTATTTCGATGAAAGACTTAGGCAAAACCCGAATATTTAGCATGAAAGTCTATAGTGGATAGACCGTGACGCTAATGTGGTTATGCCAAACGTACATATATGAGATATTGAAGAAGTTCAATATAGAAACGACAAGAAACAGTTCTTGTCGCATGGAAAGGAATTGAATCAAGATTCAAGTGTATTGACACTTGATAAGTGAAACAAGATTCAAGTTCTTTGACACTTGATGAGTGAAATCACAAGGATGTTTTGATCAATCATACCATGATATGTACACATCCAGATATGTCCTATGCTCTAAGTGTTATGAGCATATACCAGAATGAATCATAAAATGATCATTGGACGATAGTGAGGATATTCTTATGATCTTTTGGAAGAACTAAGGATATATTTGTGTAGAGGTGACAAACAATTATAAATAGTTCATTGTAAAGCGTTACATTAATACTAGGTTTGTCACAAGATACAAATTAAGTTTATCTCAATTTAAACTATGGGTGTCACAATGTAATGGAAAGGATATTCCATGATGGATTTGGATGTATTCCAAAGTTAAGACATTGTGACGAATACTACAACAAAAGGCTAAGTATATGACTGCTATAGTAGCAGCAAAGGAGGGAATTTGTGTCAAGTAGTTTGTTGTCAAACTAAGGTGTGGTTCACAACGGGCTAACACTAAAGATATATTGTATGACAATAGTATCGACATGTTTTAACCCCAAGGAACTAAAGGTCTCACCAAAAGACCAAATTTATACAATGCCATCTCATTGGAGAACGAGTGATGCGTGAAGACGCAAAGACATGCAAATACACACAGACCTGAAAGTTTCAGATCCGTAGATTATGTTAACCACTTGTAGTTGCGAATATGGAACACCAGAAAGCCATAGGTGTTCAATGCGCAAAGTTTTCAAACTAGATTATTGTCTCTAGTGCAAGTGGGAGACTGAAGGGAATATGCCCGAGAGGCAATAATAAAGTGGTTATTATTGTATTCCTTATTTATGATAAATGTTTATTTTACATGCTATAATTGTATTAATGAGCGTTAATACATGTGTGTTTAATAAACAAAAAGTAAGTTCCTAGTTATGCCTCTCTCATAAACTAGCTCGTTGATTAACAAGATGATCAAGATTTCCTGATCATAGACATTGGATGTTGTTAATAACGAGGTCACAATATTAGTGTAATGATGTGATGAACATTCATCCGAAGTATAGCATTACGATCAAAGTCATTGAGTTTATATTGCTATAACAACTTACGAAGTGATCCAAATCCTTAGACCATGAGATCATGTCAATCACTAACACCAGAAGAGTTTCTTGATAACATCAAATGTCACACCATAACAGGGTGATTATAAAGATGGGTTCAGAACTACTAAAGTGTTATGTTGAGGCCCATGGATCGAGAGTGGAATTTGTTCATCCCGATGATGGATAGATATGCTCTGGGCCCTCTCGGTGATATCACATTGATTAGCTTGCAAGCAAGTGATTTGATCACTAGAATGTTATATCACGGGAACGAGAAAAGAGTGCATGTCGGTAACGAGATCAAACTAGATATGGAGATACCGATGATCGAATCTCGGACATGTAATATATCGTGAAACAAAGGGATTAAGATACTAGCGTAAAAGGTTCACACGATCACAGAAGTCATCGTTGAATGTGTGGGAGTCAGTACGGATCTCCAGGTCCCGCTGCTGATTATTGATCGAAGAGGGGTCTCGATCATGTCTTCATTATTCGCGAACCATAGGGTGACACACTTAAGGGATACCGACACCATTCGGAGCAAATGATATGCCAGAAAAAGAAAAGAAAAGCGCAGGAATTTATTTCACTAGACACCGAAACTGTTTCGGTTGAAATTGCTGAAACTGGTTCTGCATGTGAAATTGAAATGTTGTAAGGGGTTTTATGTGAATGTTTGTTAATTAAAGTAATTAACAAAATTCTGAATAAATAAATAAAAGAGTTTTATTTAAATGAGAGCTTGCATTAAATTTAGTGGAAATTTAATGCATGTGAGTGGATTTTTGAGTGGAGGCTTTTTAATGGGAGTGGGGGCTTTTCATTTTGAGTGGGAGCTCCACCCACATGAATGTGGAAGAGGTGGGGGCAGCCCCCATGGCTGGGCGCCATGCCCCTTGGGTGCCCCCTCTCCCCTATAAAAGCCCCCCCTCTCCTCCTCTCAAAGTACACCTCCTCGCGAAGGATCTCTCTCCCCCTTTAGAACTCCCCATGGTCTCGGATCAGCGAGATACATGTTCCCGGTGACTTTTTATGGAAGGATTTGTTGCTTCCGCTGCTTCACTGGAGCGAGGGCGCGGAGGTTGTCGGGGTACCCGTACGTGTGTGTGATCACGGATGCACCACTGCTTTGAGGTGCTAGACTTGATCGTGATGGACCGGCTGGACCAGATGGACTTCATCACGATCTTGAGATTGGCAAGCGTTCGTCTACATCATCCACGAGTACAACCTCGTTAACGCTATTCGGTGTTCGAGGGTATGTATTCTATGGATGTATATCCACCCGTTGCTTGTATCTAGTAGATAGATCTTGGTACATAGATGTTCTCATCGTAGGAAAATTTCTGTTTTTTATGCTGCGAACCCTACATATGAAACGAGAGATTGGTGAATATGTTACACTCTGTGACATATGTCAACGGGTGAAAGCAGGCCACCAAAAACCGGTTGGATTATTACAACCTCTACCCATTCTAGATTGAAAGTGGGAGGAGATCGGTACGGATTTTATTACGGGTTTACCCAAAACCAGAAATGGATATGATGCTATATGGGTCATCGTCGATAGGTTGACCAAAGTAGCCCACTTTATACCCATAAAGCAAACATATGGAAAGAATAAGCTTGCAGAGTTATATTTAACCAAGATTGTAGTATTGCATGGAGTACCTAAGAAGATTTTCTCCGATAGAGGGCCGCAATTCACTTCTCACTTTTGGAAAAAGTTACATGAAGCCACGGGGACAGATTTGGATTTGATCTGACAAAGATACCACCCACAAACCAACGGACAAACTGAGAGAGTAAATCAAATCCTGGAGGACATGTTGCGGTCATGTGCGCTAGTTTATGGAGCTGCATGGGACACATGTTTACCATTTGCAGAATTCTCATACAGTAACAGCTATCAAGCTAGTATTGGGAGATCACCATTTGAAGCCCTGTATGGAAGAAGTTGTAGAACACCATTAAATTGGACTGAGGTAGGCGAAAAGCAACTTCTTGGACCACAAATAGTTCAAGATGCAGAGGCTCAAGTGAGGATTATTAGAGAGAAGCTGCAAGCAGCTCAAACTAGATATAAGCAATATGCCGACAAACACCGACTTGATCTTAGCTTCCAAGAAGGGGACTATGTATATTTAAGGGTCACTCCTTTCAAGTCAATCCAGCGGTTCCACACAAAAGGTAAGTTGGCACCCAGATTTGTAGGACCATTCAAAATTACAAAACGAGTAGGGGAAGTTGCCTACCAACTGGAGTTAAGTTCAAAACTGAATGGAGTGCATAATGTGTTTCATATATCGCAACTCGAAAGTGCTTAGAGACAGGAAAGAAGGTATCCTCGACGAAATCGAACCCCAAGAGGATCGACCTATCTGAGAGAAGCTTAAAATCCTTGAATCCAAGGAGCGACAATTAAGGACAAGGAACATCAAGTTACATAAGGTGCAACGGAGTAATCACACAGAAGGAGAAGCTACATGGGAAAAGGAGTCAGAGATCCGACAAAAATATCCGCACCTATTTCCCGAGGAGGAGTGAATCTCGGGGACGAGATTCTTTTTAAGGGGGGAAGGTTGTAACAATCCAAATTTTTCTACACTAAAGCGAATTTGAAAACAAATTTGGAAAGACAAAATTCGAACAAATTGGAATCAAACAAATTAGACAAAAAAAGAGAATAAAACAAAGGAGGAACATGAAGAACAGCGATGAACCCTAGCCGTCGTCGATTCCCCATCACCGACCAGCCATGCCGCCCCCTGGCCCCACTGCC
The DNA here is from genome assembly GCA_030063025.1 of Avena longiglumis. Classification (NCBI taxonomy): domain Eukaryota; kingdom Viridiplantae; phylum Streptophyta; class Magnoliopsida; order Poales; family Poaceae; genus Avena; species Avena longiglumis. The sequence continues at coordinate 105,311,200 of CP125976.1, read as the reverse complement.
GCTGTAGCCGACGCAAGAAGCAGCATCACGCGTCGCCCACCCGCAGCACTACTGGTCGTCGCCATACCGTGCACTGCTTCGTCGTCACCCCGTCGTACGCGCTCGCCATGCCGCTGCCGCCGCCCAGCCGCTCTCCGCTCGCCAGCTCGCCGTGTTCCTGCTGCTCTCCGCACACGTCCGCCACTTCGAGAGGAAGCCAGAGAACCCCTGTAGCACCTAGACGAGCCCGCCATTGCCACAAATTCCTCTCCGCCACCACGCGGCACTCTCCAGAGCTGCTGCCCACGCCTATAAGAACCTACCCACTTTGCCATTCTTCGATTTCTTCGTGGGAATCGATCCCTCTCAACCTCGCGAGCATCACCGCTTCGTCAATTTTGGCCACCACCGCCAGAGAGCTCGCCTCCATCGCTGCCAACCGCCGGTGAGCATCTCCTCTCCTCCCGTTCCTCTGCTTCTTCTTTCTTTTCTTTTTTTTTCTTCTTCCCGAGCGAGCCAAAGAGGTACGCGCTTTAGGCCGCCGCCTGGGCTGCGGCCAAGCCCAGAGATGGGCCGGCCAGCCAGCTCCCTCCTCAGCCCAAGGAAAAAAGAACGTATGCCAAGCCTTTCCATTTTCTATTTCAATTTTTGTTTTCATTTTAAGGATTGTTTTAAATAACCTCTTTTGCAACATTACTTTGATCAAAAGCTCTAAAATAAAAAGGCTCATTTGATCCTCATAACCCTCTGTATGCAAATAACTTTTCTAATGTTTTCAAAAATTATTTTGTTGGCCTTTTAAAACTCAAAAACCTTTATGTATATGTAGGAAAATAAAGGCCGCTTTTATCTATATCTCAACCTTAGTTCACAAATACGAGTAATGACCTTGGGCAAAATATTTCTGAACATTTTAGGACCAATTGGTGAAGCCTCGGAGGATTTTGGCATAGGAGTGCACCATCTCGGAGTCGAGGATTTCGCGGGAGACCTTTCTTTAGGCAAGTCACCTCTCTCACCGATGAAATTTTGGAGGTAAATGATTTTAGAATATCGAAGCTATGTGCAATAATAGAACCCTTGAACCATTAATATTTGATATTATGCCTTGAGACCAACCCTAGTGGAAACCCTGGACTTGCTTGATGGATGATGCATGATTGTTTGTATGAATGATTGCTTGGAGGTCATATTTACCTTCAAAATCTTGGTATAAAAAGGACTCATCACCTGAATGAGAGCCTTGACTTTGGATTATGTGCCCTAGTATGTGGGCGTGGTTGATGGGTAAACCTGTGGTACATCCCTGCCACAAAACAATAAAACACACCACATAAATTGTAAGAACCCCCTACTCTATTCCAATGAATTTTCTACATGGTAGATTGACCCTGGTATGGGTGATCAAAGGGAAGACACTCGGAGTCAGGATGCTATAGTATGTTATCAATTTCCGTGGCCCTGACATACTCCCGGTGGGATTCGAGTGATGAGACCTTCCCGGGTAGAATTTTTAAAAGATAGCATAGATAAAAACTTAGCTTTCGATTAAAGGTTCCGATGCTAATGATAGCAATATCGCAAACCCTAGTGGTTTGGGCCACTATGGCTTAGCACAGAACCATTGGAGGCACACACTTACATATCTAAAATCCATGATAAAGAATGAAAGAAAAATAAATATATATACCGAAGAAAATGAATGATACCAAGCATGATTACTTGGTGGAGTTAAGTATGCTACGGGTGGACGATGTTCTCCCCTCCGTTTGGCAAAGTGGTTAAAATGATACCACTGTGGGTTTGACCACAAGGAAACCTTATGGGACTTTCCTGGTTAATTAATCTTGAATAAAACTTTAAATTACTTGCTGAGTACTTTAGTACTCACCCTTGCTATATAAACATTTTTCAGAAACACCCGAAGATATCGCGGAGGTTGATCCTGATGTCTTCCTTCGCGGAGAAGATTTCGAGTTCTAGGTCATTCCTACGCTCGAGGACTGATCCTAGAAATGTAGCCATGTATGTAAAATCAATAAAGTTTGTATGCGTTAGTCATGGTTTAATAATTTTAAGACAAAGAGAACCTCATTTAATATTGGATTGTAAGAAAACTATTGTGATATTATCTACCCATGTAATATTATTCCTATGAGTTTGTATGCAATGGCTGTGTTTTGTAATCACTCAGAATTTCGCGAATTTTTGCCTTCGACGAATTCGTGAAATTTCCAGTCACGGTCCCGAATTTTTGGGGCGTGACATGCCCGGTACCTCAGAAGACCGGGACTCAGGCTAGCGGGTGTATACATCGACAAACTAGTAGTTACGGAATCGGACCGCTCCGGAGTGGTTCAGGTAATTGCAAGAAATATCGAAGACAGGTCAGCATGCTAGAGCTTAGGGCATGTACAACCGGACACTAAGCCTTGTCGCTAGGATATACTCCTATGTACGTAGCTGTTATGGCCTGATCCCGTTCGGCCGGAGTAAAAACGTTTGCATCGATGCCAAACTTAACGCCAAGCGCTTCGATATCTTCCCTGCAGATAAACCTCAGGCGCTATCTGGGAGGAAAGAAAAGGACAGGGAAAAAAAGACTTAACAAAACGTATACTAGCAAACTAAATTGCCTCCATGATTAGAGCCTCTTGTTTTCCGCGTAGGAGAGAAGAGCCGAGAGTGCTAAGTTTTTGTTTCCTATCGTCCTTAGTTAGCCCATCATTGAGGGGGGTGCGCTTCGATGATTTTCTAATTGAGTTATAAATACACTATCAGTTTATGTACTGGTCGGTCTGACTCGATTTATTCCTCCAACTCGAAATTTATCGAATTTAAATTCATGCCTCTGCTCTAAAATCAGCCAACGGCTCTAGATAGTTCAACATTACATGGTTTAAAACACCAAAATTAAGCAGCAAGACTACTAAAGATTGAAGTAACTTGAGCTAAACATAGTTCAAACAGCAAACATTGACACCAAATAAGTACATCCACAAGTATATAGGTAAACAGAGATTTAACCATCTGCTGGTGGTGACTGTGATCTAGGAGGATCTCAAAATTCATCAAACATTGACACTTTCTTTCTAGGCCTTGTGATAAAAGTCTTCGTTGGCCTTTTTTTAGCCGTGATTGTGCTCTATTCTTAACCTCCTCTGCTTTAGCTCTCTTGTCTGCAAGTGCTTTATTCCTAGCCTCCGCTACCTGGGCTTTCTTATGTTCTGCAGCAATCTTTCTTGCTTCTCTTTTCTATGCCGATGTAATCTTCTTCGGCTCAGCTTCTTGTGCTCTCTTCTCTACATGTGCTTGCTTCTTCATTGTTGCTTCTCTGCAAGTTCTTGCTTCTTCGGTGCTACTTCTTGTGTTGTCTTCTCATCCTGTTCTAGCTTCTTCATTTGCTCAGCTTCTTTCTTATCTTCCAGTGCCTTCTACTTTGCAAGTCTAGTTTGGGAAGGTGGCATTGGCCTCTGGGTGGTCATATACACTTGAGTTGCAATGAACTCACTCTTGGGAGAGGATCTTGAGTTGGCACAGTTTGTGACTAGTGAATTTGTGACTACAGTCACATTGTTAAATCAAGGAAACAATGGTAAAATAAAATGATGTGGGATGGTACTAGCAGAACTTGTTTGGCAATAAAATTGTATGGTAACTTGACCTCATTAACCAGACTTGCAATAACACTAGTAGCAAGCATCATGGTAGGCTAAAAAATGTTGGGATCCTGACAATTAATATACAAATGTTGAAATATAGAAGATTGTAATTATTGGAATGGAAACTCTTTTACAATAAGGTGTGTATGATGGCCTTACATATGTGATCACTGGATCATCTTCTATTTCAATCTGCACTGGCTGTTGAACTCCAATTCATGTCCCTTCTTTCAACTTTGGATCAATATCGTTCTTCCAATAATAATAACCACACATTTATGATTGTTACCTCCACACTTGCTATAGTGCATAATTCTACCATGTCTAGACATCTTTTTCTCACCGTTTGGGCCTTCTGTCTTATCAGGTTGTTTTCTTCTATTTTTTGCAGGTATACCAACTTAACCCTATGAAGATATCGTGCTCCTAGACAAAACGAAGAGCACCACTGATACCTAGCATCTTACCAGGCAAACACAAGATTTCAACAATGTCGTTAAACGCAACAATAGACAACTAATTGACACCATAGTAATCAAACTAAACATGTGTACCATCCACATAGCCTCGATTATTTTCGTCCCTAACAAAAATTCCCCATAGAAATTCATAATACTGAACATATTTTTGTTTCCACCTAAATCAAATATCGAAGAAACCCTCGGTTATTTAGTGACCAAAGCCCTAACTTTTTTTCATCTTCATATCCTTGATCACACAAACAATCATGCAAAGGTGATTTTTGCTCTATAGAAACAATCCTAAAGGTTGAATTCTTTGCAAACTAGGGACAAACTAACCGAAAGAAGGCGGCGGTTCTCCTTCGTGGCGACGGACGGGGCCATCACCACCACAATCAACGCGGTCATCGGTGTCGCCTCGATGATGTCTCTCCTCCACGAACAACCTCTACTCATTCCGGTCCAGCGATCACCGCCTCCCTCTCCGTCGGCTCCCTCATTTTCCCTCCCTCGAACACTACAGAACTTTTACAGCGAGGGGCGTTGGGAGTTGGCTAATGGATTAGATGGGGAGGGGGTATGTGCAAAACATAGAGAGCGGAAATCCACGTTCTAGATGATGAAGGGTATTCGTGTAAGTTTCCAAGCCATCTCATCTACTGCAAGTGGGACCCATGTACACGTGTTGTCCGTGTGAGCTCAAATTCGACGACAGACGTGCTCCTAGACTAAACTAAGTCCAATTGACAAGTACATGGGTTAAACTCAGCAAATTTCGAGTATGAGGGCTAAATCGAGCCAGACCGACAAGTACATGGACTTGGTAGTGTGTTTAACTCTTTCTAATTTTCTGTATTTTTTTCCTGTGGAAGCACGCCTAACCAAAACGGATTGAAGTGACTGAGCGTGATTGTATGAATATTGCTATTTGATAGTACCCCCTCCTCCGGAAATACATGTTTTAGTGTATATATATATTTATATCTAGACAAGCTCAATTCAGTTATTTCTGGATGTAGGGAGTACTATTAATAAAGATGCTTACACCGAGAAACATAGGCTAACCTGCAATTCATAAACAATACTTCTGCATTGTTCATAAACTTTTGTGTTCCTTTCATCTCTGCCTTTTTATTTGACCGGTGAACCGAGGGGATTTTTATTTGTCAATTAAAAGAAGCAGCACAAGGAGTGCCGGGAAAAAGTACAGGGGGAATTACATCAAGGGGTGAAGGTGGTAAATGGGAAACATGAAAAGGAACTCTAAGTAAAGGTAGTCAAAACCCAATCCAAAAGAGGCTGCGCTAGTGTGGTCTTCACCCTATGCCGATGAAGAGGATGTCACTTTGACAACGCACTCTCCAACGAGCCAAAGAGCGAGGCTGGTCTTTGAAAATAAAGTCATTTCGTTCCTTGTAGATATTCCAAGCCACACACACATTGCAATTTCCATAAAATAGGGTCCAACGAATTTGGCCTTGGCCTGTCTAAACCGAGCCGAGATATCCAGCGTACAGTCAGGCAAAAGCAGACAAGCAAAAGTTTCGGTAGGCATTTGGATTTCCAAATAGCAGAGACGGTAGTAACATCTTTTGTCAGAGCATGAAACATGAATTTATAGAACTTTGACGACGTGTATAACTGTGAACTTTGACGACGTGTATAACATCTTCGGTCATCTCTGCCTATTGCTGATGAACTATTATTATTTCAAAATGATTATTCATAACTGGCTGCCCGCCGTTTGGCAGTCAAGCACTGCTAGTTACAATTTTTCTTTTGAAATATTTTACATATATATTGCGATTTTCTGGCAACAAGAAGGCACATAGCTAGTAACCTAGAAGATCCTACCAAAAAATAATAAATGTGTCTGAATTTAAGCATAATATCAGACCTGCTGTCTGATCATATGAGAAAATCAACAAATCAAGCACAACCTCTGCTTTTTATCCACACATTTTTCTATGCTGGATCTGTTCAGCTATTCTACATGTCTAATTCATTCGAGGAATACTGCAAGTCTATCTATTACAGTGGAACAGTTCAACTTAAAGAACAATCAGCAGATTCCAAATGCAGCAAACTGTGCATGTTTTGAGATTTGGAACAAGCATCCGTAATATTTGCTACCATTAGCTGAAACTGCAAACAGGCACAGCCCTCCCTTATCAAAATTAAAACCGGATTAGGCAGGAAAAAAAACTAACCCCTTTTACTTGTTTTTAACCTCTCCTTTTCACACACTGTAGAATTATACCGTCATCCCTGATCCGTGACCAAAACTACGGCGAGATCATGCATCATCACCTTTGCCGGCTCTAGTCAAGAAAGCCGGTTTGCCGGAATACGGCGTCGCGAACGCGCCGGAGATCTCGCCCCTTGAGCGTGCGGCCGGCGCCTTCGAGCATTGAGGACGGATTTACCACGGCGCCACCGCCAAAGCTGCCGCCTATGGACGCACGCGCCACCATCTCGTGCGGGGGCAACATGGCGGCTTCCCCCCGCACCAGATTCTCCTCCTCGTTGTCCTGCTGGCCGTCGAGCTCGTCCCACCCGTGCCTCCGCGGCGGCGGCCGGACGGGCACCTTGACTGGGGCCGACTGGTGGTACGGCGCCAGGGGCGGCTGCTCGGGGTTCCTGGGTCTGGGCGCCGCTGGGATGGCGCGCGTGGAAGACTGCGGCGAGAGGTAAGGTGTAGAAGACGCCGCGGCGGCGGCGGCGGCTGCGATGGTCGCCTTGCGACGGAGGAGGGTCCCGGCGCTGGCCGCCGTGGCCGTGGCCGCAGCCACGGACGCCGAGCCTCCCCTTCCACCGCGGCCTAGGAGCTTTCTGTCCCCATCGTGGAGCGCGGCGAGAAGGCCGAGGTGGCCGTGCGGGACGCGACCCGGGTTCTTGGAGTTGGGGGCATGGGGCGGCGGGTCCGAGGCAGGAGCTGGGAAGAGGAGGTCGCCCTCGAGGAGCTCGTCGCCCGCAGATGGGGAGGAGTAGAGAGATGGGGACGGCGATGGGGAAGAGAAGAGGTCGAGGAAGCGGTCGGCGGGTGGCGAGAGGCGAGGCCGGGCGGCGTCCATGGCTTCAGTGAGGTTCAGGAGGTGGGGGCTGCCTTCTTCACTTTGTGGTATCATATAGAGATCTAGGGGTTATTTACGGGCCGGCAGCCGGCCCGTCGATGTAGAGGCCGTGGGCCCTGTACAAAATACTATATGTATGTTTTTACTATGTGTGCTAGTGACATGATGGATTTTTTTGTCCAAACATAATTCGGTAGTAAAAACAGAATCACTAATAATCAGCTAAACGATGATGTTTGTGTTTTCTACAGGAAAAGGAGGTAAGAGCATCCTGCCGCATGCATGAGAGCCCGGTGCTATTATATGTTCTCCTGTTGTACATGTCACACAACACATCACTACTGACTGTACTTCTTAACACATGTTATTGCACTGACCCCCTGTTTGGATGTAGGAATTTTACCTTGGAATCAGCCAATCTGGAATTGAGGCCTCTATTTCCACTGTTTGGATGCGCATAGAAAGTTTGGCTGGAAACGATAGGGGAATTCCAAGCGGGGCTTCGGCCCGTGCGAATCGGCCTCGAGCGTTTCTGAGCTCGCACCTTCGGAAACTCCTTGGAAACTGCCCCCTCAAACCGTCTTGTATGTTCGTACCTGTTCGTGAGGGACGGAAGCGAGGCCGCTCGTTCTCCTCCCGACGGTCCTGCCCTGAGCTCGAGCGAAGGAACTGGCGGCGGCGTGTGTCCGGTAAGTCCTCCCCGCCCTCCTCTCCCTCTTCTAGTCCTCCTCCACCCCTCTGTGCTCGATCACCCATCCTTCCCTTCCCGTGCGCCCACCTCTGAACCCCAGATCGAGCGGGATGGCGAGCGGCGGCGGCGGATGGCTAGCCGCGACGGCAGATTCCTAGGCAGGGCCAATCCCCTATCCTTGTCTCCCTATTGTTTTAAATTGTTCTAATTTCCCACATAAAGTTTTAATTTCTTCTTTGTTTTAACTTTGTAGTTCACTGGAGATCCTGTAGTACGTGTGGGCAAGAGTGTAATCTGATTGATTTAATTGCTACCGGTGAAACACGACTATTTTCACTTCAAATTCCTGTTGTAATGATCTGCTCTACAAGAATAACAGTGAAGTTACTTTGATCCTGCCCTCCGACCTGGATCAGTATGCGCTGCTATGAAATCTGTCCAGATTGTGAAGATCAGTATGCGCTGCTATGAAATCTGTCCAGATTGTGAAGAAAACTGTCAATTCTTAATCAGTACTAACAATATAACAAGACATAAAAATTATTCACATTCTACTTTTTATATGCATAGACAAATTTATATTATCTAAACTCAACAAAACATTCGATTCCATGTTTGTACATCCAAACAAGAATTGGAATTGGGTGCTAGCACATGATTCCAACCACAAATACCATGCGCAACCAAACAACATAATTGGAATTTCAGGCCATTTCCTTTCCACCTCAGATTTGGAATTTTCGGATCAATTCAATTCCGAGTTCAAATTCATACATCCAAACACAATATGAATAAAATTTCAGCCATACAAGCAGGACAAGATAAAACAACAACTGGGTATATAGTTAAGGAGGCACCCCATTGTGGCCTCGCCAGACTCCTATTCAAGCAACAACCTCCATATCCTAAAGGGGGTGTGGGGGCTTTCGATCTGGCTTTGAATAAAGGGGGTTGGTCCTAGGATCCCTCTCGCACCAGGACGAAGATCTACCTGCTCCATGACTTCATCGATTTGGTCGGAGTGTTGTGTTCCGGAAGATTCCGCTGGTGAACTCCAATGGACGACATGCCGGAGTTCGCCAGATTGATGGATCTCGTCACAAGTTAACCATGTTTTATCTGACCGTTTGGTTTCAGAGAGAGTGTTGTGAAGCTTTATAGACTGTTGCCATCAAGGACATGCCATTAGTCCCATGGTGAAGTCAGTCGTGGAGAATAACATGAAAGCCAAGGTCTGAAGAATAGTAATGGTGGTGTGAATCCTATTTGCGATGAGGTTTTGGCTTGGTGTTCTAGGTCTTGGAGCAGCGACATTGGAAAGTGGGGCGACGATGACAGAGATTTCGTGGTTCAAGCTACAGGGTGAAAATCCAAGGTCTGGTCTTAATTGGTTGTGCCTGGCAATGACCTTGTTGCAGGCATTGTTTTTTCAGCGCGGACTTTCTTCAGGGTGAAAACCTATGATCGATGATCAGGGCGATGACGGCGCTAGTGCACTGTTCCCTTCTTGGAGACGTCGCTTTTGGAGAGGATGGATTCCTGATGCTGTCTTGGTGGTGTTTGGTCGTTGTTGTAGGGCATAGATCACTAAAGCGGGACTTTTTTTTCCTGTAATTCTTCTTTTATTGTTTGGCTGTGTGCATCCGTAATGCCATTAGGGTAATGCGTTGTTGCAGAGGCTGGGTGTAATTGGTATCGTGCGATATTAATATATGCTCCTTTCCAAAAAAAAAAACCCTCCATATCCACAATGCTAGCGTTCACCTCCACATATTCATAGTCAGGTAACTTGTACTAGTGGGTGAAGCGCGTTTCGCCGCCTTTTCTACAGTGCACCTCCGGCTTGTTGATACTTAATAGCTAGGAAGCACGTACTCAAACAGAACCAAACGGTTGCAGTTCTTGATATAATAGTAAAAAAATAACACTAATTAACAGGCCATCTCTAGAAATTTTGGGCCCCAGTGCAGTATGTGAAATTGGCCCTAAATTTTGATAAATTCATATACTTCTTTTGATCCAAATTAGTTGACTTAGATTTGTCTAGTTTAATTGTATTAGACATGATTTAGTATTAGATTCATTCGTATCTTGACAAATTTGAGTCAACTAATTTGGATCGAATGGAGTAACAAAAACACTTAATTATATAACCTTAATATATGTGTTGTTTCATATACTATTTAGTGACATCAAATATTAGTACTAAAATAGCAAGGGTGACACTAAAGTGAGATTGGCCACATGTTCTAGCGAAATCACAACTCTGTCTGATATTTCTTAAAACCAAACCTTTTTCAAGTAGTGGCACAAGTTAACAAATACAGTTTATAAAATCTATCAATCCGTCCTTCGCCATATATGGACCTCAAACTCCCCATTTCTAACCCTTTTATAAGTAACTAAGTATATATTATGAACACAGAATTTCAAAACCAAGATCCAAAATAAAGGCCAAGATCCGGATCCAAGCGAACCTCTAGTCATGAGATCCAAAATAACTCGTACCTTACTAATTAGTACATGTGCAATAGCACTAACCTCTAGTCATGGGATCCAAAATAAAGGCCAAGATCCGGCCCCAAGCAAACCTTCTCCATGAACTAGCAGTGATATATGACGATGAACGGAAGAAATTCCTTCCAATTTCCACAGGACGGGGGCCTATATCTCAGAACTGATTTTTACTGCAGGCGGCGGGATAGGGGCAACAACAAGAACTGTCGAGGCGTTCAAGCGGTGCGAGTCAAGAGGCGTAGATTAATATACCTTCTTCCATGACGTGACGAAAGTCAGGGCCTGCAGCAGGCTGGGCCAGCCCTATTTCCTCCCGTCAAATTTTACCTTAATCACAGATTATAGACGGAATCGGGGGCCCTAATCTTTTGGGGGGCCTGTGCGACAGCACAGCTCACACGCCCTTGTCTACAGGCCTACTAATTAACAACGGAACAAATGTAATGCCCTAACAAAAATATTAGAGCAATACATGTAAAGCAATGTTCCAACTCTACTTCAAGGTAAAATAGAAATGCTTGGGGTTTGTTAGTGTTTGTCGCTTAGAGGTCGTGTACTTCTCCAAACATCTTCGTCTACAAACTAACCAAACTGAGGATTCATAGATAATATGGACCCCATGACCCCGATGAGTGTTTATTCGTGTTTGACAGAAAAGAAGCATGCAATTTTTATTATTAGATAGTCAACTGCATATTCACTGCTTAGAGTTCACAATTGAAAAGGTTCGCACATATCCGAACCTAGTTTGTTTCAGGATTAAGTATCGAAAGTAAGAAAGGTTGGAAGTAAATACAATGCCACAAACTCTCCAAAATTGCATTAATCGATTGTAAACAATTAGATAAACTCAAAAGCATCTCTTTTGAAACAAACTGAAGTCTAAACTGGTCTGAGTAGAGTAACATATGAACAATCTCAGAAACTTGCTTCTTTTCGGGCTTCATACATCATACACAATAACTACAAAAGTAGCATTACAAAGACCTTGATATCCTTAGACCTCATATCTACTTCTTGTCGCTTAATAGATGCCATACGATATAGAGTACAATTCTAGAACAAATGGCTTACACGCCTCCTTGTTTTCCTTCTGGAGATGAGTAAACTCCTTTTATAGCTCTAGGAATAACAAGAGCAAAAAGGTGACCGTTCTGCGCTCGACTACAAGTGTGCCTGAGCTCTTCCTTCCTCCTGGTTGAAGAGCCACTTATGAGGATCTTCTCCGATATTAGACCGGCAAAACACAACTGCCTTGCATCAAGTGGTGATGTCCCCCACGGCGAGGTGGATGGTTATATTTCAAGATCGCGGTGCGACGATGGTGGTGAAGGACCTCGTGCATTTTTATTTTATTTTCTAGGGTCCTTTTTGAAATTTATGAGGATTGTGGTGTAATTTATTTTCATGTTGGGTTCCTCCATGTAATTGTAATCCCACCGATGAAGTGAATGTAGTTTCGGGGTCATTTGGGACCCTTACATGTTTAAAATGAACAAAATCACCACACAGGAGCAAACATCTTCGTATTACACGGAAACATTCATACGATGTCAACACTAAACCTATAAACCTAGTAGCAAATTGTGTAGCACATGAACTAGCCCGCCGAGGCGAAATTTCCTAGTCATGGTGTTTAGCTAGATGACCCCATAGAAGTTGTACCCCTTTTAGTCAAAGACATACCATGTTTGTTAATAAATAAAAAGCCACTACAATGGTTAACAACAAAGATTCTTATAAAATCAATATTCAAATCCGAGAGAGATTTGATATGAGAGTTACACACATAAGGTTTCTGTGCTCACTGGGCCTAGTGACCTCAGAACTCTGGTTTTGGGCTTCATCACGAGCATGGCGTTGGAGGAGAATGAGCGGAGCTCATAGTGGGTCCGCTTTTCACTTTTAAGAATTTGAGTATTTTTTAAGAGAATTTAAGATTATGGAGTAGCTCTTCTTTTAGCGGACTCGTTGTGGTAGTAAAGAGAAGGAGCCTTGCCGACGAATCAGCCTACTCTATTTTTAGGATCAATCATGCCAGCCTGGGCCATTTACAAGCTTACTGGGTCAGCCAAAACATATCAGCAGGGCAGTCGACGATGCGCCCTAGAAATTTGGGGCTCCCAAAATAGTGCATCTCCGGTCGTGACTATGGATCAAAGTCATGGTGTAGTTTATCATGTCAAATCGTTGGGAAGAAGCTCGGTTGCTCTGAGAGGGCTGCACGTAACTTGGAGTTAGACTAGCTGAATGCCCGTGCGTTGCTACGGAAAAAAACAGTAAAACCTTGTGAACACAATTGTGGTATGTCGTGTAGAAACAAACATCTTCACCACGTCCACGGATGCCACTGCCTACTCTGCCCCCATCTTACTCCACTCCGCGTCGCCTTCGTTGGTGTCAAGGAGTGTTAGAAGGAGGCAACGTCTAGGCCTTCATCTAAGAATTTCAAAAGTAACCCTATTGGGAATTTTTGCATGTCAAGTTAGACCCACTTCAAGCATCCACATATGACAACACGAATCTTGAACCCTGTCATCTTCTTCCTTTTCAGTCATATTTTCCGTCCTTCCATTACAAGGTACACGGCCTAGAGACCAACTCAGTTATTATTTTTGGATTATGAAATTCACCGTTTATTTAGCTCTATTTTTTAGAGGTGCTAGGAAGTAAAAAAAAAAATCAACCACCAGGAGTGCAACAACCTACCTATGCTTATTAATTATAAAATCCTAATATTTGCCACAAGGATACTATATGATCTGAACATCTACCTTGAAGTTCTGAACCTCCAGTGCGTCCAGGAAAGAAATAAATGCTACGATGAGAAAACATATGTAGGATTTGTCTTACCTCCGGCCGATCTACTGGAGAGGCTGCCGAGTCTTGGAGTCGGGCGCATGGAAATATCGCCGTGGCCTACCCATGGCCAACCATCCATTAGTTGGCCTCCCAGTTTACTGTTGCTGCCGCTTGGACCATGAGTGCGCAGAACACGTCAACTTTCGCCCTTAACTGCGTGCTCGTCCGGTCGTCACCGAGCTTTAGATGCATCGTGCATGTATGGGACGCACAAGTAAATATGGCTTCTAAAAAAGAATACTGATTCAAGATTTACCATGTGCCATTGCTGCCTGTCGAATCGTCAGACCTCGACTACACCATAGCCATCGGCGTCATGGTGGCCGTGGCACACCAGGCACGCTGCTTGAGATGGAGCTACAGGTCAGCTTTCCGTCGAGTGATGTACCCCTTTCAACTCGCTTCAGCTGGCGGACGAACAATACCCCGATGGTCGCCGCACTGGAGTCCCGATGTCGTGCATGTGTGTTGAGTTGTGTTAAGGTGCTTTCCGCCAGATACATGATGTTTTGGTGTGCTTGAACAACAACAACAACCGTTTTCGGCTACATGCGCTGCACAATCGTAGCTGTAGCCGATTCTTCGCTGATACGCGCTACACAGCCGCAGCTGATTGATCTGGGTGAGATTTTCTGGCTGTCCTATTTTTCTGTGCAAGATGGAGCAAGGATACTACGACCCTACGTAGCTGATCGATCCGGTTTCGGCGCTGAGTAGGCACATGTTTAAACTTAAAAGAGGAGAAAAAGGCAATCTGATTCGGTAACATCTGGCAGCGTCCTTGCTGACCCGTTGAGCAGCGCGACGCGGCATTTAATCCTCCCTCGTCATCATGTCACTTGTTTTCTCCGATCCGCCATGGCGAGCCGCCGGTGTTTGCTCCATCATGCATTTGTTGTCCACGCCATGGCGCGCCCCTTCAAGCGACGCCGCCCTCGGCGGATCCAATCCAATACACCTAGGTCGTCCTCGATGGCCATGGCGAGCCGTCGGCTGGCCTTTTGATCGGTCGCGTGTGGGGGCAATCGGCGGGCAGGGAGGCAGCACAACGAACAACGAACCAATTCATTGTTTCTTACGATGTACGCCAGTTATTATATTTGAGAACAGGCTCAATCGGGTTCACGAGGGATACTCTGCCCCTACCTAGGAGAGTATGCTAGATCCGGTTCGAGCTAAACTCAACAATGTGCGTACGTGCGGTTGGCTAGCTCTCTCCCGTTTTGATTCTCATTGGGGTCTGCTTAGGGATGTGCTGACGTGGGCGATAAGGAATCACGAACGCGGTGCGGCGCTGGAAAACGCCTTTTCACGACGGACGAAGGCGGATTGTACTGACGATGACGAAAACCACCGCAACATAAATTATATAGTAGAGATGTGAATTGAACTGGTTAGCGAAGGAGAAATACAAGCGTGTATAGAGTTCTTGGACATGATTTTTTTAACTCTACATTGTATGGTGCTATAGGACACGGACGCACGACAATGCTATGGTGCTGCAGTCCACAGACGATGCCTCGCATGCGTGCAGAGAGGGAGCAATAGGGCACATGTGCACGCAAAGGGGAAGGAAGGCTGGTCGTGGCGCACGCCTGGCAAGAAGCTCGGTTGCTCTCAGAGGGCTGCATGTAACTTGGAGTTAGATGTGAATTGAACTGGTTAGCGAAGGAGAAATACACGCGTGTATAGAGTTCTTGGACATGATTTTTTTTAACACTAAATTGTATGTGTGGAGTTATGAACTAATTTCAATTCAGATTGCTTCACTAAATTGAGTGTGCAATGCTATAATGTTTCCACAAACCTTAAAAGATATACTCCCTCCGTCTCAAAATAGGTGTCGTAGGTTTGTCAAAATTTAAATGAATCTATATATTAAATTGTGTCTAGATTCGTCTATATTTATCAAAATCCATGACATCTATTTTGAGACGGAGGGTGTACATGAATCACGAATTTTGATGTAAAATGTCCAACTAATAGTTTTAGCATTCATTGAATTTCATATTTTTAGTTCTTGATGTGATGATTGCAGATTTTGCATTATATGAATCATGAATTAAAACATTGAATTATCCATATATTTTTGTTTATATACTTCTATTGGTCACTTGTGGATTGTTGATTTAAGGATATACTTTTTTTACACCGAGGCAAGCCAAAAAAGTGGAAGAAGATATTGGGAATGCATTGGCAGCCAGAGTGAGGTACTTCGCTGTGACAGACCCAAGCGATCTAGCAAGCCCACCTAGCATGTCAAAAGGCAGTCCACTAACGCAGCTTCGTCCAGGTTCAGTGGCCCGCCCTAAATTCACCGGAGCCCGGAGGCCCTGCGCCCCTGCCCTTGTCGCTCCCACAGCCCGGCGCCCTGTCCTCTCTTTCCTCTCTCCCTGCCACAGCGCGTCGCCGCCTTTCTGCCCTCTCCCTCCCACTGTCCCACAGCACAGCGCTACCGCTGCCTCTTATCTCCCGCCGCCGCCGCCGCCGACGCCGCACCTGCCTCGCCGTTCCTTCCGCTCGGCCACAAACCCCAGCCCGTCACCGGTAGGTCCATCTTCCCCGTCGAACCTCGGTTCCACGGGAGGCGCTTCTGCCGTGGCTGCCTCTTAGCTTTGACGAATCGAGCTGCGATGCCCATGAACGAACGTGCTTGTTAACGGGTTCCGTTTGTCCTCTTGTCGCAGGGTCTTCTTCTCTCCGGCGGCTGCGCTCACAGCAACCAAGGCCCCGGAGACACCAGCGACCGTGGTGATGAGCATCGGAGGCGATGCCCACGGCGAAGGCTCCGACGGCGAGGAGGTCTTCATCGACGACGAGGACATCATCAACGAGATACCCCTGGACGAGGAAGGTCAGTACTACAAGTACCCTCGTCCTACACAGTGACGGCTAGCAGTCTCTCCTTAATTCTGCTTGCTCCGTGCTTACCCTTCTCCTTGCTTAGATCTCCCCGACCAAGACGATGATGACGAGCAGGAAGAAGACATGATGGGTATGTAGCTTTCTGTTACCAACTAGCTTGCCTGGTTATCTGCAGGGCATGCTTGCCCAGCTGATACTGTCAATTATGGAAAAATTACGCCGGTGCTGCATAACACAGGGATGCTAAATAGTTACATGCTACTTTTTGTCTAGAAGAATTGTGCACTGTACCACAGCTTGATTCGCCGTAGGAGGTTCTTCAGGATTCATCTGTTTTAGTGTAGTGGTACTGTTTACATGATCGGCATATTATGTTTGCATCTGTTCTTACTTTAGAGCGATGATGATCTTAACGGATTAAGATACTGTCTTGCAGTAGTGATGACTGAACATTGCCTTTCACAGCGAATCTTCTTGTAAATGGGCTCAGGCATTGTGCTAACTTTTTTATTTCATTTTTGATAAACCTTGCGACAAGGCTACCCATTTTTTGGTTGTTTAATGTATAATTTACATGCAGTACACTCTAGAAAATCTGAAGTTCTTTACCCCCTGATGTGCTAGTAATCAAGTTTCCTTTAATTTCTGTTGTTTCAGATGAAGTTGAGGATCATTCAATATATGCATTTCATGGTCATACAGGCAAGATCTCGTTGAACAAACTAATTTACAATGACTTGTGACTTACTCCCTCTGTCCCAAGGCTTAAGGCCTATATTTTTTTTGAAAAGTCAAGTTATGAAAAGTTTGACCAAACTTTTAGAAAAATCCATCAAGAACTATGATATTATATAGGTACCATGTTAATATATGTTTCATGATGTATCAAAAGATATGTATTTTATATTATAAATATTAATATATTTTTCTACAAACTTGGTTAAACTTTACATAGTTTGTCTTTTCAAAAAAAAAATAGGCCTTAAGCCTTGGGACGGAAGTAGTATGACTTATTGTTTTCACTAATAAGTTTGATATACCATGCATTTTGTTGTGCGTTATATCATGCAGTCCCAGAGTACATTTGTATTGAAAAACACTTATATTAATAGCTGATCTTGATATCTTGGGTACAGATGAAGTATTTGCTGCTGCGTGCAGTCCTGCAGACGCATCGCTTGTTGTTTCTGGAGGTAAAGATGACAGAGGGTTTCTTTGGAGGATTGGATCTGCAGAGGATGTTCAAGAGCTGCCTGGTATGGTTGTCTCATCATCTTCTCAGTCTAATTGGAATTCCTTAGTCGACTTTTGTTGTGCAAATGTTTCTCGGGACTTTCTCTATGCTTCTCATCTTTACAATATTACTTCTTAAATGTGTTATTTCTATTTCTTTTATCTATAACTCCAAACGTATTATTGATATATTGCAGCAAGTCTTTCTCATTGATTTTGTTGGGAAAATATTTATATTTATGTTCCTGTTGTATTGATTTATGTACCTTTATTTATTGATGCATCCCTAGAATTGTCTATGAAGCTTACATAATATCTGTTGCCAATACAGGACAAAAAGATACTGTCTGCACTGTGGGTTTCAGTTCAGATGGGAAATTGGTGGCTTGTGGAAGTATGGATGGACAGATAAATGTATGGAATACAGCTACACGGACGCTTCAGGGAACCCTTGAGGGCTCTGAATCAGGCTTTGAGGTGGGATGCTGCTGGCCACTTTCATCTGTTTAGCTGAACATATTCCGTAACCGTTTCCATTGCCAAATCCTTGTTTCCCGCTCTTAACTGTATATAGGTACTTGATGATTAATTATATGTCTTTGGTTTTGTAGTGGCTTAAATGGCATCCGCGAGGTCACTTGATAATTGCAGGATCAGAAGACTGTAGTATATGGATGTGGAATGCCGACCACAATGCCTTTCTGAATACATTTGCTGGCCACAGTAGCACAGTGACATGTGGTGACTTTACCCCTGATGGTACTGATCAATTTTCTCTAGTGTTATTTTATTTTTATGTATGTTAACTTGAATAAGCTGCCTCTTAATCTGGTATAAAATATATCACCCCACTCTGGACTTTAATTGAATCCTTTTTCGAACGCCTCGCATGGAATTTTTCGCCTGTATATGACAATCTGTTTTAGTTATCAGCACAGAGCTTCTTCATATCTATTCAGATTTCAGAGAAACATATGCATCATTGTGTATTTAATATTTCTGCTACTAACTTTTGTTCTAAGTTGATTTCGTGAAACTAGAAGTTGATAATAAATAATAAAGGCTGAATAACAGAATGATTGTATAATGCTTTGACATTTTAGATCCTTTTCACCTGCTTACTTTAGAAGTTTAGATCCCTAGTGTAGCATATCCATTCTTAGCTAATTCACATGTTTCCTTATGAAGGTAAGCTCATATGTAGTGGATCAGATGATGCAACATTGAGGATATGGGACCCGAAAAGTGCACAGTGCAGACATGTTGTTCGGGGTAATTTTTTGTTGATGCTGTAATTACCATATTTTCATATGGTTGTTTTTGTTCGTTCTGTGTCAACCCTGAACTTCAATATCTGATCCTTTTACCTCACCCTAGGCCACGGCTATCATACTGAAGGATTGACATGTTTAGCTGTTACTTGGGACTCCCAATCAATTGTTAGTGGCTCGCAGGATAGTTCCGTGCACATCGTGAGCATAAACTCAGGCCAGGTGGGTCTGTGTCAGTATTTTGCACTACTTTTTTTTAACAAAAGGTTGATGAGTCACTCCCATCCATGCCGAATGAACTTTGAATCTTCGTCATCCAAGTTGGCTTACAATGAAAAGTATTTAATGCAGTTTGTGACCCTAACTATTCTTTGGATTGCAGATCATGTAAAAATAGTTTAATTATTGATCACCTTATTTTGCTTGTAGTGCTTTATGCAGAATTTTTTTTCCTAAGATACACTGCAGGATTTTGTTTTCTTAGGAAAGTCACATGTAGTCGTTGGTAGTTTTAGAACTTTTGGAAACATGTGCCATGACTTTGAAGCAAAGGTAATACCTGATTTGTGTGTAACAAGTCTTGTTGGCTGTTTCTGCAGGTTGTCGGTTCATTAGTTGGCCACACTAATTCCGTCGAGTGCATTGGCATCTCACCAAGGTACTTTTTCGTGATATGTTTGATCCTTGGTGTCTTTCTGTATGGTAACTATGTTGCACA
The DNA here is from genome assembly GCA_030063025.1 of Avena longiglumis. NCBI lineage: Eukaryota > Viridiplantae > Streptophyta > Magnoliopsida > Poales > Poaceae > Avena > Avena longiglumis. Next base: position 105,291,867 of record CP125976.1, on the reverse strand, counting down.
ACGCACATTGCATTCCATCTGACACAGCTAGCTTCGCCCCTTTTCACTGCAGGTACAACTGGGTGGCCACAGGGAGCATTGATCAAACTCTAATTATCTGGGACCTCAGTCATCAAGCAATCCGATCCACTTGCGAGCATGATGTGGGTTCAGAAATCAGCCGATCTATTTGTTTCTCTTGAATTTTTTATGTTGCTGTGAACCCATTGTTATTGGTGTTTGATATGCAGGAGGGCGTGACGTGCCTGGCGTGGCTGGGTTCGTCGAAGTATGTAGCATCAGGATGCATCGACGGCACGGTGCGCATCTGGGACAGCCTCTCTGGGGACTTGGCTCGCACGTTCACTGGGCACAACGACGCCGTGCAGTCGCTGGCCGTCTCCGCTGACGGCAACTCCATCGTCTCGGTGTCCTCGGATAAGTCTGCCCGCGTCTTTGACATATCCATGTTCAAGTAAAAACATACGCAGCGGCAAGTCAGGATTGGTTTCCTAACGGGGCTTGCATGGTTAGCTGAAGTACTTGTGGTCATCGTGGGGATTTCTGAATTTCTCATTGGTCTTTGACATGTAGTCAGTGGTGCACAAGCTGCTCAAGGGCATCCCTCCTAAGTTAAGAGACTTTATATTGATATTTGTAATGGCTTGGTATTTGGCTGCATTCCATGTATCTCTGCTGTTGATGTACACTTTCTCTGATGGAAGCAACTTATGCTTACCACTGTTGAAATAGTCAGCGAGCTAGGTTGAAACTTTGTACTTTTATGTATTTAGTACATGTGAAATACATTTTCGGATGCTTACATGACTTCTGTAAAATCTAATTCACCGTTTTTCTTTTGGCTGAACCATGTACGTACTAGCTATTGTCTGGAAAATCAAGCTCAAGTTGCATTAGTGCTCTTGTTTATGTGTTAGGTAGTGGCTGTGTGATGTCGATGAGGATTGTATGATATTCAGGCTTAAGGTTATTCCTTCTTTTTTTGAGAAAATAAACACTTCAAAATTTGCCTTGATCATATGATCCGACAGATTGATTCCTTCTCCAGCCAGCATCTACCACACAGTACATTCCCTTAATCATGGACGTTCATCGATAGGTACTACGTTTGCACGTACCCGATTAATTTCGATAATACAATGGTGTACTGGGTTAAAAATTTCCCTGCATGTTACAATTTCAGAGGCGAAGCACAATACATATTTGCTCATATGATAGATCGAAGAAATGACATATGACAGAGGGAGGGAGATTCGAGGACAAATTAGTTGGATCTACCTAAGGCACATGATAATTCTCTAATTTCTAAGTATTTGCAACTAATCTAGCAAATTACTCTACAAAATCTATCTTAAGAGATTTGTCATATCTTATCCTGGATGTTATATCTTACCCTGGAGGATATTCTAAAAAGATATTTAACAGTTTAAGTGAGCATCAACACAAATAAACACACATTGCAGCCAAACAAAATAAAATCGACTAAAAAAGCCAAACTTTGTTTGACGCAGATATATCACGGTACAACAACATTTGTCACATTATATAGCAGTGGCAAAAATGTCTTTGTATGTCCACAATTAACACTGTTATGTCTCAAAATACACTAGAGTGTCATATAAGGCAAACAAATTTATACTAGGTGTCAAATAGAGATGCGAAAAATTTCTAGTGTCAAATAAGGAACCATATTGAAAAATAGTGTCAAATAAGGAATTCTCTCTTGTTCTTACCCTGCGGGCTGTGTAATCATGAATAGATCTGAAATTGTAACGATCTTAGCCACTGGCATCACACTCAGGAGATTCAGATCATCAATTTAGATACAACTTGGATACAATCAGAAGAGAATTCAAGGGAGAAGAGCATAGGCGAGGGGAAAGTAGCAAACGCTATGGTTCAGTTCACCATCCATAACTCCTAACTCCTTCCTTGAATGCTGGACACACCCAGGTTTAGGCTGGGCTTGGTCGAGTGGGCTTTAGAGTTGACTATGTCCTCTTGGTCGACCTGGGCTGGGCCTAATAGGCCTGGTACAATATTTTTTCTTATCTTGCGGGGTGTATCCAAAATAGTCTAATGGTGACGTTTTAAAATGTATTAGTGGTGTTTTCGTGGCACGCCACCGGTATCATGTCACTGATAATGTGGCGTGTCACCCACAGCCCACAAGCCATCGGTAGCACGGATATACTAGTGGCATTTCTAACCCGCTTGCCACAAATAACGTATATACCGGTGGCGTTTCAACCTCCATAAGCCACTACTAATAATTAAAAAAAAACATACTGGAGCTGGATCAGGCCACTGATTTGTGGTCTTCGATGAGAAAGTGCCGGAGGCACAACGGCAACGATGGTAAGCGGTGCCAGCAACGAGGATGTTCGCGAGGCACATCGAGGATGGTGAGCGGAGCTAGAAGTGGCAGAGCATGGTGATGCACATGGCTTGGTGGTCGAGCTGGGAAAGGCGGAGCAGCACCGGACGCAACACAACTATGTGAGGTGGTGGAGAGAAGGACCAAGACATCCGCGAGGTGGCTATCTCTTCTTGTTAGAATATTGTATGTATATGATTGTTACAGAGTTTATGATAGTTAGGATCTCAGCCTAACTTAAAATCAAGATGTTCCCCTGTACGTTTATATATACTCGCTCATAAGGCTCAATAATACATATCCAATATATTCCACAAATCCCTCTCTGTCATTCTATATGGTATCATCCTAAACTGATCCTAACCCTAGCCGCCGCCGACACGCTTCCGCTGCTCCGCCCCTGGGGAATCGATCTCCATGATCTCCGCTGGGGGACGCGCGATCCATAGCAGGCTCGCTCGCTGATCGCAGCCACGGTGAGTTTTTTTCGTTCTCTAGATTAGTTATCCTCTTCTTCGTGCTCAATCGGTATTTTATTTTTTTATTTACCGATCATAGATCGGATTGAGTCACCCACCACCCTTGTCATTGCCGCGCCTCTACTCTGACCATCGGCATCGATGATCTACACCACGCCTGTGCTACTGCCTCCTCCGCTGTCACACACCTCGGCCGGCTGCTACACGTTCCTCGGTAGGCTTCCGCGGCGATCCACTCAGGTCGTCTTCATCGTCATCGCCTGAGACTTAACATAAAATGCCGCCATTGAATCCTATCTACGCTTCATCCATGCCATGGCGCATACGGCCCACCGTCGGTCTGATCAATTGATCATGTGCCCGTCTACGCCAAGCACGTCCCCGAGCATGCGCCTACCACCGATTGAGCTATGTGCTGCCGCTACATCGCTCCTTTGGGCCGCAGCGCCGCCGCCTTGGTCCTCGCCTAATGGCTGCCAACGCGCCTCACAAGCGTGTACATGCTGGTTTGCTCCAACCGCCGCATCGACTCGCGGCATGCAGCTATGCCACCACATCGGATCATAGTGTCGCTGCACGTAGTCTACATCGTCGTCCTCGCGCACCGACGCCCCAGGCTATCTCCGCGTCACCTCCCATGGTCTTCGTCACTTCGGATTCTTCTTCTCCTACATCGAGTACCGCTGTTGCGCCTCTCTAGGTGTCTAGCATAACCACTCCAGGTCGTCGCTGGTTTCTCCGCCTTCTGCATCTTCGTCCACAACAACCTGTCACCATCTTCATCTCGTCCCCTATGACACTCGCGCACATGTTCATGATGGCCTATGCCCTCGCACGCCTGGTATTGGTAACATCAGTACGTGCCTTCGTCCCCAACGCGTTCCCGAGTCTGGCAAACTTGGATTGGTGCCTCATCTACATCGTCATCGACAATGTATTCTTCGGCATCGACCTCTACGACTGCCTCAACCGCGTCACCGACAAGTTCTTATTTGCGTGCTTGGTTCTAGCAAAACCAATGGACGCATTCGTTCCTGATGTGCGCCTAGTTCAGGAAAATCTATGGTCACACCTCTTCCTCGATGTCTCAGACTGCATCGACTCCGGCATCGCCACCTTCGACGACTATCTCGACGTGTCTCCGCCATCATCCTCGCACACTATGCACACACAGCTTCATGTGCAGCTACCTCGACACCAGCAACACCGACCACGACCTCGACCACGGCGATCCCTCACATGGCTACGTCAACCACAACATTGCCCCGCGCTCTCGGCTCCCTCGACATCATCACAAAGGGCTACCACCCCGCTTGAGCTTATCATCATCTTCCATTACATTCCAAGCTACCGTGCCGCGACACCATCCACGACGTTCTCGCTCAGACTGCGAGGGGATGTCAGCTTAATGGATGCTACTTTGGTTTATCTCTAGTCTGATGATGTCTATGCACTTCTATTCTTGTAGACAGTTGTTGGGCCTCCAAGTGCAGAGGTTTGTAGAACAGCAGCAAGTTTCCCTTAAGTGGATTACCCAAGGTTTATCGAACTCGGGAAGGAAGTGGTAAAAGGTATTCCCTCTCAAGCAATCCTGCAATCAAGATACAAGAAGTCTCTTGTGTCCCCAACACACCAAATACACTTGTCATGTGTATAGGTGCACTAGTTCGGCGAAGAGATAGTGAAATTCAAGTGGTAACGGTGCCAGAAAAGATCTTGACGGTGAGGTAAATACTAAAGAAAGCAAACATGCAACAGATCTAGATGCAAACAGTGTTTCAATGTTTAGAAACAAGGCCTAGGGATCATAATTTCACTAGTGAACACTCTCTCATATAAATATCCTCTCTTCATGATACTACTCTTAACTACTCTCCGATAAAACACTCTAATCATCGGTAGGGCTATAACAACACTCCTCAAAGTCCGTCTTCCCAATCTAGATAACCCCACACTGTCATCTTGAGCGCTAGATGGTTCCAACAAACACCACAATTTTATAGAGACATCCAACTCCAAATATAACTCATAAAAAATATTCAATCTAGCCAAAGTGCCACACACGGTATGCACGCTGTCACTTTCACACACGTGGAAAAAAACATAGATCTATTAAAGCACAAAGAGTATTTATGTAGACTCAAACCTAAGTGCCACCATGGCGTGCACGCTGTCACTTTCACACACATGGGGAGAGCAGAGATCTATTAAAGCACTTAAGTAGCAAGGTAGATCTACTTGATTACAAAGCTCATGATCACAATATGACCATGCATAGAGAGAAAGACGAACACATAGCTACCGGTAGAACCCTTAGCCTTGAGGAAGAACTACTCCCTCCTCATCATGGGAATCAGCAACGGTGATGAAGATGGCGATGGAGATGGCTCCGGGGGCACTTCCCCCCCAGGTGCGAACAGACTTTCTTCTGTCCCCAAATCTCTCTTTCGGTGGCAGCGTCGCTACAGAGGTTTTTCTAAAAGTATGATGGATTCTTTAGGGTTTTCTCCCCGGGGGCTTCTTATAGGCGCAGGAGGCAAGTCTGGGAGGCGTCCGGAGGGCCCACATCCTACCCATGCGTGGGATAGGGTCCACCCGCTCCTAGGGGGGTGTGGTGGCCCTGGTTCGCCTCTCCGCTTTCCCTCTGGACTTCGTGTCGCCCACGGTAAAATATTGACTTTGGCTTTTGTCCCGTCTAATTCCGAGAATATTAATTTTCTGCCTTTCTGGAACAAAAAACAGAAGAAAACAAGCAACTGGCACTGTGGCAACTTGTTAATATGTTAGTTCCAGAAAAGATATAAAAATACCTCAAAGTGTAGTCAAAGCAAGGCAAAGTAGATACTAAACAAGCATGAAGCATCAAAAATTATAGATACGTTTCCGACGTATCATCTGATCGTCCCCGATGTTCCAGTTGTTTACGACGCTACCTCTACGACTGCAGGGAATGTTATAGTATTATATGGATACGATTGTTATGGTAGTTTAGAATAGTTAGAATTCCATTCTAATTTGATTTATACTCCAAGATGATCCCATGTATGTCTATATATACTTGCCATGAGGCTTAATAATACATCCAACATGTTCCGCAAATCCCTCTCTATCGTTCTACACTTCTCTTCAGGGGAAGAGAGAGGAGGGAGAGAGAGAGGGAGATAAGATAGGGAGATGATAGGATAAGGGGAGAAGGGAGGATAGAGCGAGAAAATAGAGAGTGGGAGCTATTCGATATGTGAATTGAACGGACAGGATGCGCCACATCATCGATCTATGTGACTCCCTCTAGACCAATAAGAATGTCCCGCCCTATTAGTGGTGTGTCTCTGACCTAAATGCTGGTTGTGTTCTAGCTACAAGTGGCATGTCTTGAACACACCACACATAGCAGTTTTGGTAAAATTAATCTATTTTTTGTATACGAACTCCGATTAAGCTAAATTTTATATCAAAATGTATCTACACAAAAAAATAGAGAATATAGCATCAAGTGTCGCCAAGCATCGCAAATAGTCGCCTTGTCGTTACGTGTGGACCATTCTCCGGCCAAGTGTCATGGAGAATAATAATGGGAACAAGATGAGAGAGGCCCAAGACAAATTCAAAAGGAAATATCTTTAGAACCGTCTGTTCAAATTACAAAATGTTTTTACACTTGCGCTCTCCACGCCGAAATCTTCAAAACTACATCCCTTGTTATAAATTTTGACGAACTATGGTTTTGTACTTCAAAATCTAGTGTAGTTGTACTTTGTAGGACTTCAGTTTTATTATATTTTGTACTTAATTTTTTTTAGTGTACTTTCTACTTTGTACTTCTGTTTCAGTAATACTTTGTACTTGCATTTTTTTTTTGTAGTGTAGTTCGTAGTGTACTTGTATTTTGTACTTTGGTTATACTTTAATACTTTGTTTTTTAGAATACGTTTACTTGGTATAACACTCTTCTTCTTGCATTTTACTTCATTTTGTTTGTACTTACGAGAGAAAGAAATCGTTGGCTTGCGCACAATATACGTAGACAAGTACACTCACTCTTAAAACTAGCCAGCGAGAACAAAGAGGAAATGGGTCACTCGTTTGATGCTTGCGGGACGCTGGCCTTTGCGGAGGTTTACCTTTTTCTAATCGTACCTATTTGTGGGTGTAATAGTGATTGACCAGGATTTATGTTGCATACTAGACCCGTCCATATCCACAAAAAGTATTGAAATGTTCAATAATAAATGAAAATTGAAAATGAATTATAATGTGTTAACTGTTAATAAAGGTGGTGTGACATCTTTTGATCGCAGGCCTGGCTATGGGGGTCGCGACCCTGGCCGTTGCCAGGGGCCCATGGCCAGGGGCCCCAAAAAATAGGTACCTATTAACGTACTCACTCCGTTTCAAAATGTAAAATGTTTTAGGTTTATAAAGAAAATAATCTAGACTTGTTTTAGTGTCTAGATTCACTTCTAACCTTAGTGAACCTACATACTAAAAATAGTTTAGATACATTTGCTTCACAAATCTAAAACATCATCTTATATTTTAAAACGGAGGGAGTATATGTGTATAGAGCTATACTCCAGGCCGTACGACGCACGGATGACGCACACGAAATAAGAAGGCGAGGTGACGGACGAGACACACGAGAAAAGAAGGCAAGGCGACCGGCGACGAACGACGCACCACACACCAGAGGCCACGGCAGCAGGCACAAGTTACGAGGCTGCTCGCGAGTTGCGATCTGTCGATCTCCTCTTCCCCTCGAGGCCTCGACTGCTGGTCTCCTCGACTCCTGAGTCCAATCGTCATCGTCTCTCATCAATCATCATCGTCTCTCATCGATCGATCTCCCCTTCCCATCGAGGATCATCATTCATCAGTTCTCGCCGACACCGACAGGCCCCGATCCCCTCTGCCCCTCTGGTAAATTTCAGCCTTATTTGCGTGCAACATGCGTATGTTTTGTCTTGTATGATACTATTTCTGTTTTTAATTTTTTATATGATGTAGTCGATTCTTTCGTAATTTTAGGTGATATGGCGCCAAAACAGATGTCTGTTGCTGCGAAAAGGAATAAACGAAAATGGGAGACTGAACTTATTCAATCACAAAATGGTGCTTTAAAAAATATTTTTCGGCAACAAGTAGTGTTAATGTCAATAACGATAATTAAAGTCAAGAATCTGAACCCGGACAAGATGATGATCACAATTCAAATGCTGATGATCAGATCAACGAACAGTCTTTGGATGTGGGTAAGTAACTAAATAATTTTGATTTATGTATAAGCAAAAGCAAGTAACTAACTAACTTTAGTTTTTTGAATTTACATGTAGATCTTGATGTTTCTAAGGACAATATGGAGGATGAAAATTTGCAGCCTTCACCTGATATTCAGAATGATGATGAACAAGATTATTCTCTTTTATCATTACATGATCCTAGAACATGGGATAATCTTAACAATAGCAAAAGAGATATTTTAATTGAAAAGGGGCCTGTGAGAGAATTGGGTCTAGAGTTCCCCACGGATTCTGCTGGTAGACATTTTTTATATTCTCACTACACCAGAAATTTAGCTAATCATGAGGTTACTAACACGAAGTGGTTGGTTTACTCTAAAGAGGTTGACAAGGTTTATTGATTTTGTTGCAAGTTATTCAAATCAACTCAAAACAGGTCATTGCTAGCATCTAATGGACTGAAGGACTGAGGCGTATCAGTGTAAGACACTCAGAGAACATGAGAATAGTTTTGAGCACTTTACCAACATGAATACATGGAATGAACTACGGTTGATGTTAAGTATAAATCAAACAATTGATGATGAGATGCAGCAGAAGGTTGCAAAGGAAAAGGAGCATTGGAGACAGGTATTGCTAAGAATAGTTTATGAAGTTAAGTTTCTTGCAAAACGTAATTTGGCCTTTCGAGGAACAAATGAGAAGTTGTATCGAGATAGCAATGGTAATTTTTTGGCACGGTTAAAATGATTGCTGAATTTGATCCTGTGATGCAAGAGCATATTGGCGCATTCAAAATAATGAGATACATCATCATTATCTTAGCCACGGTATTCAGAATGAGTTGATATCACTTCTTGGTAATGCAGTGAAAAAGGTTATCTTGAAAACCATCAAGGATTCTAAATATTCCTCTGTTATATTGGACTGTACCCCAGCTATAAGCCATGAAGAACAAATGACGGTAATTGTGCGTTGTGTCAATATATCAAGTAACATTCCAAGAGTGGAGGAGTTTTTTTTAGAGTTCTTACAGGCTGATGACACATCAGGATTGGGGCTTTTTAATGTGTTGATGGATACATTGGACTCCCTCGACTTGGACGTTGCTGATGTCAGAGGGCAAGGTTACGACAATGGTTCCAACATGAAGGGGAAAAATCAAGGTGTCCAGAATCGTTTGCGTCTAGTTAACCCCAATGCATTATATTGTTGGAGATATGCCCTAGAGGCAATAATAAATATAGTTATTGTTATATCTTTGTGTTTATGATAAATGTTTGCATTCATGCTATAATAGTATTAACAAGGAAACATTAATACTTGTGTGATTTGTAAACTTAATTTGAAGTCCCTAGTATAGCCTCTATACTTCACTAGCTTGTTGGTTGATTAATGATTGTGGTTTCCCTATCATGAACATTGAGATGTTATCAACAACAACATCATATCGTTAGGAGAATGATATGGTGGACATACTCCTATAGATAAGCGTAGCATAAAGATCAAGTCATTTCAATAGTTCAATTGATATATGCTTTCTGATACATAGTAACCTAATTCCTTCGACCATGAGATCATGCATATCACCTTTACGGATGGATGCTTTGATGACATCAAACACCACACCGTGGCGGTGGCTATAAAGGTGGCATTGAGTGTTCAGAAAGTATTGGTTGAAACACATGGATCAAGAGTGAGATTTGTCCATCCATATGACGGATAGATATACTCTGGGCCCTCTCGGTGGAATGTCATCCAATTAGCTTGCAAGCATGTGACTGGCTCACAAGGGATCACATATCACGGAACGAGAAAAGAGTACTTATCAGAACGAGGTTGAACTAGGTATGCGGAGATAAACAATCATAACCTCGGATAAGTAAACTATCGTGAGACAAAGGGAAATTGGTATCGTATGTAAGTGGTTCATTCGATCGCAAAGTAATCGTGAAATATGTGGGAGCCATATGAATTTCAGATTCCTCTATTGGTTATTGTTGGAGAAGTGTCTCGATCATGTCCGCATAATTCACGAACCGTAGGAGACACACTTAAGGATTGACGTTGTTTGAGTAGTTATGGTATTATGAGAAAGAGACCGAATGTTGTTGAGTCTCGGATGGGATCCGAGATATCACGAGGTGATCGAATGGTCCGAGAATAATATTCATATAAGGAAAGTCCGTTTGAGTTCGGAAATGATTCCGGTGTTTTCATCGGGAATGTTCTAGAAGGTTCCGGATTGTCCGGCACTCCGGGGGGGAGGGTACATGAATGTGTCATTACATATTGAATGATTGCATCATGTACTAAGTGTTCTTGCTGTTCCAAAACTGAAAAGTCAAACTGCCAGTTTGAGATTCAAACGGCTAAAACAGGAAACTGTGGAAAACAGGAAATATGGGAAACAAGCAAGAGGTGGTTGGAACCGACTTGGGGGAGGAGTCCCTCCAAGCCGGCGCGCCAACCAAGGCCGACTTGGGGAGGTACTCCCTCCCTGGCCGCCTCCCACCTATAAAAGGAGGCGGGCCTCCTCCTCTAGACACACAAGTTCCTATCCTCTAATCTCCGGTTTAGAGCCGTTTTGGTTTAGAGCTTCTAATTGCTCTATCCTGCGGTTTAGAGCCTTCTAATTGGTGTGTCTAATCCCTAGACCACTAATAGATCTCTCATACTCCACCATACTCGCTCGGCTTAAGGCGAAGCCTCGGGATCTCCCTCTACTTAGGTACCACGCCGTTGTCTTGGAATCGCGAGAGAGTGCTACAACCTCCACGCCTCTGGAACAAGGGAGAGGAAGGTCTTCGTCAATCGAACATGTGACCGATTGGAAGCTAACGGAGCATAGCGCGGAAGGATCGTCTACACGATCTTGAGATCGGAAGAAATCGACTACATCACCCACGAATCCGCTCTCATTAAACACTTTGGAATCTTCGAGGGTAAGTTATTCCATCGACTCGTTGCTACAATCTAGTAGATAGATCTTGGCTTGTTTGTTTGTATGCGATAGAATTTTTTGTTTTCCATGCTACGAACCCCTACAAAGGGTATCGAGCCGTGTCTATATGTAGATCATTGCACGAGTAGAACACAATGGTCATTGTGGGCGTTGATGCTTTTATTGTCGATTGCTTCTTGTGTACTTTGCATCTTACGGTATGTTGGGATGAAGCGGCCTGCTAACCTTACATGACATCGTTCATGAGACTTGCTCCACTTGACATGCAACTTGTATTGCATAAGTGGCTTTATGGTGCTGTTTCTCCTAGCATATGTAAGATCCAATTTACAACGGGTGATCAACAATACTAGTATCAATGTTGTGGTTCTTGTTCGTAAGTTAGAACGACACTTATTGAAAGCCCCAAACCACGTAAAATATGCAAAGAAAGTAGAGGAGTCTAACTTTGTTTTGCAGGGGTGTGCAGTGATGTGATATGGCCATGATTGTGATTATATTTGATGTATGCAATGTTCCTTATTGTAAGTTGGCAACCGGCAGGAGCCATATGGTTGTCTTTAATTTATGTTAAGACCCGCGTGTCTATTCAAAGTAGTTGTAATAGTTGAAGCCGGTGGACGACAACCATGGAGAAGCGTCATTGACCTTGATGCAATGCCGGTGATGATGGAGATCATGTTCGTGCTTGAAGATGGAGATCGGAAGCACAAAGAAGAAAGGCCATATCATATCACATATTATTGAATTGCATGTGATGTTAATCCTTTATGCATCTTGTATTGCTTGGTAGACGACGGTAGCATTATAAGATGATCCCTCATGCACATCAATTTCAAGTCATAAAGTGTTCGCCCTTAGTTAGCACCGTTGCTAAAGCTTGTTGTTTCGAAGCACCACGTGATGATCGGGTGTGTTAGATTCTGCAAGTGTATACAACGTGAGCAAGCCAGATTTGCTCATGCAGAAACTAAGGTTTGATCTTGACGAGCCTAGCATGTACATACATGGTCTCGTAACACGGATCACCGAAAGGTAAAGCATGAATCGTATAGTAGATATGATGAACATGACGATTGTTCGCCATTGAAACTATATCAACTCTCGTGATGATCGGTGTTGATGTAGTGGATTTGGTTCGTGTGATCACTAAAACAATGTGAGGGATGTTGTTTTGAGTGAGAGTTCACCTAGTTTAATTTCATTAATTTATTTGAACTCAATTTGTCATAAACTTAGTCTAAACTATTGCAAATATGTTGTAGATCAATGGAAGCCCCTACCATCAATTTTAATGCGTTCCTAGAGAAAGAAAAGTTGAAAAACAATGGAAGCAACTTCGCGGATTGGTTCCGCAATTTGAGGATTGTCCTCACAGCTGGTAATTTGACCTATGTGCTGGATGCACCGCTGGGTGACCCACCTGCAGCTGATGCTCCCGATGAAGTAAAGAATGTTTACCTCGCTCGGAAGAATTAGTACTCCATAGTTCAGTGTGCTATCTTGTATGGTTTAGAATCGGAGCTTCAGAAAAGGTTTGAAGAGTCAGACCCATATGATATTGTCGAGGATCTCAAATTGATTTTTGAGACTCATGCGGCAATTGAAAGCTATGAGGCTTACGAAAGTTCTTTAAGCGCAAGATGGAAGAGGGCAGCTCCGTCAGTGAGCATGTGCTTAAGATGTCTGGGCACACAAACAAACTTCAAAGCTTGGGTATAGTGATTCCTAATGCTTTGGGGATTTACCGTGTCCTCCAGTCACTGCCACCAAGTTACAGGAACTTTGTGATGAACTACAACATGCAGAACATGAACAAAGAGTTGCCAGAACTGTTTGCTATGTTAAAATCTGCAGAAGTGGAGATCAAGAAAGAGCACCAAGTGTTGTTGGTCAATAAGACCACCAAATTCTAGAAAGGCAAGTCTAAGCAAAAGGGACACTTCAAGAAGGGTGGTAAGAAAGTTACCACGCCAAATAAGAAGACCAAGGCTGGACCCAAGCACGATCTCGAGTGCTTTCTTGCAAGGGAGAAGGTCCTTTGCGGAATTGCCCGGATCGAAGAACGGCAACATCAAGAAGAAAGGTATATCGATATACATGTTATTGATGTGTATCTCACTAGTACTGTAGTAGTGCACGGGTATTTGATCTTGGTTCGGTTGCTCATATTTGTAACTCAAAGCGGTCTGCAGAATAAACGGAAGCTAGCGAAGAACGAGGTGACGATGCGTGGGAAGCGGATCAAAGGTTGATGTGATCGCGGTGACGCTACCCCTTCATCTACCATCGGGATTAGTTTTATACTTAAATAATTGTTATTTGGTGCCTGCGTTGAGCATGAACATTATATCGGGATCTTGTTTATTGCGAGACGGTTACTTGTTTAAGTCCGAGAATAATGGTTGTTCGATTTATATGAGTAATATGTTTTATGCACATGCATCTTTGATAGATGGTATATTCTTATTGAATCTCGATAGTGGAAATACACATATCAACAACATTGAGGCTAAACGTTTGAAATCAAGCGATAATTAGACCTATATGTGGCACTGTCGTCTTGGTCACATTGGAGTGAAGCGTATGAAGAAACTCCATTCCGATGGACTTCTTGAATCACTTGAAAGATGCGAAGCATGTCTGATGGGAAAAATGACTAAGACTCCATTTTCTGGTATGATGGAGCGAGCTACGGACTTATTGGAAATCATACATACCGATGTGTGTGGTCCAATGAGTGTAGCATCATGTGTGGTTATCGTTATGTTCTTACCTTCACGGATGACTTGAGTAGATATGGGTATATCTATTTCATGAAACATAAGTCCGAAACTTTCGAGAAGTTTAAGGAGTTTCAAAGTGAGGTAGAGAATCAACGTAACAAGAAGATTAAATTTCTACGCTCGATCGTGGAGGTGAATATCTAAGTTACGAGTTTGGCGAGCATTTGAAGAAATGCGGAATACTTTCACGATTGACACCGCCGAACACCACAACAGTAATGGTGTGTCCGAACGTCGTAATCGAACTCTCATAGATATGGTTCGTTCTATGATGTCACTTACAGATTTACCGCTATCATTTTGGGGTTATGCATTAGAAACAGCATTCACTTTAAATAGGGCACCGTCTAAATCCGTTGAAAAGACACCGTATGAATTATGGTTTGGGAAGAAACCTAAATTGTCGTTCCTTAAAGTTTGGGGATCTGAAGCCTATGTAAAGAAGTTACAGTAGGACAAGCTTGAACCCAAAGCGGAAAAATGCGTCTTCATAGGATACGAAGGAAACTATTGGGTATACCTTCTATCATAGATCGAAGGCAAAATCTTCGTTGCCAGAATGGATCCTTTCTAGAGAAGGAATTTCTCTCGAAGAAGTGACTGGAAGGAAAGTAGAACTTGACGAGGTTGTCGAACCTTCTCTCGAAATTGCAGTAGCGCAAAGACCGGAAGAAGTTCTGTGGTGCTTGCACCAATAAGAGAGGAAGCTAATGATGGTGATCATGAAACTCGATTGAAGTAGCTACAGAGCCTCGGAGGTCAACGAGAACTCGTACCACTCCATATTGGTATGATCCCGTTATGAGTGTCATGTTGGTGGACAACATCGATGACCCCGAGACATATGAGGAAGCGATGATGAGCCCAGATTCCAATAAATGGCAAGAAGCCATGAAATCCGAGATTGGATCCATGTACGAAAACCAAGTATGGACTTTGGTGGACTTACCGGATGGCCTAAGAAGGTCGAGAACAAATGGATTTTCAAGAAGAAAACAGATGCTGATGGTAATGTTACTGTCTATAAAGCTCGACTTGTCGCAAAAGGGTTTCGACAAATTCAAGGAGTTGACTACGATGAGACTTTCTCACCAGTAGCGAAGCTAAAGTCTGTGAGGATTATGTTAGCAATCGCTGCATATTATGATTATGAGATATGGCAGATGTATGTCAAAACAACATTCCTCAATGGAGATATTGATGAAGAGTTGTATATGATGCAACCCAAAGGTTTTGTCGATCCTAAAGATGCTAACAAGGTATGCAAACTTCAATGGTCCATCTATGGATTGAAGCAAGCATCCCGAAGTTGGAATCAACGTTTTGATAAGGTGATCAAAAGTTTTGGTTTTATACAAACTTATGGAGAAGCTTGTATTTACAAGAAAGTGAGTGGGAGCTCTGTAGCATTCTTAATACTATATGTGGATGACATATTGTTGATTGGGAATGATGTAAACCTTCTTAATAGTGTCAAAGAATATTTGAATAAAAGTTTTTCAATGGAGGATCTTGGCGAAGCAGCTTACATATTAGGCATAAAGATTTATAGAGATAGATCGAAACGCCAAATATCATTGTCACAGAGTACATATTTGGACAAAGTTCTAAAGAGGTTTGGAATGGAAGAAAGCAAGAAAGGGTTCTTGCCCATGTTGCTATCGACCTTGAGTAAAACTCAAAGTCCGACATCGAGCGTAAGATAGAGAAAGGATGAGTAAGACTCCCTATGCCTCGACCATAGGATCTCTAATGTATGCCATGCTATGTACTAGACCCGACATTGCATATCTTTAGTTTAACTAGCAGATATCAAAGTGATCGAGTGGATCATTGGACATGATCAAAAACATCCTTAAGTACTTGAGAAGAACTAAGGATATGGTTCTTTCTTATGGAGGTGATGAACATTTCGTTGTTAATGGTTACACCGATGCTAGTTGGAACACCAATCCGGATGATTCTAAATCACAATCTGGATACATATTTATTTTGAATGGTGCAGCGATTAGTGGAGGAGTGCAAAGCAAAGCGTTGTGGCGAGATCTTCAATGAATCGGAATACATGGTGCCGGAGGCTTCACAAGAAGCGATATGGATGAAAGAGTTCATTACAGGTGGGTGTGGTTCCTAGTGCGCTGGACCCAATGTCTATCTACTGTGATAACATGGGAGCCATAGCCAATGCGCAAGAACCAAGGTCACACAAGAAGCTGAAGCATATCAAGCTGCGTTTTCACACTATTAGAGAACATATCCAGGATGGGGATATAAAGATTTGCAAAGTACACACAGATCTGAATGTGGCGGATCCGTTGACTAAACCTCTCCCGAGGGCAAAACATGACCAACACCAAACTGCCATGGGTGTTCGGTATATTACCATGTAATCTAGATTAGATGACTCTAGTGCAAGTGGGAGACTGTTGGAGATATGCCCTAGAGGCAATAATAAATATAGTTATTGTTATATCTTTGTGTTTATGATAAATGTTTGCATTCATGCTATAATAGTATTAACAAGGAAACATTAATACTTGTGTGATTTGTAAACTTAATTTGAAGTCCCTAGTATAGCCTCTATACTTCACTAGCTTGTTGGTTGATTAATGATTGTGGTTTCCCTATCATGAACATTGAGATGTTATCAACATCAAGGTCATATCGTTAGGAGAATGATATGGTGGACATACTCCTATAGATAAGCGTAGCATAAAGATCAAGTCATTTCAATAGTTCAATTGCTATATGCTTTCTGATACATAGTAACCTAATTCCTTCGACCATGAGATCATGCATATCACCTTTACCGGATGGATGCTTTGATGACATCAAACACCACACCGTGGCGGGTGGCTATAAAGGTGGCATTGAGTGTTCGGAAAGTATTGGTTGAAACACATGGATCAAGAGTGGGATTTGTCCATCCATATGACGGATAGATATACTCTGGGCCCTCTCGGTGGAATGTCATCCAATTAGCTTGCAAGCATGTGACTGGCTCACAAGGGATCACATATCACGGGAACAAGAAAAGAGTACTTATCAGTAATGAGGTTGAACTAGGTATGCAGAGATACCGACGATCATAACCTCGGATAAGTAAACTATCGTAAGACAAAGAGAAATTGGTATCGTATGTAAGTGGTTCATTCGATCGCAAAGTAATCGTAGAAATATGTGGGAGCCATATGAATTTCCAGATTCCTCTATTGGTTATTGTTGGAGAAGTGTCTCGATCATGTCCGCATAATTCACGAACCGTAGGAGACACACTTAAGGATTGACGTTGTTTGAGTAGTTATGGTATTATGAGAAAGAGACCGAATGTTGTTGAGTCTCGGATGGGATCTGGATATCACGAGGTGATCCGGAATGGTCCGTAGAATAAGATTCATATAAGGAAAGTCCGTTTGGAGTTGGGAATGATTAGGTGTTTTCATCGGGAATGTTCTAGAAGGTTCGGATTGTCCGCACTCGGGGAGGGTACATGAATGTGTCATTACATATTGAATGATTGCATCATGTACTAAGTGTTCTTGCTGTTCCAAAACTGAAAAGTCAAACGCCGTTTGAAAGTCAAACGGCTAAAACAGGAAACTATGGAAAACAGGAAACTGTGGGAAACAGGAAACTGTGGGAAACAAGCAAGAGGTGGTTGGAACCGAATTGGGGGAGGATACCATCCAAGACGGCGCGCCAACCAAGGCCGACGTGGGGAGGACTCCTCCTCCCGCCCCCACCTATAAAAGGAGGGGCAGGGCCTCCTCCTCTAGACACACAATTTCCTATCCTCTAATCTCCAGTTTAGAGCCGTTTTGGTTTAGAGCTTCTAATTGCTCTAGCCTTCGGTTTAGAGCCTTCTAATTTGTGTGTCTAAACCCTAGACCACTAATAGCTCTCTCATACTCCACCATACTCGCTCTGGCTTAAGCCTGCAGGGATCTCCCTCTACTTAGGTACCACGTTGTCTTTCGGAATCGCGAGGAGAGTGCTACAACCTCCATTTTCTTTGGAACAAGGAGAGGAAGGTCTTCGTCAATCCGAACGTGTGACCGATTGAAGCGCTGCGGAACGCAGCCTTGGAAGGATCGTCTACACGATCTTGAGATCGGAAAGAGTACGACTACATCACCCACGAGAATCCGCTCTCGTTAAACACTTTGGAATCTTCGAGGGTAAGTTATTCCATCGACTCGTTGCTACAATCTAGTAGATAGATCTTGGCTTGTTTGTTTGTATGCGATAGAAATTTTTTGTTTTCCATGCTACGAACCCCTACATATATATGTCATGTGCATGTCACAGTTTGAATCTCACTCTTTGTGATATGGCAAAATCTTGCGAACAAGCTATTTTATTCTTTGGTATTATACAACGTATATGTGTACTGTTTGCACATTCTACTAAAAGGAGGAAGATTTTGCTTGATAATGTTCCAAATCTGACCCTCAAACCTTTGTCTGATACTCATTGGGAGAGTCGAATAAAGAGTGTGCGGCCTACAAGGAACCAAACTTCCCAAGTAAGATCAGCTTTGAAGCAACTAGAGAAGGCTTCTAGTGATGATCCAGCTACAGTAAGTGATGCTCAATCTTTGTTCAAGGCACTTGGGAAATTTGAGACTTTAGTTGGTATGATTATTTGGCATGATGTGCTATTTTCTATAAATATGATGAGAAAAAATTTACAAGAAAAAATTATGTGCATTGATGCTACTCTCAAACACATTGAAGGGGTCATTTCATTTTTTCAGAAGTTTAGAGATGAAGGTTTCCATTCAAGTATTGAGAGTGCCAAAGCCATTGCATTGGATATGGACATAGAGCCAAAATTCCGTACAAAACGTCAAAGTAAAAGGAAGAAGCATTTTGATGAAATCAATGATGAAGAACTACAACTATCAGCTATTGAATCCTTCAGAGTTACATAATTTCTTGTCATTGTTGACACCGCAATTGCTTCATTATCTAGTCAATTTGAGCATCTAAATGAAGGGAATATGTCCGAGAGGCAATAATAAAGTGGTTATTATCGTATTGCTTGTTTATGATAAATGTTTATGCTAAATGCTATAATTGTATTAATACGGAAACGTTAATACATGTGTGTTTAATAAACTAGCTCGTTATGCCTCTCTTATAAACTAGCTCGTTGATTAACAACATGATCATAGGTTTCCTGATCATGGACATTGGATGTTGTTAATAACGAGGTCACAACATTAGTGTAATGGTGTGATGAACATTCATCCGAAGTATAGCATTACGATCAAAGTCATTGAGTTTATATTGCTATAACAACTTACGAAGTGATCCTAATCCTTAGACCATGAGATCATGTCAATCACTAACAGGAAGAGTTTCTTGATAACATCAAAGCGTCACGCATGTGGTGATTATAAAGATGGGTTCGAACTACTAAAGTGTTATGTTGAGGCCCATGGATCGAGTGGAATTTGTTCATCCCGTGACGGATAGATATGCTCTGGGCCCTCGGTGATATTACATTGATTAGCTTGCAAGCAAGTGATTTGATCACTAGAATGTTATATCACAGAACGAAAAAGTGCATGTCGATGCGAGATCAAACTAGGTATGGAGATACCGATGATCGAATCTCGGATATGTCATATCGCGAAACAAAAGGATTAAGATACTAGCGTAAAGGTTACGATCACAAGAAAGTCATCGTTGAAAGTGTGGAGTCGATTATGTCTCCAGATCCGCTTCGATTATTGATCCGAGAGGGGTCTCGATCATGTTCGCATTATTCACGAACCGTAGGGTGACACACTTAAGAGACACCGACATCCTTTTGGAGCAAAAGTTTCATGCCGAAAAGAATAACAAGAGCAGGAATTTATTTCACTAGATACCGAAACGGGTTTTCGGGTGAAATTGTAGAAAGTGTTTCTGCATGTGAAATGAAATACTAGCAAGGGGTTATATGTGAATGTTTGTCATTAAAGTAGTTGACAAAATTCTAAATAAATAAAAGGAGTTTTATTTAATGAGAGTTTGCATTAAATTTGGTGGAAATTTAATGGGAATTTGAGTGGGTTTGTTAGTGGAGGGAATTGAAAGACATTTGAGTGAGTGGAGTGTCCACCCACATGAATGTGGAAGAGGTGGGGGCAGCCCCATGGCTGGGCGCATGGCCCCTTGGGTGCCCCCTCTCCCTATAAAAGGAGCCCCCTCTCTCTCACTCACACCTCCTCGTAAAGGATCTCTCTCCCCCTCTAGAATTTATCCCCCATGGTCTCGGACTAGCGAGATACATGTTCCCGGTGGCTATTTGGCAAGAAAGAGTTGTGCTTCCGCTGCATCGCTGGAGCGAGGAGTCGGAGGTTGCTCGGTGCCTCGAACATGTGTGCGAGCACGGATGCGCTACTGTTTTGCGGCGCTAGGACTTCCTCTCGATCTTGAGATCGGCAAGAGATCGTCTACATCAACCACGAGTTTGGACTCGTTAAGCTTTGTCGGTCTTCAAGGGTCTGTTATCTACGGATATACATCCGCTTGTTGTTTGTATCTAGTAGATAGATCTTGGTACATAGTTGTTCCCATCGTATGAATTTTTTTGTTTTCTATGCTGCAAACCCAACAGTGGTATCAGAGCCGGATCTATGCGTAGATACTTTGCACGGGTAGTACACATATGAGTATATGGGCGATGATGATCATTTTATTGCTTGTTAGTTGTACTTTGTATATTGGTGGCATAGTGGGATGAAGCGTCCCAGACAAACTTTACATGTCCTCGCACATGAGACCTGTTCCACGCTTGACATGCAACTAGTTTTGCATAAGTGGCTAGTGGGTGTCTGTCTCTCCTACTATAGTCAATATCTAATTTGCAACAAGTTGCCAACAATTTGGTTATCCTCGTTGTGGTTCATGTTCGTAGGTAAGAACGGTTCTATCTTCGAAAGCCCTAAGCCACGTAAAACTTGCAATGATGACCATATGGATGCTCGCCTTTGAAGCTACACCGACTCACGTGATGATCGGACTTGGTGTAGTGGATTTGGTTCATGTAATCACCAAAAAGACACGAGGGATGTCGTTTTTGAGTGGGAGTTCATTTCTAATTTGGATTAGTAGAACTCAGTTTATCATAAATTAAATCAAAGTGAATTTGCATAATTTGTTGTAGTCATTGGCATTCGTTCACCACCTTATGCATAGTTGTAATTGAGATAATAGAACTATAGAATTCTGGATATATACTTTACGAACTGGTATCGTATTGTGTTGAGTGTCAATCAAAGTTTAAAGTCCTATTGCAAACTTTCAACAAACTCTATTTACTCTGTGAAATTTAATAGTTGGTATTAAATCGAGAGTAACAATTCCAATGTTAGTATCTTAAGTATCATGTTTGCCTCCATGATTCTTGATTGTTTTAATATCAAGTTTATCTAGGAGCTGAAAGAATTGTTTCAGAAACCATCATGTGTGGCAGATATAACGATATCTGAAACAATGTTTTGGTTGCAATATGATAGAGTATAATATATGTTCTCATATTGGATGAGAATTTAAGAAGGTTGGAGATGCTAGACATCCTAATCATCCAAAAGGGTTTTGGAAAGTAATGTTATACTCACGATTCGCCTTTATAAGCTACAATAGCTTGATAATGAAAGTCGTCATGATAAGGATGAATAGAATATGTATGTAAAGTGTTTACTACACTAAAAGATTACTAAAGAATGGATTTTGAAAGAATACCGATCATTTTGATGATGGTGATCTACTTCAAATTGCAAGTCCAAAGGTATTATTATTTGAATATACACGCTTTGGACTATGTGTCATGTATATGGTGCCACTTTTGATGTTGATATATTATTTTAAAAAGGAAAAGGAAATGCTGAAAGAGAATCCATAAAATATATTTGGCAGAAAAGAAAAGATTGGAAATATCCAATTTTGGTATATGGATGATATACATGTTATGGTTGTATTCTTTGCTTGTTAAACAATGTGGTTCTTGGGTATTGGATACCGAATTGGTTGGTACGAAATTTCATACGGAACAACGCAATTCATGAACCACAATGGCCTAAGTAACTAGCAAGAGAATATGTGATGATGTTCATCGAAAACAAAAAAACTGTTGTTTGTATTTCTCGTTGACATCAAAGCTTGACTTCAAGATTTGTTTTAATAATTGTTACTTGAATCAGGTATTATGAGAACAAAGGTTGTTCAAATAATTACCGTATTCCATATAAGATGGATGATTTACAAATCTAGTTGGAGAAATCACATCCATAAAACCTAATGCTAAAATGTCGCAAGACAAATGATTGAAAGATCACTTACGAAGTGACATCGCTGTTTAAATTATATTGGAAAGAAAATATGAAGAATCTCCATATTCATGGATTTTTGGAGTCTTTGATTTGATCAAGTGACGCTTGTGAGACTTTCCACATGATAATTAAAACTTCGTTCAAAGGCCAAAGAAGAACGAACGACTAAAATATTGGAATTTATACATATCGATGTATGTATTGCATTATGTGTAGTCATAAGCGATGGATTTCAACTTTATATGCTTTCTCTGGAAATTTGAGTGAATATTCACTTAATGAGAAAGAAGTGTGAAATATTTGAAAACGTTCAAAGAATTTCAAGATGAAGTGAAAATCATTGTGACAAAAAATAAATGGTTTATGATTTTATCATAAGGGATTTATTTGAGTTACAAGTGTAACAAGAAAATAAATGAATTATGATTTTATCATAAAGGGATTTATTTGAGTTGCAAGTTTAGCAAAACTCCTAGATTTACATCTCGTGAAACACCATAGGAGTATGGAGTGTTTGAGATTTGTAATGAAACCTTGTGTGACATGGTTGGATCAAAGGTGTTATTTATAAAACTGCCATTATGTTTTAAAAGATTAAAAGCTTTAGAGACTACCGCTTTTACACTGAAAAGAGCTCCATCTTGATCCGTTGAAATGACACCATGGAAGTTATGGTTTGGGGTAAAACCCAAGTTGTCATTTCTTAAATTTTGGTATGCTAAACATAAGTAAGATGTTTACAACCGAAGTCGGATGAGCATGTCTTTGTAGGTTATTTTGAATAACAATTGGTCATTCCTCCATAACACCAAGGACAAAAGGGTTTGTCGCTTGAAACGTGAAGTTTCTTGAAGAAGAAATTTTTCATAAATGTTAAGTGGGAGGACAATAGAACTTTGATAAGGTTAACGAACCTTAGCTATATGTGCTGAGTGGCGCAGCACCGGAAAATGTTAGGAGGCAGTAATGCTCATGGCTCACGTGCCTCAAAGGTTGTGGTCATGAAGGTCTAAGTTCTTATTGAACCAATTCGGTCGGATAAACAATCAAATGATTGAGATTTGAGAGTAAATCATTATTGTTTGGCAATGATGAACTGACTACATGCAAAGAAGCGATGATGGGCCCTGACTCCGTCAAATGGCTTGAAGCCATAAAATCCGTGATAGTTCCATACACGAGAAATCAAGTTTTGAACTTGGAAGACCCTCCGGAAAGGTGTAAAAGCCTATCGGTCGTATTTGGATCTATAAAGAAACAGACATGGATGTTTCACATCTATGAAATAGTCGACATGTCATAAAGTATTTTATGACAATGTTCAAGGAGTTGACTATGACAAGATTTGATCTTTCATAGCGATATTTAGTCAGTACGGATTAAAATAGCAATCACTACATATAATTTGGTATACAGTAGATGAATAAACAAAACAAAGTTATTCTAATAGAATGGTTACCTAGGACGTGTACATGACACGATCCAAAGGGTTTTGTTAATTCAAAGGATGCTAAAAAGGGCATGCAAACTTCAATGGTTGAAGTAAGCATCGCGGAGTTAGAATCTTCACCGTGATGAAAAAGGAGTTTTCATCAGGAGACGATGAAGATGCTTGAATTTGCAAGAAATTAAGTGGGAGCGCTGAGACATATTTCTAATATATTATGTGGAGGACATCTTGTTGATTGGAAATGATGTATCTTTTATTGACAAAGGTTAAGAATTTCATTTCGATGAAAGACTTAGGCAAAACCCGAATATTTAGCATGAATGTCTATAGTGGATAGACTGTGACGCTAATATGGTTGTGCCAAACGTACATATATAAGATATTGAAGGAGTTCAATATAGAAATGACAAGAAACGTTTCTTGTCGCATGGAAAGGAATTGAATCAAGATTCAAGTGTATCGACACTTGATAAGTGAAACAAGATTCAAGTGCTTTGACACTTGATGAGTGAAATCACGAGAATGTTTTGATAAATCGTACCATGATATGTACACATCCAGATATGTCCTATGCTCTAAGTGTTATGAGCATATACCAGAATGAATCATAAAATGATCATTGGACGATAGTGAGAATATTCTTATGATCTTTTGGAAGAACTAAGAATATATTTGTGTAGAGGTGACAAACAATTACAATTAGTTCATTGTAAAGCGTTACATTGATACTAGTTTTTTCACAAGATACAAATTAAATTTATCTCATTTAAACTATGGGTGGCACAATGCAATGGAAAGGAGATTCCATGATGGATTTGGATGAATCCATAGTTAAGACATTGTGATGAATACTACAACAAAAATGCTAAGTATATGACTGCTATAGTAGCAGCAAAGGAGGGAATTTGTGTCAAGTAGTTTGTTATCAAACTAAGGTGTGGTTCGCAATGGGCTAACACTAAAGATATATTGTATGACAATAGTATCGACGTGTTTTAACCCCAAGGAACTAAAGGTCTCACCGAAATACCAAATTTATACAATGCCATCTCATTGGAGAATGAGTGATGCGTGAAGACAAAGACATGCAAATACACACAGACCTGAAAGCGTCAGATTCGTAGATTATGTTAACCACTTGCAATCGCGTATATGGAACACCGGAAAGCCATAAGTGTTCAATACGCAAAGTTTTCAAACTAGATTATTGTCTCTAGTGCAAGTGGGAGACCGAAGGGAATATGCCCGAGAGGCAATAATAAAGTGGTTATTATCGTATTCCTTGTTTATGGTAAATGTTTATTTTACATGCTATAATTTTATTAATACGGAAACGTTAATACATGTGTGTTTAATAAATTAGCTCGTTATGCCTCTCTTATAAACTATATCGTTGATTAACAACATGATCATAGGTTTACTGATCATGGACATTGGATGTTGTTAATAACGAGGTCACAATATTAGTGTAATGGTGTGATGAACATTCATCCGAAGTATAGCATTATGATCAAATTCATTGAGTTTATGTTGCTATAACAACTTACGAAGTGATCCTAATCCTTAGACCATGAGATCATGTCAATCACTAACACCGGAAGAGTTTCTTGATAACATCAAAAGTCACACCGTAACAGGGTGATTATAAAGATGGGTTCAGAACTACTAAAGTGTTATGTTGAGGACCATGGATCGAGAGTGGAATTTGTTCATCCCGATGACGGATAGATATGCTCTGGGCCCTCTCGGTGATATCACATTGATTAGCTTGCAAGCAAGTGATTTGATCACTAGAATGTTATATCACGGGAACGAGAAAAGAGTGCATGTCGATGGAGATCAAACTAGGTATGGAGATACCGATGATCGAATCTCGTACATGTAATATATCGCGAAACAAAAGGATTAAGATACTAGCGTAAAAGGTTCTGACGATCACAAGAAAGTCATCGTTGAAAGTGTGGGAGTCAGTATGGGTCTCTAGATCCCGCTTCTGATTATTGATCCGAGAGGGGTCTCGATCATGTCCGCATTATTCACGAACCGTAGGGTGACACACTTAAGATACATCGACATCCTTTTGGAGCAAAAGTTTCATGCCGAAAAGAATAACAAGCGCAGGAATTTATTTCACTAGATATCGAAACGGGTTTTCGGGTGAAATTGTAGAAAGTGTTTCTGCATGTGAAATGAAATACTAGCAAGGGGTTATATGTGAATTTTTGTCATTAAAGTAATTGACAAAATTCTGAATAAATAAAAGGAGTTTTATTTAATGAGAGTTTGCATTAAATTTGGTGGAAATTTAATGGGAATTTGAGTGGGTTTTTGAGTGGAGGGAATTGAAAGGCATTTGAGTGAGTGGAGTGTCCACCCACATGAATGTGGAAGAGGTGGGGGCAGCCCCATGGCTGGGCGCATGGCCCCTTGGGTGCCCCCCTCTCCCTATAAAAGGAGCCCCCTCCCTCTCTCTCACTCACACCTCCTCGTGAAGGATCTCTCTCCCTCTCTAGAATTTATCCCCCATGGTCTCGGACTAGCGAGATACATGTTCTCGGTGGCTATTCGGCAAGAAAGAGTTGTGCTTCCGCTGCATCGTTGGATCGAGGAGGCGGAGGTTGCTCAGTGCCTCGAACGTGTGTGCGAGCACGGATGCGCTGCTGTTTTGCGGCACTAGGACTTCCTCTCGATCTTGAGATCGGCAAGAGATCGTCTACATCAACCACGAGTTTGGACTCGTTAAGCTTTGTCGGTCTTCAAGGGTATGTTCTCTACGGATATACATCCGCCCGTTGTTTGTATCTAGTAGATAGATCTTGGTACATAGTTGTTCCCATCGTAGAATTTTTTTTGTTTTCTATGCTGCGAACCCAACACTAAAGGCATTTGGAAACTCAAATAATCTGTAGTCTTTGGATGATAGTAAGCTACGCAAATATTGTACTATTTTTGTAGAAGCTTTTACTCATAAGGAGTCGCGTAATGTTGATCTTGATGATTTTTTTTCTGAGTTAAAAATGTTGCAAGCAACCTTGCCAGATGCTTTGATGTCAGCGCCTGAGATTCTTCAATTTGTTATCGCCGCAGATTTCTATCCAAATGTATCAGTTGCCTATCGGATTCTTTTGACTATACCTATGACTGTAGCCTCTGCTGAAAGAAGTTTCTCTAAACTGAAACTACTAAAGAATTGTTTGAGGTCAACTATTCTACAAGATAGGTTAAACGACTTGGCTACATGTTGTATTGAGAAGGATAACTTGGATAAAATTGATATTGAGATTGTACTCAATGATTTTGCATCTAGAAATGCCCAAAGAATCTTTTTTGTGAGGCATTGAAGCAATATATATTGGAATTATTTCTTATTTGAGATAATCAAACTAGCAACAAGTACTACTTATTATATTTGAGACTAAAATGTATGGTTGGATGCTAACTTTTATTTTTAAAGTGATCGTAGATACATATATGATATTATTTTCTTGATATGTCTATATATATATATTAGTCTTGGGGCCCATGCCGTCGACTTTGCCTAGTGCCCTAGAAAACATAGAGTCGGCCCTGTTAGATCGCACAAGTACAAAACGCTTAGCAAATCATCAATCAACAAACCAGATGAAATGCCTCTGGGCAAGAAAAGGGAATTTCCTTTCTGCAAGATCACACATGAGTTCAATGGAAAAGGAATCAATGCAAGCTTTCAATAACTTACGCAAAGTAAAAGCTAAATGAGCAATAAGGAATATAACTTCATCACCGGTAGAAGAATACCTATTATTCTTTGATATTTCCTGGACACAAAACATGGATTTTAAATGAGCAATGCCAATGGAATTGACTTTATAATTGGACATATCAGTGAAGGGAATATACCCTGGAGGCAAATAATAAAAGGTTTATTATTGTCATATCCCAGTAAGTCCATAATAGTTTCATATTGTGGTACAACTGTATCAAGAGGAAACATTGATACAAGTGTGATATGAAACATAAGTCCCTAGTAGTATCTATTCATACTAATTTGTTGGGCAGCGGGTGATCAAGGTTTCCTGATCATGGGTGATTGTACAGCTGGCAATAAGGTCATATAATTGGTGAATGATATGATAGACATTACTCAAAGATTGTGACACGATCAAGTCACGAGGTTCATCGTTGCAATAGTCAGAAACATAGTCTCCTTCTCCTTAGACCGTGAGATCATATTAACCACTGTCTCCCGAGGCTTCTTTGACTGTATCAAACATCACTCGGTGATTATAAATATATATGTTCGGTATATGGAGGAACATGTTGAGGCCTATGCATCAAGACCGGGATTTGTTCACCCAGTGACGTGATGGGTAAGATGCATTAGGACGACTTGGTGAAATTACATCCATAATGTTGCAACATGTGACTAGGTCACGAGATGTAATATCACGGGAAAAAGTGAAACAGTACTTGTCGGTAACGAGATTGAACATGATAAGTGATACCAAACGATCAGATCTCGGACAAGTCGTATCAAAGAAACAAAGAGAATTGGACTCGAAGTTTATGGTTCAAACGACATCATCATCTTGGAATGTACAGGGATCATCATGGGCATCCCGGTCCCGCTGTTTATCATTGATGGAGATCATGTCTGTGCCATTCTCAAGCCGTGAGGGGATCCACTTAAGGGTACAATGAGCTGGAGATCATCCGTAAGTTGGAATCATAGTAGAGAAAGAGAAAGTCGGAATTGTTCTGCGGAGAGAGATCTGAAGTTGTTCAGAGAAAGAAAGGAAACCAGAAAAGTTTCGTGAGGGGATCGGAATTATTCCAAAAAGTTCTGAAGTTGTTTAGAGGATATCGAAGGGAAACCAAAAGGTGTTTCGGGTAAAATTGGATTTTGTAATATGTATTTACATATTAATTAATATAAATAATATTAAATATAATATTAAAATATAATTTGAAAGATTATTCCACTAATGAGCCAAACTTCCTAGGGAAAAAGGGCCCATGAGGGAAACCAAATGTGGGAGGGCCATGCGCCTAGGGCTGCCCCCTTCCTTGGTCGGTGGCTAGGTTTAGGGTTTGGGGATCCCTAGGGCATCCCCCTCCCTGGATGCCGCCCCTTTCCCCCTCTTGGCGCCCTAGGGTTGCCTTGGTGAGGGGGGGGGGGGGGTAAGGGTTCCCCTTCCCCTATGTAAAGCCCCCTTGGAGGAGAAGAAGTACGCAACAGAATCCCATGAGTTGGGAGCTCTCCTCCTCCTCTATGCACCTCCTCTCTAATCTCTGTCTCTCTAGTTGTCTCCACGCGTTGGCACGGTCTAAGACTATTCGCGCAAGAAATAAGAACCTACAACACGCCGTTGCGCTGCCGGGATTCCAAGTCGGAGATCTACTTCCGCACTCCCGGCGGGATCGGGGAGACGGAGGTCTCGTCGTACACCGTATGTGTACGAAGCCACGAGGTGCAACACTTGGTGCACTATGGATGTCATGAGTCGGACTGATGCACGGTAATGGAGTAAGGGGTGACCTGCGAGGAGCTTCGCGACCTTGAGGTCGGCTATGAGAACGACTACATCAACCATGTTCCCCTCGAAACATTAACCGCTTTTGGACTATAAGGGTATGTATCCGAAACCTCTCGACCATTACTGCATTACTAATAGATAAATCTTAGGCACTAGGGTGATCCGTAGTAGGATTTTTTTTGTTTTTCTGCACCAGAACCCCAACAATCGGAACCATGTATAAGATAAAAGAACGGTAATTAGCCTCGTCGAGACAAAATGACACAATAATGTCGCATATACTTTCTGAGTGTTTAGTCTATAATGCTTTTGAATATAAGAAGTGCATGTACATGAGATCCCAATTCTAATTGAATTATATATTATCCTTTCAGGCCTAGTGTTACTTAAACTACTAATGGTAGAATATCCAAATGTTAACATCACCAGAGGATGGTGAAGAGGTTTAATCTCGTCAATGCCCATTGTTATGGACTTGGGTTTTGGAGAAGATGGGGATCTTTGGAGATCATGAGCAGTTAGCAAACAAGCAACGGGGACACGAGATTTACCGAGTTCAGGCCCCGGAGAAACCCTACTCACCTTATGCGCTCTTGATTACTGGCAGAACCAAAAGTTCTGAGTGCGCAGATGCAATCTGGCGTGGAGGTGTGTATGCGGTGGTGTGCGAGAGATTGTAAGAGAGCCTCCTCGTCATGCCCTCCTGCCCTTTATATAGAGATAGGCAGGTCCCAGGAATAGACCGAGTCGGTTACAGGTTTTAGGGTTTACCCCTTTGAATTTTCTATCTACTCTAGTCTTGCTCTCCAAGGATCTGAAGGCGTCATGGGCCCTGGCCACCCGAAAGTCTTCATGGGCCGGCGTATATTTGTAGTGGGCCTTCCTTAGGCTGGACCAGGTATGATAAGGTCGTGTACCCGTAGGGTATAACCATGTCAGTAGCCCCCGAGTGTTCAGTCGAATCGTAGATTCGGGTGAGGACTCTTCATTCCTTCGGGTGCAGCTATCTCTATTTTTCTAGAGAATGATTTGAGTGTGTAGGGATTGTTAATGCGTGTGCTTGACTCTCCCGACGGATCAGGGTCAGTTAACTGCCTTAGGACAAAACAACACGATCTTCTTCAGATTCGAGTCCCTTGACTCGAACCCGGAACATATGCTGGCGTAATTCGACTTAGGCCGTGGAGGACTTACAGGAGTGGAATTCCAGTGAATTTAAATGATGTAGCGAACGCGTCCGTCGGGATTTTTCATCACGCCTGCTGGCACGGATTTTTACTAGCAGAGCGCAGTCGTGTGCGTTACTAGGCCATCAGATGGTATCTGTAGGTCTTATCTTTGCGTCATAGGCGCAGCATCCGAATGTTTATCACCGCGGAGGTGTTTCGGGTGGCCAAGGAGGATGCTACTCACTTAGCTTTAATTGGGGCAGAGTTGCCGAAAAGTTTTGCATGCTGATCCGAAGGATCGCACTCGAAGAATTCATAGGGTGCGCGACGGTATCCGCCCTATGGGAGTAGCCTTGAGTGTCTGCTCGAGTCGTGACTCGGCGAGACTTTAATTCAGTTGTTGTTTGGCTTCAGGTCCGTAGGACACAAATTTTTTTGGATGCTTGAATCCATCCTCCCTATGGGAGTAGCCCCCGAGTCCGTAGTGGAGTCGTAGACTCAACGTAGGACTCAAAGAATAGTTCAATGGTGTAGTGCTCTGTTCATTCTTCGGGTGCGCGACCAGCGCTCCTGATAGGAGTAGCCCCGAGTAGTTAGTCAAATCGTAGATTCGAGTGAGTACTCTTAGTTGTGTAGCCGAAGAATTGTAACCGTTGCTAGTATATCTTTTGATGACGTCAGTGCTGACGATCGGTGACCTCAAGTGTCTGCGGCACCAGAGATGACATGACTGGACGAACATGGGTCCCACCTTCTGACCTTGAGTTGACCGGTCATGCGCGGCATGGAGATAATTATGGTGTCGCCTCGATTTCCGCGCGTAGTGGATGGCGTGTGAGCGACGGTTCGCTGCTGTACTGACACATGGACGGTCAGATCTTGATGTTGTCTCTAGGTCTTCCCGATGGACGGTCGTCGTGCATCGTCCTCGTCCTTATAATCGTTGGGGAAAAGTTAGTTTGTTTTCACCGCAGCCATTCTTCTTTCACTGCTCCCATCTTCTCTGAGCTTTCTCACTGCGTTCTGGAATTTCCCCGAGCTTTTCCTTCCTTGATTCTGCGTGCTCACCGCTGACACCGCCGCACTGCGATGGGGAAGCCCAAGAAGTCCTCCACTGCAGTTGGTACCAGTGCTGCCACCGGTGGCAAGAAGGGTTCCGCCGCAACCCGCGTCACCGACGGTGGCTGGCGGCGATCGGAGACGCGTGAGGGTGACCTCCGCAAGCTCCATGAGCGTGGCCTGATACCGCAGGATAGGGAGGCCGTCAAACTTCCTAGCAATGAGGTAATTCCCCGTCCTCCTGCTGGGTTTCGAGTTATGTTTGTCGCCTTTGTCCTTTGGGGTCTTTCCTTCCCAATCCACGATTTTCTCCATGGATTGCCTTTTCTCTATGGCATCCAGCTGCATCATCTTTCGCCAAACTCTCTTCTTCATGTCGCCTGTTTCATCACATTCTGCGAGTGCTGTCTCGGTATCGAGCCGCACTTTGGCCTCTTCCGGAAACTCTATTCCGTGAAGAGGCAATCTGGTTCTGATGGTGTTTATCCCATTGGGGGTTGCATCATTTCCCTCAAATCCAATCTTCTTTTCTTCTCCTTCTCTATGTCCGAATCTGTCCAGTACTAGCGGAGGCGATGGTTTTACATCCGCAACTCCACGGTGGCTGGACAGGAATTTGGTCTTGCTCTTTTTGACCCCTCCCAGAAAATCGAGAGGCACTCTATCATCGAGTGGAGGATTTTCAGCTGATTCCGGATAAGGAGGTGAACGGTGTGGATATCATCCGTACCTTTCTCAAACGTCAGGTGTAGCCTCTCCAGGCTAGGGCGCACCCGATGTTCCTTTATTCTGGTCGCCGCGATCCAACTAGGGTTTCAGCTGAGGAATTCTCAAGGGGATCTGACGGATCCTTCGCTGCTGAAATACAAGGCTGGAGAGGATATCCCGGGGAAGTCGTTGACTTCTCCGTTCTCCGCTTCTCGTCCGGTTCCGCAGGTGTAGACCTGGGACATGCGCATAGTGCTATTTTCGACTGTGTTTTCCTTGCATCTTTTTGTGCTGAAAATTTGTTTCCGTTTTGCGCAGGAATTAAAGGTGCTGGGCATGTCGCCTCCATTGCCCGAATTGTTCCCGGATGCACCGGACAATGAGGTAGTGGACTCCATGTCCAAACTTCCATTGGCATGATCGCCGGCCGAAGAGGCCATCGAGTCGAGCGAGGATCATACTCGCAAGCGGACACGGAGCTCCCGCGAATCGTCGGATGCTTCGACTCTGCCGACGCCTAGGAACCCGTTGTGCCTTGAGCGTCACAGTGGGGGTCATGGGGGCTCTTCCTCTCCTATTCCGGCCGTGCCCGTGCGGGCTGTGGCACCGCACCCGCCGGCGAAGCGGAAGAAGGAAGAGAAGAAGGAAGAGAAGAAAGAGGAGAAGAAGGGCAGGAGAACCCCGCCTGTCTTCGACTTGAGCGATCTCGACTCGTAAGTTTTATTAGGTTGCTTTTTGCTTTCTCTTGTCTGTTTGCTTTGTACATAGCTGACTTTTTCTTTTGTAGCCACTCCACCGATGGCTCCTTGGCGATGTTGTCCTCGAGATAAGACTTCGTCTGGACCTTCGGAGTCGCCGTCTGATCACGTAAGTTTCTTTGTTCTTGCCACGGGAGGAGCCCCTGGGCGTTTTTCGGGTGATCTGCTGATCACTTTTTGTTTTTTGCTTCTTGTCTCGGGGGGAGCCCCCGAGCATCTGTAGGATGATCAGCTGATCGTTTTTCTTTGAGTCTCGGGGGGATCCCTCGAGCGCTTTTCGTATGTGTAACTTGTTTTGCTCGTTCTTTGGGCGTAGCCCTCGAGCCTTTGTTTGACGGGTAGTATCTTTTGCAGCCTTTTGTGCACGGCGCCAACCAGTTGGTGCAGCAGCACCTGGCGTTGGAAGCCAGCTTCAAATAGATTCAAGGTGCGTACATGAGTTGATATTTTTGCTTCCTATTATATTTCTTGTCATGCGATCTGATAAGTGTTTTGCTGATTGCAGAGGACAACAATACCACCCTCCGTGAGCTTGATGCTCTCAAAAAGAGCCTTGGGCGAGCGGAGAAGAAGGCCGAGGACGTCGTTGCTGCGAAAGGGTGCCTCGAGCAGGAGCTAACCAACGCAGCTGCGGCGAAGGAGCGCCTGCAGCAGGAGGCGACAGACTGCGAGGAGAAACTCGCCACCGCCACGGCTTCGTGCGAGAAGGAGGTAGCCGGCAAGCTGATGGCGGCTGCCAAGGCTATTTCGGGTGAGTTGCTTCTTCTTCCCTTTTTGGCTTCCTTGTCTTTCCTTGCTGTGCTTTTATTTATGTTGCTTCTCTTGTCTCTTTAGATGCCACGGGCATCGAGTTTGATTGTGGTGCTCTAGAGCATGGAAGTGCTCTGTATGATGCCTGCGGCGTCGAAGACCGCTGCGATCACGGGTAAACTCGCTTGCCAAAGCTAAGGAGGTTCTCGGGTGTTTCTACAAGGAGCTCGTCCCCAAGGGGGTCTCCCTCGAGGATTTCGATGCCTTGGCGGATGCGCTATCAGCCGAAGCCCCTGCAGCATACAAGCGCAAGCAGAAAGGCATTGGCGCTTCCGTCGGGCTAGCGATGGCCTTGGCGTCTGGAGCGGAGCTGGATCTTCATCAGGTCACCTCCCGGATGCCGACGACTGCTGACGGATCCGAGGTAGCCTTCGCCCTCTATGCTGCCCGCTATAAACGTTATGGTCCGAAGTTGATTGACTTGTTGGCTGAGTACGCGTTGAGGAAACAGGGAGAGGCCAAGGGGAGGCAGTCCGGCTCCGAGGCTACTCAGGATGCAGCTTCTTAGGCCTTGTAGTTGTAGGGTATCTTTTTTTTCCTTTGTTGTAATTATATCTATGAACAGTCCTTGTGCCACGCAGTGGCTTTTTGCTGCACAAAATGAATTTCCGAGTTCTGTGTTCCTTCGTCCGCTTGTTCTTGTCCTTGTCTTCTTTTACTCTAGGGGCCTTTGGATGATGATCTCGTTGACACTTCGTCTGCACCACAGCTGCAGCCATCCCTGGATGGTGTGTCGTAGCTTGTGTTTCTTCGAGACCGCATCCATGGCCTTGAGAAAGAGTTGCTTGGGGTGCGTGGCCACGTCGATGTTTGGAAATCGAAGGCGGAGCAAGGCGCTGCCAGAGAGGAGTGTTTGATGGGGGAGTTGCATCGTTTGTCCGAACAACTTCAGTGTGAGTTTTTCGAGCTGCTCATTGTTTTGAATCGCTGTTGGCCTTTCATCTTACTTTTTTGCGAGTATTGCAGGTGCTAACCTTGCTCCGAGGGAGGAAAAGGAGCGTGTTGCTGTTCAGATCAACTGCTTGACCCAGCAGGACATGGAGGCCAGCGGGTTTTTCTGGATGGACCGTGATCGTGCCATGGTCCTTGCTACGGTGCAGGATCGTGTCCACCAGGTATCGCGAGTGCTGCGTCAGGTGAAGTCTTTGTTGGCGTCGATTCTGCATGTGATGTTTCCGCTGGATGAGGCGCCGTCGACTCTCTCTGGCCTGCTGGCGAATTTTCGAAATGTGCATCGTGTCGAGGCGTGCGACATCGCCTGACACGGGGTGAAGGCCGCTCTCTCCTTGTGCGGTTACATCATCTGATGTAGATATGTACATTATGGCTGGCGGCCTCTTGACGGATGGTGGCGAGTGGGATATCGTCCACATTATGCGGTAGAAGGCAAGATGCGAACAAATTGTAGATCTGTTTGAGCAGCGTGCGCAGGCTATTCTTCAGGATAGGTAGGACCTGTAAAAAAGATAGATGTAAAACTTGTATATGTTTTACTGGGCGTGTTGTGCCCTTTTATTGTAAAGGTTTTTGTGTTGTTTAGCACATAGTGCTTTGTTTGTATACGTGTCCTTTTCATTAGCTTTGACATCGACTACTCAGTGTACCGCGTTATCTGAGTCGTGAGGTGGGGGGAGCCCCCGAGTGTGTTGTAACATGGAGTAAAATGCGGACAATAGACAAAATTTTGGGGCGAGGCACTTAGCTTTATACATATGGTAATGCAGGAGGTACATTGTTCGGCTGAGTAGCCTTGGCTGAATAGCCTTATTGAAAATAAAAGGAGGGGAGTTAGCTAGGGGTAGAAGCGTCGCAGTTGTGCGACGTTCCACGGGTTGGAGTATGCGACTCCAGACTCCACGTGCTTGAGGCGATAGGCGCCACCTGGGATGACTTCAGTGACGATGTAGGGTCCTTCCCATGGTGACTCTAATTACTTTAGTCGCTCTTGCTTGAGTCGCAAGACTAGGTCTCCTTCGACGAAGGACCTTGAAGCGCATGGCGCTTGTAGTAGTATTCTGGAGGCTCTGGTACACCGATCGAGATGCTTCTATATCATGCGCCTCATCGAGTGTGTCAACGACGTCTTAGAGTGCAGCCGTCGATTCGGCTTCACTGTAAGCGATGACCCGTGGGGCTTTGTGGCGTACCTCTGCTGGTAGCACAACTTCGGCTCCGTGCACCATGAAGAAAGGCGTGTAGCCAGTTGAGCTGTTTGGCGTTGTGCATAGGCTCCACAGGACCGAGGGTAGCTCTTGTGTCCAGGCTCCTGTGATTCGCTCAAGTGGGCTCATTAGGAGCTTCTTGATGCCGGTGCCGACGAGGCTGTTGGCCTTTTCGACCTGCCCGTTCGTTTGCGGGTGCGCCACAAAGGCGTATGTGATATTGATTCCAAGGTCTTCGCAGAAGTCCTAGAATTCTTTGGAGATGAAGTTTGACCCATTGTCGGTGATGATGCTGTGCGGCACGCCAAAACTGTAGACAATGGATTCGAAGAACTTGACGGCCGTTTTGCCTTTTTGGTTAGTAACGGGCATAGACTCAATCCACTTGGTGAATTTGTCGACTGCGACCAGGAGATAGACGTGACCTCCTTTCGAGGACCTTGGCAGTTTGCCGATCATGTCGAGTCCCCATTGGGCGAAGGGCCAGGCCAGAGGTATGGGCCTGAGTTCTGTCCGAGTGCGTGCGGTTTGTTGGCGAACCTTTGGCACCCGTTGCATCTTCGAACGATGTCCTTGGCGTCGTTCATGGTTGTTGGCTAGTAGAATCCAGCTCGTAGAGCTTTGGCGACGAGGGAACGGCTGCCCGCATGATGGCCGCAGATGCCCTCGTTGATGTCTTGGAGGATAGTTTTACCGTCACCGATGGTGACGCACCTTTGCAGTACACCCGAAATGCTGCGCTTGTACAGCTCGCCGTTAATGATGGTGAAGGCCTTGGACCGGCGAGATATGCGCCGGGCATCTGTCGGGCTATCGTGATTCTGTCTATCAAGTACCTGAGGTATGGCCGCGTCCAAGTTTCTTCGACTGCCATGACCTGCATCAGGTTGACCATTGGCAATCTCTGTGTCGAGCTTTTCGGGTCCTTCCTGTCCTTCGGGTAGCACAGCCCCCGAGTGTTCTGTTTCTTCGGGTGATCCCTTGGGAAATTTCCTTTTGATGGACGGTACGCAGATCTGTTCGAGGAACACACCTGGTGGCACCCGTGCGCAGGTGGAGCTGATCTTGGCGAGTCTGTCGGCCTCCTTGTTGCTTTCTCTTCCAACGTGCCAAAGCTCGCAGCCGTCAAAGTCTCCTTCGAGTGCGTTGTAGAGTGCGCGGTACGCAATCATGTTGGCGGCATGCGCGTCGCACTCGTTCATCGTCTGTTGGACGACGAGGTTGGATTCACTGTAGATGACGAGGCGCGTTGCGCCGCAGATCTTGGACATCCTCATGCCGTGGATGAGGGCCTCGTATTCGGCTTCGTTGTTGGAAGCTCGAAACTTCATTCAGAGGACATACTTCATCTTGTCGCCCCGCGGGGAGGTCAGTATGACCCCGGCTCCTGCTCCGGCCTCGCGCTTGGAGCCGTCGAAGTGCATTGTCCATGATTGTGTCATGTCTGGGGTGTATGGAAGCTGAAGTTCCATCCAATCTACGAGGAAGTCCGGGAGGACCTGAGACTTGATCGTGTGTCGCTTCTCATAGACGATGTCTAGAGGTGACAGCTCGATGCCCCATAGGGCCACGCGTCCTGTGGCCTCTGGATTGTTCATGATGTTGTTCAGGGGTGCTTCGTTAACGACCATCACTTGGTGCTCCTAGAAGTAGTGGCTCAGCTATCGAGCCGTCATGAACACGCCGTAGGCGAGTTTCTGGTAGTGAGGGTACCTCTGCTTTGTCGGCGTCAATACCGGCGAGGTAGTAGATTGGGCGTTGGACCCCATGGGTCTTGCCTTCTTCGGATCGCTCGACCACCAGTACGGTGCTTACCACCTGGTGTGTGGCTGCAATGTACATCAGTAAAGGCTCGCGCTCCTTTGGCGTGACCAGGACCGGCGAGGTAGAGAGCAACCGCTTTAGATCTTAGAATGCGTCGTCCGCCTCAGGCGTCCACTCGAATTTGTCTGCTTTGCATAGAAGCAGGTAGAACGACAGAGCCTTTTCGCCCCTGCGGCTGATGAACCTGCTCAATGGCGCGATTCGCCTGACAAGCTGCTGGACGCCCTTAAGGTTCTTCGGTTTTTCCATGGCCATTATGGTACGGATTTTCTTTGGGTTTGCCTCGATCCTCATTTGGGAGATGAAGTAGCCGGCGATTGGCGGATGGGACACCGAAGGCGCACTTTTCAGGGTTGAGCTTGATCTTGTAGCGGTCAAGATTATGAAATGTCTCGCGGAGATCGTCGATGAGCGTCTTCGCCTCCCTTGTTTTGATGACTATGTCGTCGACATAGACTTGAATATTGCGGCCGATCTGGTCCTTCAGGCATGCCTGCATGCACCGCTGGTACGTAGCACCTGCGTTCTTCAGCCCAAAAGGCATTGTGTTGTAGCAGAACACTCCGAACGGCGTAATGAACGCCGTTTTTTCTTGATCTTCGACCTTCAGTCGAATCTGGTTGTAGCCTGAGTAGGCGTCGAGGAAGGAGAGATTTTCGCATCCTGCAGTTGAATCGATTATCTGATCGATCCGAGGGAGAGGGAAATGGTCCTTCGGGTAGTGCTTGTTCAGCTATGTGAAGTCCATGCGCATCCGCAGGATGTCCGTGTCCTTTTTGGGGACCATCACGGTGTTGGCGAG
Source organism: Avena longiglumis (assembly GCA_030063025.1). Lineage (NCBI taxonomy): Eukaryota > Viridiplantae > Streptophyta > Magnoliopsida > Poales > Poaceae > Avena > Avena longiglumis. The sequence goes on along the minus strand of CP125976.1, from coordinate 105,253,442 downwards.
CCACTCGCTCTCCTTGATCTCCCTGATGAAGTTTGCATCGAGTATTCTGTTGACTTCGACTCCTATGGCTTCGGACCGAGGTTTGGACAATCGTCAGATGGACTGTTTGACGGGCTTGGCGTCTAGAAAGACGTTGAGTGCGTGCTCGGAGAATTCCTTGGGAACTCCTGTCATGTTCGCAGGACACCAGGCGAAGATTTACCAGCGCTCGCGGAGGAATTCGACGAGCACACTTTCCTATACGGGGCTGAGATCATTGGCGATCAGCGCCGTCTTGGAGGCATCCGTCGGGTGGACTTGCACCTTCTTTGTGTTAACGATGGAGTCGAAGGACATGTCTGGTGCGTTTTGTCTTGCGACTGGGGGTGCCCCGTTGTCCGTCACCTCGCGGAGCCTTACGAGCTCCTCCTGCATGCCGAATGGCTGGGAGATTCTGTTAAAATCCCCGTCGCAGTGGTCCGGTCGGGTGAAACCCCCGTGGACCGTGATGACACCCCTGGGTCCTAGCATCTTGAGTAGCAGGTACGCGTAGTGCGGTACTGCTAGAAATCATGTGAATGCCACGCGCCCGAGGATGGCATGGTATTGTGATGGCCAGTCCACCACTTCGAACTCGAGTCGCTCGCATTGGAAGTTATCCGGCTTGCCAAAGATGACGTCGAGCCATATCTTTCCCAGGGGGAATATGCCCTTTCCTGGGACGATGCCATGGAACGTTGTGTCGGACTGTTTCAGGCTGCACAGCGGGATCCGCATTGCTTCTAGGGTGCTAGCGAACATCAGGTTGATAACGTTGCCGCCGTCCATGAAGACGTGGCTCATGTCGAACCCTCCGATCTGCGCCTCAAGCACCAGGGCAGCATGGCCTGGGCGAGGGACTTGGCAGGGGTGATCTGAACGACTGAACGTGATGCAGGACTCCGATCCGCTGAGGTACTCAGGGATGGCGGGTGAAACATCCGCGGCCAGATTGATCTGATGGGTGATTTTCTTCTGCACCCTGTTCGTTGGGCGCCCTTTTTGGATCATCAGTGATCCTTTCGATGCGGGGTACCCGTGCCCACCGTTATTCTGCGCGGGTGCGATTGGGTGGTTAGAAGGTCCCGTAGGTGGTGGTGGAGGAGCTCCATGTGCGATCTCTCCTGGTGCGGGTGCGTTCCCGTATCCAGGGTTCGGGGCTTGCTGCCTCATCTGGTCATGCTCTCGCTGAGTTTCTGGAACTCGCGGCAGTCCTTGAGCATGTGACTTGCTTTCTTCTTACCATCACGCTTCGATGTAGAAGTGGATGGTGCATGGGCCGGCGGTTTCGTATCTTGAGGTCCTTCGCGGACGCGGCGCTGCCATGACTGCGTTGGGCGTCCTCCGTCGCGGAAGTTGCTTCCGCGATATCCGCCGCTGTTGCGGTTGCCGTCGCTGCGGCGGTCGGCGTAGCCAGCCGCGACCATGTCGGGTCCATCGCGATCGTCGTAGACGCGTGATCTTCTCTTGCTACGGCATTCACGTCGCCGGCCGTAGTCATCTTCCTCCTCCGAGTGCGCTCGATGGACGGAGTCCTCGCCATCGTCCCACCTGTTGGCGATGTCCATGAGGTGGTCAAGTGTCTTGGGCATGACACGCCCAAGTTCTTCCTTGAAGTCCTGGCGTTTGACGCCGTCTTTGAAGGCGTCGATAGCTCTCTCGTCAGAGATGTGCGCCGCGGAATTCTTGGTGTTGGACCAGCGTAGTATGTACGAGCGAATGGATTCGCCCGTTCGTTGGGTGCATGCCCGCAGCTCCTAGATCGAGGCTGGCCTCTTGCTGGTGCCCTTGAAGTTCCGGATGAAACTGTATGCCAGTTCCTCCCAACTTTGGATGGATCCCGACGATAGGCTGCTGAGCCAGATTCGGGTTGCGCCTGTCAGCTACAGCTGGAGGCATTGCAGGTCGGTGTCCTTGTTCCCGCCGTGTAGCTTGATGGACGAGAGGTGGTCGCTGAGACACGCCTTGGGGTCCTGTGTGTCGTTGGACTTCGGAGTATCCGAAGGAAGTTTGAAATTCCGCAGCATCCGTGTCCGCCGAACAGATCTGCTGAAGCATCGGGCTCCGTAGAGTTCTCCTTCGTCTTTGTCCATCTCTGATTCAAACGAGCATGCGCGCTTGGCGTGCGCTTTGTCGATTTTGCGCTGGGTGAGCTCGCTTCGGGCGTCGTAATCGCGGCTGCGATGGCGCGAGCTCTTGTGCCTTCGAGGAAGGTCGTGCTCTTCATCTTCGGATGAAGGTGTGGGGCTACGGTTGAACTTGATCGTAGCCTTCTTCTTTGGCTCCGCATGAGCTTCTCCGTGGAGCGCATCTCCAACGAGTCCGAGTCCGGTAAGTGCGGACTTGTGCATGGCCCTTTTCGGGTTCCTCTCCGGAGGTGGGTGGGACGCGAGGTACGCGGTGGCTGCCATGATCGCAGCTTGCGGCGTTTTCGAGATGACGTTTCCGTCGGCATCCATCTCCATGAAGGACGCGTTGAGGGCCCGGGTCACTTCGCGACGCTCTTTGGGGTCCATGTTCTCTGTCCGAGAACGGTGATTGTTGCCATGGTTGCCGTGCGAGCTGGAGCCAATTCCCATGGCGGAGAGCGCAGCTCGTTGCGCACTGTACTCCGAGGCTGCTTGCTTGTGTTTGTTAAGCACCTCCTGCATCTTGACTTGCTTCTTGTGCTCCTCAATTAGGAGCATGTGGTATGCCATCAGCAGGTCCCGTGAGGCACCCACGGGCAGGATCTTGTTGCCTGCCACGGCTTCACGTGCTTGAGCCCATCCCTCCTCGCTGAGGTGGATGACCCGATCGGTGTCGTCCCCGTTGGGTGGGGGGCTGGCTTCTTCTGTTTTCGCCGCTCCTACCCTGCAGGTTAGGTGGCGGATTGGGCATATGATGTTCCGCGTCGCTCTGTATGACTACGGCGCATTGGTAGCGCTCGTAGATTGGATCGCTGCTACCGCAGCTTTCGGATCCGGAACCGTAGGTCCCTTCCTCCGATGGTGGCTCACACATATCTGAGTTGCAGCTGCTGCTGTCATAGGACTCATGTGTCGATGGCGATGTGTGGAGCCGATGAAGGGGGCCTGATCGATGGCAGGGGCACCCGCTCTGGGAGGCGGAGGGTGCCGGTTTGCCCCACCTGGAGGCAGAAGCTCCCGGACAGGATCTCGAGTCCGTCGCCAACGGGCTCGAAGTCCTTCATGGTGGCCGGTGAGTGGGCGGTGAATTCGAAGGCACCGAAGAGGAGATGACTCTCCGTCGCCGTGGAGTTGTAGATCGCTCGGGTTGGAACCGTCACGATCGCACAATCAGCGTCCCCAGTTCCCATAGACGGCGCCAATTGACGAGGTTTAATCTCGTCAATGCCCATTTTTATGGACTTGGGTTTTGGAGAAGATGGGGATGCTGGAGATCGGGAACGGTTAGCAAACAAGCTACCAGGGGACACGAGATTTACCCAGGTTCAGGCCCCCGGAGGGAAAACCCTACTCCTGCTTGTCTGCTCTTGATTACGGCGGAACCGAAAGTTACAGGGGTACGCAGATGCAATCTGGCGTGGAGGTGTGTATGCAGTGGTGTGTGTAAGAGAGCCTCCTCGTCGTGCCCTCCTGCCGTTTATATAGAGATAGGCAGGTCCCAGGCATAGACCGAGTCGGTTACAGGTTTTAGGGTTTACCCCTTTGAATTTTCTATCTACTCTACTCTTACTCTCCAAGGATCCGAAGGCGTCATGGTCCCTGGCCACCCGAAAGTCTTCATGGGCCGGCGTATATTTGTAGTAGGCCGTCCTTGGGCTGGACCAGGTATGCTAAGGTTGTGTACCCGCAGGGTATAACCATGTCAGATGGGAGATAAACATACACTTATCAGGTTTCTACCACATTTGGATCCATATTTTTTCTATGTTCAACAATAAGTTCGGAGTTTGGAGTCCTACAACTTGCAGAAGATAGGCTCAATGTTGCAAGGTCAGATGTTTGAATGCTCAAGACAAAAATCATGGTTCCAAGAAATTTCTCCTACATCTTGTTTGGAGATGTCATTAGTAAGGAGACACATACTGAAAAGCTTCACCATTATGCTCAAATTCATTACATAATTATTACATAAGTATCCATTTTATTTCCTGTAAAGGAAAAAACAACAACAAACTAAGATTTGTAATATGAGAAACCTTAGAGGTAGGTAAGGGATCAATTTGAAATGTATAAACAGAGATGTGTTGATATCAGTTTAAAACATATACTTTGTATTTTGTATCCAAAGAAAACCAAAACGGACTATTAAAAATATAGGGGAAACAGAAGCCGTTGCCATTGAAAAAGGAAAATAAGGGCATTGTACTTTTAGTCATGACAAGTTTTTCAACGCGTCTAAAGAAATTTTTATAAGGGAAATGTTAAGCCTGCTGGCTTCTACAGAAGTTACATGGACCATATACAAAAAACATTGTTAGTTCCGTACGTGCCATATAATCAGTTTGGAAGCTATAAGGGAATATTTGCAGTGCTCCACGATAACTCGTTGGTCTTAGTCCGTTGTAATCCTACTACCAACAGGATGAACCGCACATAGGCGCGAATTACGGAGATAGTTAGGACCAGAGATAAAGAAAAGCGAAAATACTAGCGATATGCCTCGTTCTTCTTTTACACTAGCGAATTACGCACATAGGCAAATTACGGTCAGAGTTTACCTGACGATATGCCTCGTCCTTCTTTTACACTAGCGAGAACCTACCGACCGTCCATGTCATCTTGTGCCAGCAAGCCGTAGCCGTCGCCTACTAGACCTCCTCAATCCTTATTATCGTCTGCCATTGCTCTCCCGCATGTCATCGCCATCCCCATAATCCCTGGGGAATCACAAAAAGGGAACAGCGATTAGCACCTGTACATACCGCCATACCGGGGAAATAGGTGCAAGAGAAATCAAAAGAATTGCAAGGAAGGAACCTAGACGTCAAGCATGGCTGCGGCAAGGAACAAGAAGAAGAGGAGCGAATCCACTACAACGAGAAGGAAGAAAATACAAGGGCAGCGGCTGCATACCTTTTACACTATTAATTTAATTACACGAAGAAACCCCACGGTATCACTCCGCATGTCATCATTTATTTATTTTTCTTTGTTGATGAATGCAGCTCCGCCTGTTGGCCTTCTATGCAAATCATAGTAGGAACAGAGGCCCAGCTAACAAGCATCGGCCCGGTTGATGAGAGGGGTTCTAACTCAATTCTGGGAGTAGCGGCCCGGAGATGTCGGGCAGGGCGTAACGTATGAGATGGTGAGTAAAAACAACTTGGCACACACGCGGTGAGACAATAGAGTGATATAGTGCATTCATATTTTGATCTAACGATTGAGAGTGTCAAATCGCCGTGATAGATTCTACTCCCTCCGTTTCAGAATATAAGATGTTTTAGTTTTGTGAAGACAATGAATTTAGACTTGTTTTTGTATGTAGGTTCACTCAACTTTGGGATGAATCTATATACTAAAAGAAGTCTAGATTTATTTTCTTCACAAACCTAAAACATCTTATATTTTGAAACGGAGGGAGTAGATGGTTAAGTTTTACTGTTTCTTAAGGTACATAAGTGCTAGCACTGAACATATAGACAATCGTCGTCACCACCTATTCAAAATTAATAGTAAAGACATCTGCATTGCTTTTTGGGACAGAAGACGTATATACTAGTATTTTAGTATAAACATTTTTTATTTACTAGTAAAATACGTGCGAGTTGCTGCGGAAAAAGTTAGTATTTGTTGTGTCGGTGGTGAGTTTTTTTAAATAAGTGGAACGTCAGCATAGACAGTTTTTTTAAACTTGCTTGGTGATGATTAACCCAGTTTATTATCAGTGCGTTGCAGCGGGGAAGAAAATATTGAGGTCACGGAAGCCGACAAATTATATTGGCCCGTGCATTGCACTAAGGTGAAAAAAATTGATTAAAAAATATCAGCATGAATAAATATTGCCCCAAAGTCGGTCGGCTTGTAACTCTTGTCTCGGTTTGTCCTTCCGCCTTAATTTTTTTTCATGTTTATATTTCATTGTTTTTTATTTAACCTACTATTTGGAGCAAGATGAAATATAGCAGAAAAAGAAGTAACGTTTGTTTGTGCTAATCAGAACTTGAGCCTATTGTTGCTATCAGCTACGTAGAAACTGTCTCTCTGCTCAAACCACCACCTTGAGGCATATATCCATTCCTTTCTCCAAAGTCTCTCTGCTCATACCACCACCTTGAGGCATATATCCATTCTTTTCTCCAAATCGTGGCATCAAACATCCCGGAGTCATCCTTTGCGGCATCATGTTTAATTAGTTCCAAGGGCAGCGCCCATCAGCGCATCATGTTTAATTAGTGCAAAGGGCAGCGCCCATCCGCCCAATTATATTCATTCCTTTCTTCAAATCGTGGCATCAACATCCTGGACTCATCCTTTCAATCCATATTCTCTTGTCTCGGGCAGCGCCCATCAGCCCAATGTAAGCTTATAATTTCCGATCGTTAGATTTCCAACCACGGTGGATCCTCTTGCTGATTACAGAGAAGTATATAAACTGATAGAATTTGATGTAAGAGAGCAAGGTGAGACTATTCAATACAAAATATCCATGTGTGTTGTTTCTTTTACTAATAAAACGAAAATCTCCCGTGACCTCCATGGACTAGCAAACCCAGACGACCGGACCAAGTTAATCCAACTTCGTACCCAGCCCCTCAGCCATCAAATTGACGACCAGGACGTTTAATTCGTTTCCGGCCAATTCCATCCTAGGCACTAGCCGCCTCGTGCATGAGCCGGTGTGTCCGACTACGTACGTGTCACAATGGACTTTGGGACAGGACGGCGCAATCGGCAATAACATGTTTTTAACGAACCGTTTTTTAACCTACAGATGGCATTGCTGGTAATATAAGATATGGTGGAAGGGCAAATCTGTTCAGAAAAATGTTGGACCGGAAGAAACATTTCGTCCTTTATTATTATTAGGTATAGATATAGATGTATGGATATGTTACAAGTATTATTTGCAGCAATATAGTAATAATTTTTTTTTGAAAAGGGTATTCATATTGTAGTGCATTTAATGAATCAGATAATGGGAATATTTTTTGTAGATATACAAATTAAATTCTCAAGATCCTCCAAGAAATTAAATGCTCAAGGTTTCACACAATAAATTTGATATATTCTGTAAATATTGTATTTATACTACACCATTTATTTTATGCACAGATTTGGATGTTGTGTGCTAGGAGATTTTAAATGCTCCAGGTTTCACACAATAAATGTGAAATATTCTGTAGATATTGTATTTATACTACACTATTTATTTTAGCACACAGATTTGGATGTTGTGTGCTAGGAGATTTTAAATGCTCCAGGTTTCACACAATAAATGTGAAATATTCTGTAGATATTGTATTTATACTACACTATTTATTCTGCGCACAGATTTTGATTGTGCTGGGGAGATTTTAAATGCTCAAGATTTCACAAAATAAAGCATTATTCAAATTCAATGCTATATATTCTCCTTAAGGAGTTGCCTTAGGCTCATTGCTCTCGGTGCCTCTCTCCTCTCAAGATGTTTCAGTTTTGTATTGGATTGCACATCTTGGTCCTAAGCATAACTTCTCTTGCTCATCAAACCTTAGGAGGTCCATTTCATCTAACCAACCAAGAGGTAAGTTGTGATAAGTTGTAAGTTTAGCTAGAGGAAAAAGTTGTCATAAGTTGTGAGTTTAGCTAGAAGAAAAGGTTCAGTGGGGACATCGGTGCAATGGATTACACGAAGGATCTCCAAAGTGCCTTTGTACCCTAATATTATAGAGTTAATTTTAAATCTATGCTCCTAGTTTTGTTCTACATTCCATGTTGTTTATACAGTGGTAAATGAGACACACAATTACACGCATTTGTACCTTACGATATCTAAGTGCTAGATCAACCTTATTTCTTGTAATTCGTGTTAGATGCAAATATAATGATCTGATGCTCTTTTAAAAGTTTTGGAATCCACAAATATATTCATGGTTGGGTACATGATTTCTATTTGCCTACTAGTAAATGAAATTCCCTGGTTTAGTACATCACTTTTAAAAAAATAATTTGGATAATGAATATGCTTATGCTTATCTGCTCCCATATGTCTTGAAGGAAAACCTCCGTGTTTCACGGGAGCTCATGAGCACAAATGTAAAAGCCTCATGTCCACAAGATAGTGATCTCAGGTGCAACTCATCACATCATTCCCCAGGCTCCATTCATATGTCGTATGGACATACTTTGCAATCAGAAAAAACTGGACTTCAAACATATGTGAGTTACCTTTTGCTTGCTACTCTTTACATAACAAAACTGCTTCAAACATATGTCGTATATTCTTTTGATTACCAAACTACTTATCGACTAGTTCATTTCCGATTTGGTAACGTGCTAGTATTCATTGGTGCTGATATAGTGAGCTTCGATTCATTATTTATCTTACACTCCTTATCTTATCTATTTTTTTATTGACAAATCTCATATTAAGCTTCTTCTCATTTCACCAGTTTGCTGCACATAGAACGGCTGAAAACCATGGAATTGGATATTATGGTTTAGTTGCCACAATGGAGGTGTATGGGTATAATCTTAATGTTAACCAGTTGAGCGCAGGAGCAATTTGGATTCAGAACCTTGAGGGTGATTTCTATGAAAACCTCAACTCAATCGTTGTGGGATGGGTGGCAAGTTACCTTTCTCTAGTCTCCTCATAGTAATTATGAATTCTAATTATTATTTGTATTTAAAGACTCTAACGGTCTCAGTTAACTATGCAGGTTTGGCCAGCTCACTTTAATGACTCGCACACTCACCTTTTCACGGCTTGGACAGTATGTATATTTGTTTACTTTGACCAAGTTTTTAGATAACAATATGTGCTCTATCACGTTCCTATATTTATGGTGTTCTTGATCTTTAAAAAAGGTGCCATGTTAACAATGCCATCTTGGAAAGTTACTAAAGTAGACTTGTAGTTAAGATCTTGGAAAGATGAAAGAGATTGTTCATTTGATTACTCAAGAAGAAGAATAAAACAAATTTGGGAAAATAAACAAAGTGGGATGAAATAAATAGGAAGGAGTAGTAAAAAATTGTGAGGTTAAATCTGAATGACAATAATTAAACTGCAGAGAGACAGCGATCGAAGTACAGGATGCGTCAACTTGAATTGTCCAGGATTTCGGCTTGTGAGCGGGTCCCCTATATTTCCTGGTGATATCATTGAACCAGTGTCTGATGTTAATGGGGTACGGCAAAATCTTACTATTAAAATGTTCAAGGTATGTGTGCAACTCTCCCGGCTCTCATTCCTCGGTTAATTAAATCCCTCTAATAAGTAATCAAACGAATATATTAGTTACTATGTGGTCCAAAATGTGCTAGAGTGCTATGCATTTTGATACGTCTTTCGCTCATTTAGCATTGCGGGACTAGTCTAAGTTTGGTTCTAATTCTAATCATAGTTTTTCGGTTTTCTGCATGAATTTAAAACTACATGCAGGACAAATCAAGCGGGGACTGGTGGTTACATTGTGGCTTTAATAGCAACCCAGTCCCAGTGGGCTACTTTCCGGCATCACTATTTAGTAGCTTATCTACGAAAGCGAATGATATCTCGGTGGGTGGTCATGTTCTTAATTCCCGAAGAGTTTCATCACCTCCCATGGGAAGCGGAGCCTTTGCCTCAGATGCTGGCAAAGCTGCAGAAGTCCGTGACATTCAGCTCATCGACGAGGATGGCAAAAGCACCCTAGTAAGCAATGATTGGCCAATCGCCATGACGGACTACAGGCTCTACTCACTCACGTCGATTGCAGGAGGAAAATTCAACTATGGAGGGCCAGGGGGCCAGTCTGTATGAGGCAAAATTGATGATATATGTAATGTGATATATGAATAGAAGTTTGGTTACCATCACCAGATGTAAGCTCAAATTTAATTTAGGCAACATTTACAGTACCATTTATATACTACTCCTAAAAAGTGACTAGTATAATTCAATCCGACGGCTGACAGATATTTGGCCCAATAAGCCCACTTTGTAATTATTACGTGAAAAAAAGACATAGTAGAACCGATCAGAACGAGACACATGACTGATGAGAAAAAGCCAAGAAAACATGTTAAGTTTACTTTTCCAAATCAGCAAGCAAATCAATGAGGATCCAAAAACTATATTTTCCTTCTGGTGGCACCGAGCTTGTAATGAGAAGAGAACAAGTACCCACCAAAAATTGAGTACTACTAAGTATATGGAAATTTTCCTTTCTGCAGTCCACTGTATCATGGGAAGTCTACAAAAACTGCTTGTTAATGGTTAGCAACGGTTCACTGATTTGGTTAGCAAATGATACATGGTTGCACTGAATGTATCATTCTCTTTATTATGAAGTTGCACTGCATCCTGATTTGGTAACCAAATCAGTCTACAAAAAATTACTGAATGTATCATTCTCTTTATTATGAAGTTGCACTGCATCCTGATTTGGTTTTATTTGTTGTGGAAGCTAGGCATTTGAACATGGACTAGTGAAGTTTTACAGTTCAGGTCGGGTGATCCAGTTTTCTGACAAAGGGTGCCGACTTGGAAGCAGTGGTTAGCACTCATCTTAGCTCACACGTTGAGACACCTGTTTATACTAATAGATTTGAAAAACCTAAAACTTAAGCCATTGATCATTGCAGAAAGTGGATACCAGCTTTCTCAACTTTCCCATAGATGATCCAGCTAAAAATCCCCACATTGGTTCGATGGGTGTTTATGTTTTCAAAAGAGAAGTTCTTATGAACCTTCTAAAGTAAGAACCTAGTCTTGCGATGTGTCATTTCTCCTTGGGCTGTATATTCTAACGTTGGAGTTCTTAGGTCAAGATATACGGAAACTTTGGATCCGAAATCCTCCCGAGAGCTCTACATGGCTACAATTATATTTGCATAATGCGATGATGATGGGCGCGGACCCTGTATGAAAGCGAGGATGAGATCTCGAGGCTTCTGTTAGTGGGCAAGGTCCCCATCGGTGTCGGGGAGAACTTAAAGCTCAGGTGACCCTGTACAACCGTGACTGTAAACTGCAGAGCGGCTGAAGGCAGGCAAGCTGCAGCTAATTGTCTTGGACTCTTGGTCATCATGACTAATGGTGATGCACCTCCGAGCTGCACTCTAGCACCGGAAAATCAACATCACGAGTGACACGCAGGTCACTGAAAGGTGGTACTTTCTGCTTGATTCATCCATGTAACATTCACTCCTTTCAGTACTAATTGAATCAGAAAGCTATTCGCCTGGACCCTGAAACAGTTATGTATTGTTGTTTAGCACATGATCTGATCCATTTGTTGATGTGTTGTATATGTAGAAACTGCATCATCTATATGAACGTGAGGGAAGATACTCCATCAGTCAGAGCTCAAAATCTTTTGAACCCAAAGTTCTTAAAAAGGAACACTCCTCTCTCTAGAACCATCTGATTACTCGTCCAGGAGGTGGACAGACCAGAGGAAGGGTACTACATCAAATCCAGGACCGTCGGGATACTGAAGAACGTGATGGTGAAAGACGGTACTGTTGTGTAGACTGCCACCTGCACTGCAGCCCAGAGTGACGTGGATTTCAACTCGGACGAGAAAGAAGAGACGGCGGCGCAGGAAGCAAGCATCGGTAGCAAAGCAAGTAGTAGTAGTCATTCTTCACCTGTAATAGTAAGATGCGTGCGTCCAGTGAAAGTGGCAGTAGACTCTTGCGGGATAAATCCTGTAAAATATATCTTGAAAATATGGGATTTTTCCGTTGCCTCCACCATCAAAGTTGCCTGACATCTACGGTTCCTGAATGACTGAATGGTCGGCTAGGTTACGTTTGGTCTCTTTTTAGAGAGTTTTTAGTTGCCCTCCATGAGTTGGAGGTTGGTCGATGTTATCAGAAAAACAAACTAGGGTAGACAAAGAGGCATCAACATGACTAAACATAATACCACAGTTTGGAGGCACAGGTATTCAAATTCAATAAAGTCAGAAGTTCAGAACAAGATAATCCAGGGCCGAAACAAGAACAATGAGTTCAGTTTATCACTGCCTGTGCAGCTTGTCCTGCTAGGCTGATTACCTCCCGTGAAACAAATAAAGAAAATGGCAACATGCTACCTGTCCTGAAACATAACTTGTTTTCAATAGCCGATCATAACAAAGTATTGAACTGCTTCGAGTCAACATAAGGAACTACTACTAATTAAGGAGCAACATGCACCGTTAACGGCATACTACATAATACCTAGAGCTGCATATTTACAACAATATTGAATGCAAGAACTAACAATATGGCTATGCAAATTGCTAATAAAATAATCTGGCTTCTTCGCTTCCAACCATTCATCCTAACGCTCCTCCGAGGTGAACTTGTTCCGATCATCCTGCAAGATTAGACCGAAAATTGTATGCTTTAGTTTTGATTTCCATACTATAGTCTGAATAAATTCTCATAGCTTCAGATCATTAGTGTAATACACAAATACAGAAGAGAAACACCATGCTTTAGTTTGATTTTCAACACATTTTATTGTTCTTGTAGCACCTGAATTTGATCATGTAGAATCCTTGGAGTTAGTTCAAATCAACTGAAGATTTAGTGTCCCACTATGGAGTTAAACATATCTGGAAATTTATTGTGTTACACTCTGCTTGATCGATCTGAAGGCGGACAACATACATCTCTTGGCACTCTAGTTGTAAATCATAATTAGATCAACACGCTACTCATTAGCTACAAGCCTACAACCACAACACCATCTAGCCTCCAATGATTGTTCAAGCTTGCTGAGCATAGCACACCATTCGACTCTCCTACACTCCCCAAGTTCTTGTTCTATATCTCTATTTCACATTGCAAAATTCCCATTTACTAACTCTGTTTAAGATATGCACACATCAATGGGTGCATTTACAAAGCATCAGGTTTCTTACTTTCATTGGTACCTTTGTTTGGGAAAAAGCTTGATCTGCTTTAACATTTCTATCTATAATACCATGATATAGAAATGTTCTTCCATTTCAATTATGTAGTCCGCACTTGGTACAAATGTTTTAGCTACTGATATTTTATTTTTGCAGATTCATCCATTCACAGGTCAATTGGTTATCGTAAAATATAAGTGCGAGAAGTAGCGTTTAGGAAATGTTATCAGAAATCTACCAGAAACTAAGTGTAGAATTCCAGGTATTTATCATGTTGAAATGAACCACAAACTATGTTTAGACGTCAACTGAATAATCAGATATCTAAGAAATTAAGTTCAACTCCATGTAGCATGCATTGGAGAACATAGCAGAACTCACCACAATGGCCTTAGGGCGTCGCCGTAATGCTGGACACCCTCCCCGTCACCGTCAATTTCGCCCTCCATTCCCTGACTCCTATTCTCAACATCGACGTGCTGTTGACACAGTGCTATCCATAGATCGCACCCTCATGCATTCCCACCTCGCCTACTTTGATGCTGCCCTCCATTCCCTACCCCGCCGTCGTTGAACCCCTGCTCCTGGAACCGTGACGAACTCGACCGCCATGGAGATGGAGGAGGACGGTGTCGTGGGATCTGGGATCGGGGTGAGGCTAGGGGCTATTTTGGGGACGGCGGAGGGTGGTAGGCGGCATAGGAGTCGTATACCCGGCGAGAGGGGCCGAGGCGGCGGTGGCGCCGGAGCAGAGCATCGGGAATCGAAGGCGGCGGTCGCGAGGAAGGCTGTGAAACCACGCACCAGAGGTTGGGACGAGGGTTACAATCGTTCACAGGAATACCACCATTCATGTGCGAGGCTCTATTGGGCTGGGCCCGTTTAGGCCTTTTTATCTGGACACCACTAGTATAAATTGTACTCCCTCCGTTCCAAAATATATGTCTCAAATTTGTCAAAATTTAGATGAATCTAGACACTATTTAGTATATAGATTTATCCAAAATTTAAAAAAACTAACATCTATTCTTGGACGGAGGGAGTACTACTCATTTTTTTAGCACTAATATAAAACGATATAAGCCTTTAGATAGACGAAAATAAAGGGCTGTTATTCAATTGAGGGTACCATAAAACTCTTCCAAATTTAATATTTGAACCTTCTTTCAAATTTACCGTCACCAGATGTAAGCTCAAATTTTATCTTTGAACCTTCTTTCAAATAGAAGTTGATACTAAATAATAAAGGGCAAATAACAGAATGATTGTATAATGCTTTGACATTTTAGATCATTTTCACCTACTTATTACTTTAGAAGGTATACTCTGGTCGTTCTAATCCGCATGTTTCCTTATGAAGGTAAGATCATATGTAGTGGATCATATGATGCAACACTGAGGATATGGGACCCGAAAAGTGCACAATGACTATGACTGTGAAAAATATTGACCCCTAGAACATTCTTGTATTGCAATAACCCTTGTGGAAGTTTATATAAAGTTATATAGGGTAGGTGGAGACTTGAAGTACAAGATGTAGAGTCCTAGTCTATCTCTAGCCTATATCGTGCTCTAACATCTTCCTCGATCGGGCGAGAGTGAGGCGGGCTTGCGAATGGTTGAACTCTTCCGTCGTCTTCACCTTCTTGTCATATCACCTCGTGGACATGATCATGGATGACACCCTTGAGGGCGGTGCTGTCTCCCCCAGGTGCCTCTCTTCCCTCCATGATCACAGGAGGAGCATCGGGACGAAAGTGGCTGACGAGACAACCTTTTGTTGGAGTTCTTTAGTTGTTGCTATTGTGAGTTCTTGAAGTTGAATTAGGCGGTCATTCTTGATGTATGTCGAAATGTGGTCATTGTCGCAGCGAGTATCGCTTGATTGGTCAAAAATAGCGGTTTGTGTTTTTGGGTATAGGGTTTTGGATTTTATGACGTACAAGGAATCTATTTTTTTTTGGTTGTTTTTAGGGCGGCGAGGCCTGCGACAAGCGGGCGGCAAGGTTTTTATAGCGCGGCGATCATACAGGATGGAAACCAGCGACAGCGGGTTTTGACCGGTGTGCGAGGCAATTGTGTAATCGTCCTAGCGCGGAGCTATGGCGGTGCGGGTTTTAGACCGTGATGTAGACATTGGCGATGATTTTTGTTGGCGATGTAGAACTTCGGCGAAGATCTTGGTGTAGTCATACGGTTTGGCGTAGATGTTTTGGTCGATGTAGTGCGGCTCAATGCGATTGTAGATCTTGATGTCGGTATAGTCCGTCTCAAGTAGTGCAGATCTTGATGTCGGTGTAGTCACGTCTCAAAGCAGTACAGATCTTGATGTCGGTGTAGTGTAGATCGCTACAACTCGATGTAGATGTCGTATTCCGAAGTCGATGAAGATCCACGGACCCTCCTGGTGTCCAGTGGTTCGAGCCGGACCGGTGAAGGTCTAGAGGGCGGCGAGTCTTGGTCGTCGTCATGTGCGTCACGGCGTAGTTGTCGAGTCCAGGTACATGTATCCTTGCATCAGATTGTGGATAATTACCTTGATGTTGGGATTGCATGTGATGTGGGCATGACGGCAACGAAGAATTCTCTCCGCTGGCTGCCATGTGCGCGTGTGTAGCCGGGGCACAGTCCTTGCGTTGTGCGCCTATTTCCTTGAGCCGCCTTTGGCCGGTGACACAGGGCTGCACTGTTGCCCATGCATCTGCTGGTTGGAGTCGTGGAGACTCGTCGAGCACTTGGTGGCGTGTGCTGGTCCGGTGGCCACTCGTAGGTGCGTAGAGTGTCCGCCCTCGTGGTAGGCTGCGCGTGATGCGGTTTGAATCCTTGTCATCCAAGTTTGCTTACAATGAAAAGTTTAATGCAGTTTGTGACCCTGACTATTCTTTGGATTGTAGATAATGTAAAAGTAATTTAATTATTGATTACCTTATTTTGCTTGTAGTGATTTATGCAGAGTATCTTTCCTAAGATATACTGCAGGATTTTGTTTTCTTAGGAAAGTCACGTTGGTAGTTCGAAAACTTTTGGAGACATGTGCCATGACTTTGAAGCTAAGGTAAGATCTGATTTGTGTGTAACAAGTATTGTTGGTTGTTTCTGCATGTTGTCGGTTCATTAGTTGGCCACACTAATTCCGTCGAGTGCATTGGCATCTCACCGAGGTACGTTTTCGTGATATGTTATTTGGTCCTTGGTGTCTGTGTGGTAACTACGCTGCAAAATGCACATTGCATTCCAGCTGACCCAGGTAGCTTTGCCCCTGGAAGGTACAACTGGATGGCCACATTGAGCAGTGATCAAACTCTAATTATTTGGGACCTCACCCATCATGCAATCCGATCTACTTGCGAGCATGATTTACTTAGACTAGGTCGTACCCCTCGCTCCCCTCGTGTCGCCTCCTCCTGGCGACCGAGGGGTCCTATCCCTTGCGCCGCCGCCACCTCCCCCTTCCTTGCCCCTCCCTCCTCATCGCCTCTGGAGGCCCGTCGTCCTAAGAGCGCGGCACCGGTGATGGGGGCGGCGGGGATCCGGCCTCCCGGCCCCAGCGTGGTGGAAGGGAGGGATTCCCTGGCGTTGGACAGGGCCTGCGTAAGGAGCTGGTTCCGTGGCCGCTCTTGGCGAGGTGGAGGGGCGACGGTTGGTGTGGAGAGGCAATGCGGCGACGTGCTCATATCCGGTTGGCGGCGCAGTGGACTAGCGGACCATCTGATCCGATCTGGGACGGTGGGCTATGGGTCGGTGCTCGTTCATCTAGTCTCCACCTGCGGTGTTGTCTCTTCGTCGAGCTAGCAGTCATGGCGGCCTGGGTCACCATGGATCTGTTGTTCTATTCCGGTGGGTCTTGGTGACCGGTGAAGACCGGCGGTGTGGGGGCTTCCGGTCTGGCTTTGAATAAAGGGGGTTGGTCCTAGGATCCGTCTCGCTCTAGGACAAAGATCTACCCGCTTCATGACTTCATCGATCTGGTCGGAGTGTTGTGTTTCCGAAGATTCCGCTCATGAACTCCAATGGACGACATGCGAGAGTTCGCCAGATTGGATGGATCTTGGTCACGCGCAACCATGTTTTATTTGACCGTTTGGTTTCATAGGGAGTGTTGTGAAGCTTTAGAGAATGTTGCCATCAAGGACGTGCCATTAGTCCCATGGTGAAGTCAGTCATGGAGAATGACATGAAAGCCAAGGTTTGAAGAATGGTAATGGTGGTGTGAATCCTGTTTGCGATGAGGTTTTGCCTTGGTGTTCTAGGTCTTGTAGCAGTGACATTGGAAAGTGGGGGCGACAATACAAGAGATTTTCAGAGTTCAAGCTGCAGGGTGAAAATCCAAGGTCTGGCCTTAATTGGTTGTGCCTGGCAATGACCTTGTTGAAGGCATTGTTTTGTCAATGCGAACTTTCTCCAGGGTGAAAACATATGATCAATGATCAGGGCTATGACGGCGCTAGTGTACTATTCCCTTCTGGTGCTGCCTTGGTGGTGTTTGGTCGCTGTTGTAGGACATAGATCACTAAAGCGGGACTTTTTTCTTGTAGTTCTTTTTTATTTTTTGAATGTATGCGTCCCTAATGCCATTAGGGCAATGCGCTGTTGCAGAAGTTGGGTGTAATTGGTATCTTGCAATATTAATATATGCTCCTTTCCAAAAAAAATGATGTCATTCAGAAATCAGCTGATCTGTTTCTTTCTCTTGTATATTTTACGTTGCTATGAACTTACGTTGTTTGGTGTTTGACACGGCACTCATGCCAGGGAGACACATTTTAGAGGGGGTGCTGATTCTCCACGAAACGGTCCATGAAATTCACTAGAAGAAAATGGATGGAGTTCTACTCAAAATCAATTTTGAAAAGGCATATGACTTGGTAAAAAGGCCTTTCTTGCAGCAAGTAATTCGTACGAAAGGTTTTCATCCGAAATGGTGCCGTTGGATAGAAGATTTCGTTAGTCGTGGAAGTGTTGGAATTAAAGTCAATAAGGACATAGGTCATTATTTCAGAACTTTCAAAGGTCTAAGGCAAGGAGATCTGCTTTCTCCTATGCTTTTCAACTTAGCGACATATATGTTAGCAATTTTGATTGCCAGAGCAAAAGAGGATGGACAGGTTGACGGTGTCATACCTCATTTAGTGGAGGGTGGGATATTGATCCTACAATACGCTAATGATACCATCATTTTTAGGGAACACAATTTTGAAAAAGCTCTAAACATGAAACTCATTCTTTGCATATTGGAGCAACTATCAGGACTAAAGATAAACTTTTATAAGAGTGAAGTATTTTGTTTTGGTAAAGCTAAAGATCACCAGGAAGATTATATTAATATCTTTGGTTGTGAGGCAGGATATTTCCCTTTAAGATATTCAGGAATTCCAATTCAGTTTCGCAAACTTAAAAATGGTGAATGAAAGCCGGTAGAAGACCGTTTTGAACGAAAGCTTGCAAGTTGGGTCGGCAAATGACTTTCATATGGGGATTAGTTAGTGCTAATTAATTCAGTATTAACAAGCTTACCGACTTTCATACTTGGCTAGGCGATACACCACTTTCTCATGAGTATCCATCTTTGTATAATATTGTGCAAAGGAAACAAGTCACTATATCCCAGGTCCCGTCACAAACTCCGTTGAATATTGGTTTTGGAAAATCTATTATGGGCAATAGAGGGGCAAGATGGTTTCATCATCTAGTGCGTTGTTTCATGGACATCAAATCTGACCCTTCAGCCAGATGTTTTTGTTTGAAAGTTAACTAAATCTGACTCTTACACGATAAAATCACTCTACCTGGACCACATGAATGGTCATACAAAATACTTGCGCAAATATATTTGGAAAATAAAAGTACCACTTAAAATCAGGATTTTTTTGTGGTTTCTTCAACATAAAGTACTCACAAAATACAACTTGAGAAAAAGAAATTGGCAAGGTTGTAAAAATTGTTGTTTTTGCTCTCAGAATGAATCAATACAACACTTGTTCATAACGTGTCCTCTTGAAAAATAAGTGTGGTGTATTGTGCATATGGCTTTCAATATTATCCCTCCTAAGAGTACTAACAATCTGTTTGGTAATTGTCTAATGGGGATACCGGAGAAAAAAGCGTATACATCGAACGGGTGCATATGCTTTACTTTGGGACATATGGAACTTACGAAATGATTATATATTTAACAGTACAAAAGCTACTTCTTTTATGCAGGTTATCTCATAGGCTACTCATTGAATCCGTATGTAATCCTTCCTGCAATCTATGGAGAAGCGCGACGCTATGGATACTGGCTGTAGCGGGCTCTGAGTAGGTAACCCGAGTCTTATACAGCCAATACAACTAGTGTTTTGATTTTAAAATAACATGTTGATGCAGAGCCACCACATGTTGTCTTTTTTATTTATATGGTTGATCCATGTTTTAGCCCTAAATGACCTATGATGTAATCTTGTGTAAACTTTCAACTCTAATAAGTTAATAAAAGGCCGAATTGATCTACCTATGCAGAGATCAAGGCTAAGTCTCTATTTTGAAAAAAAAAATGGTGTTTGATAAGCAGGAGAGCGTGACATGCCTGGCGTGGCTGGGTTCGTCGAAGTATGGGTGCGCATCTGGAACAGCCTCTCTGGCGACTTGGCTCGCACGTTCAGCGGGCACAACGACGTCGTGCAGTCGCTGGCCGTCTCCGTCGACGGAAAATCCATCGTCTCGGTGTCCTCGGATAAGTCTGCCAGTGTCTTTGACATATCCATGTTCAAGTAAAAACATGCGTAGAGGCAAGTCAGGATTGGTTTCCTCGGGGCTTGCATGGTTAGCAGAAGTACTTGTGGTCATCGTGGTGATTTTTGAACTTTGCATTGATCTTTCTTTGTCACGGCCTCTAGACTGATTGTACACTTGTTGATATGTTTTAATAAAGCAAGTGTTTACCCTGAAAAACAGAATTCATACAATGTCGTCGCCGGTCGTGGAAGTCGTGACGCCACTGCTAAACGAGCAGGACGAGCGAGGTGGACTCTCTCTGTTCTTCTTCTTCGCCATCGAGGATGATCCTGCCACGGCCTCTGCAGAGGAGATGCTGCCCCAGTAAGGGGGGGGGGGGCATTGCCCTCCTATCACCCTATGGTCCCATGAAGTTCTGTCGCCGCCAGTAGGCCTTGCAATTCATTGCGTTGTCCGAACTAGAGAAAGTATGGGATCGTGGGGGACCTCTGAACTTCGCACTGGTCTTTGACATGTAGTCAGTGGTGCACAAGCTGCTCAAGGGCCTCCCTCCTAAGTTAAGATACCTGATATTGATGTTTGTAATGGCTTGGTATTTGGCTGTATTCCATGTATCCCTGCTGTACACCCTCTCCCTCTCCCTCTCCCTCCCTCTCTCTCTGTCTGATGGAAGCAATTATGCTTACAATTATTGTTGATGCTGCGTGGTGTTGAACACGGAACAGCTAATATCTATTTCTGGCTACTAGATATATCGAAGAAAAATTTAGCTACTAAAAGTTTCCGCATTCACAGACATGAGACTACAAATGTGTCTACTTGTTCCGCCGTGAAAGGGATGATTCCCAGTACATCAATATAAGTATGATCTCCCTTCGTACTTTTTGCTGGCTTGATTATTACCACCATTATGGATCAATTCTAAATGATGTCATAAATGTAAATCCTTCGTAAAAATGTCAAGTTAACATGAATTCGAAAATTTCAGACTAGTTATGTAAAGGCATTTGGACATTGACTATCTGTCTTAAACCTTTGAGCAGGAGGACATGTTAACTCTGACAGGCCCAAGTCGAGAACTTTTCGTGGTATCATCTGACATTATGTTTTTCGAGATCAAGGGCGTGACGCGACCACCAGCAACCGAGATCTTAAAAAAGGTGTGATAAAATACTCGTGTGTCCCCCTTATCCTTTCCAAGCGACTGGTGAGCTAGCTGCTAACTAGTTGGCGGAGCACGATGGAACTGGTGTTAGCGACTGTTCCATATCCCATGGCAGCTAATACACTCGAAGTCAATTTTGGATGGGCCGTCTGACGTTCCTTTCAACAGCAAAGTTACCGCTTGGACTACTAGAAATGTCGACGATCACGTCGTTCTAAACGAATAAGATGGTAATAAATCTATGGAAAATCGGAAATCAACTGAAGATGTTGGTGGCTCTGTTGCGTTAACTCGTAATCTTGTTGCTGTCCCTGTCCCCATTCCCCCGGCCGTTTGATGAGGATGAATTATTACCGGTGACGCCGAGGATGAGCGCACCCCGGTCACTGTACAATGCCCTCGGGAGGAAAAGGTTTACAGCCACGGCCTGTATGAGCTTCAAGTGAAGGTTTAGTGGACAGCAATGGTAACAAGACCGATAGCAAGGGTATTCATAGAAGATGGTCTTCTGTGCCTAGGAAACCATTATCCTTCTCTGTGCCTCTGCGCTAGAAGCTGTGTTGAAGTTTGTGGAGATCAAAAGTTCAGCCGAAGATCCGGCTGTCCAAAATTGTGCACTGAAATAGTCAGCAAGCTAGGTTGAAAATTGGTACTTGTGTTTACATGCGAAATACATTTTGGGATGCTTATATGACTTCTGTAAAATATAATTCGCTGTTTTTCTTTTGGCTGAACCATATACTATGTCACTGGAAAATCAAGTACATGTATTTCGCATGATACTATGTCACTGGAAAATCAAGGTCAAGTTTGCATTAGTACTCTTTGTTTATGTGTTAGGTAGCAGCTGTGCGATGTCTATGAGGATGCATGATATCATTTGCCTTGATCATATGCAACGCAGGCTTAAGGTTATTCCCTCTTTTTTCGAGAAAATAAACACTTCAAATTTTTCTTAATACATGATGATAGGAATTATAAATAGTATGTTTCTGGAACTGTTACCTGACGACTGTATGTCCAACATTCAGTTAAGTTTCGCTGGTCATGTTCTTCGGTATCCCTTCATCCATGATCATCCTCAGGAGAACTTACCGCTTAGCCCCAGAAGGTGATGACGACAGCCGCAGATCTTCGATCCGACAGTCACAAGTGTTCATTAACTTTGTACCTGCTCCCTCGCTTGTCGTGATTCGCCATGTATATATATTTTCCTCCTTTTGGGTTGAATAACTCATCTTGTAAGCTTTTAAACCCTAGCCAATCGGCCTTCTGAAAGTAGCTATTAATCGATGCCTCTGAATATTTCTGCACTTTATTTTCTCTGAAGCCTACGTATGTGTCCAGAAGTTTCCACCTACACAACGTCCCACGTACCTTGTAGCCAAAAAAACTAAATTATTTAACCCCACCTCACCAAAACTAACTTATCCAATTTCCACTTGCCTATAGCAGACAATAAAAGTGCAACGTTGATACAGCATATGATGCTGATCAGGGTAGGGGAGGTATGGGAGTAATAGCTAGAGATACTACTGAAAAATTTGAGGCCGGCTTTATGCCTGCAGTAGACCCCTAAAAAAACTACTGGAAAATTTGAGGCCAGCTTTATGCCCGCCGTAGACCCCTAAAAAAAACTATTGGAAAATTTATCTTGTTACGGATGCTATGATGGAAGAGGCATACACCCTTAGGGAAAGTCTCAGTTTGGCACAACACCTGGGATGTAACAAATTTACCATCCAGTCAGATAATAGGCTGGTCACAGAGACGATGTTGGCTGGTGAGTTCTCGTTTCTGATTTTCGATGATTGCGGAATTCTATCATCATGTTTTGGGAAGATCACCTATGAACATTGTCATAGGGAAGGCAATGTGGTACCTCATGAGCACAACATCTCTATCTACTAATTTCTTCCCAGGTAGGTTAGTCGTCCCAGTTTTTCCGTTCACCTTTTTTTTCCGGTTTTGCCCCTATATGTTCGCCTAATTTACACCCCTGCCACCGCCAAGTGACATGTCCGGTGAAAGAAAAAAGAAAAAGGAAAACTCCTCCCGGTGGTCACCTCACGCGACCCACGCATCCCGCGATCCCCTTCTGCCTCCAGCGCCGCCGCCATGTCCCCATCGCCAAGCTTCGTCGCCAGCAGCTCTCCCCGCGTGCCCCAAACCCACGCGCCCCTAATCGCCTCCAATCTCCGCTGGCCTTCCCCTCGAGCTGCTCCAGACTCGCGGGCGCCCACGGCTGGTCGCCATCGCCTCGCCATGACATTCTCGATCCCCGGCAGCCGCCCTTCAAGATGCGAGCGACCGTGTCGGCAGCCTCCCTTCAAGATGCGAGCGACCGTGTCCCTTCGACGCTAAAGCAAGGGGAAGGCCGCGTCAGATGAACACTGGCCAGTCTATTGCCGCGTCGCCCCGGACCTGCAGCTCCAGGAAGAGGCGCCGACTCCTGGCTCGTCTCGCATCCTCTCCCTCGATGAAGCTTACATGGAGGGCGCGTAAGGAATTCCCACTCACGCTGGTGGCGGATGCGTGGTCAGAGGAGGCGGAGGAGCTCGGGGAGGAGCTAATCGACGGTGAACGGTGTCAAGGAAGAAAAGGGCGGAGGAGACAATTCTGGACATCTCAGCTCGATTCCTTAGGTTGTGTTGACGAGGACGACAAGGCGAAGAAGCTACCATGAATAGTTGGACGCAGGGAAGGCTACATCGCGGCTGCACATGATTTCCGCGCCGTCAGCTGTGCACAGCCCCGTGGGCGCCCGGGCCGGGAGAGCTGCATGTCCATGCCTGTCAGGCAGGTGTGGTCACCCAGACAGGCCAAGAGGCCTGCCGCAACGCCTCCCGTTCACGCTTCTTCGGACGACCGATCGAAGCGCACCGGCGGCGAGGAGTCTCATCTAAAATTCCTGTTTCTAAACTGTCTGTGTTGTTCTTCTTGTCAGCTGTTCATTTTTTTATACTTTGTGAATTATATAAGCATGCTTCCGGCTGGAGCAAAAAATAGTGTTCACATGATTCACATGCGAAGTTCACTTCCAGTTTTGATTAAAAAGCACGCAACAAGATAGAAAAGTTTAAACAAACAAAAAGTACAGTATGGTCAGGTCAAAAAAAAGTACAGTATGGTTGTTTATCTGAAGAAAATACTCCAGTCTAAATTTCTGTATGTAGAGAGTAATATCATGTTACATGCGATGTTGTTTTTTATAAAAACTTTGGTCTTTGCATCTATAAAGTGCCAAAGTGAGTACCAGATTTTCTGGAGACACTCTTAGCGACTTAGCCCTTAGTGCCACCTAATTAATCAGCATGCAATTCTGCATGGATGTGGTACAAGTGAGCTATGGTGTCTCTTTCTCAAACAATTTTACAATCTACAAAATCAATCATTTGATATTTGAGTGACTTAGAGCGTCAACCATCAAAGTATATTGCTGCTGAAAAGGCTTGGGAGATAAATATATAATCCTGATCCATACATTTTATCTACTTCCTTCAAACCAAATTAGTTGACTCAGATTTGTGATATGGATGGACCTAATACTAAATTATGCCTAGATACAATTGAATCTAAAAAAAATCTAAGCCAACTAATTTGATTTGGAGGGAGTACTAAATTTTTGGCTCAAGTCTTGCACTCAAATGTACACAATACCGTAGGCTTCTTGTCCTTTTGAGAATTCGGATATTCCTACTCCCTCCGTTTCAAAATATAAGATGTTTTAGATTTGTGAATAAAATGAATCTAGACTTTTTTTAGTGTGTAGATTCATTCTAAAGTTGAATGAACCTACATACTAAACCAAGTCCAGATTCATTTTCTTCATAAACCTAAAACGTCTTATATTTTGAAACAGAGGGAGTATTTGTTAGCCACTGTCATCTTTTGGCCATGTTTTTATGGAAGATATATATTCATGATGTTGATGTGAAACCACTTGAACCTTATGACATACTGAATATGCAGTAATAATTTTATTTTTCTTGATAATAGTTTTTTCGATCTAACTTACAAAACACATTAGATAAATTCATTGAGCATTTACATTACTTCAGAGAGGCCTTCCTCCTATATTACCAAGTTTTTCTACACATAGTATTTCTTATAATTATTTATTTCTATCACTACATAAATGCGGGTCAGTTATTCAAAAAATTGTTATCATGTTAGCCATACTTTTACTAAAAATTCATTTCGGATGCTGCATTACCTTTTTATAGCCCGTAGCAACGCACGGGCATTATGCTAGTTGTGATATAACAGAAGCAATTATAATTACATAAATAAGGAAATAAACGACAAGTTTATTGAAACTCAAATTACCAGCACAACACTTTCAGTCGGCACAATTCTGTGCAAGGTACTAAACCTAAACACTTCCAGTGACATAGTATCATGCAAAGCAAGCTACCTGGGCACTCGTTATATGCAGTACCCATGCCATAAAAATTCACACCAGTAACCTTTGAACCAAAACACCAAGAGGTCGTTTGGCATTTAGGTATTCATTTCATTTAGTAGAAATGAAATGTATATATGAATTCATTTTATTTATATTATAATTTCAAAAATACCCACATGTTTGGCTACCACTGAAATTTGAAAATGATAGGTCTGAGATAGAAATCAGGTTTACACATGGGAATATTTCAATGGATTTGCCAAATAAAATGACAGCCCAATTCCATGCCAACCAAACAGCTTAGGGATAGAATTGCAAAATGAATTCCAGAATTCCAGGACCAAATGATGGATACCAAACGACCTCCAAGGAAATTTGGTTCTAATTTGGTTCAGAGGAGGTACTCCACTAGATCATCCACCGGCCAGCAATCACAAGGTTCTTTTGTAATACCAGCAGCAACCGTCCCTTTTAAACCAAACTTCCTCAATACTTTCAGAATCTTATTACTTGGTAGGTAAGGAGTTTCTTACATGTCACAGAAGTTCATGCCAACAATGTCCCCATTAAAATCAACAAGGAGCCCTCCAATCCCAGCCTTAGTAATTTTACAGTTGGAGACCTTAAGCTTTTTACGACCAAATCTGCTTTGTTTGCCGGTCACAACACCCCCCGTGGCCGTAAAGTTGCCCGATTCAAAGACATGACCTAGAGCTACTACTACCTCGTTTCGAGGCTCTAGAGAGAATTTTGCTGCACGATTACCACCAGAGTCGATGATGCTGACAACAACAGCATTATATTTTAAACTACAATGTTGCAGCATCCCAGCCTTATGTGCTCTATTTGGAAGGTACACTTCAATCCTCAAGTTCTTCTCAATCTTGTTTCCAATTCTAACCAAATCTGCTGAAGTTAGAACTCTTATGGAATGGTTACGGTTTATTAATACACCCGAGAAAGCGCAATATCTTCCCTTGTCGCTGAACGAGGCAAGTGCGATGACACTTTGACAGGTCTTCAAAGCAATTCTTTTTGTAGTTTTGTCCCTACAGATATCTACGCTAAATTCTTCTTCAAAGTCACGTTTGAAACGGATGCCTCCACCATACTTTGGCAAGGTATAACCATTAGACCTTAATGACTTATTTATCTCACATGTGAAGTCATCAGATGGCCATGGACCTACAGTACGCCGACGCTTACGTTTATCGCCAGTGCACTCTGGTGCTTGTGGCTCATCAAGTTCCTTCACTTCATCACTCCCACTTGTAACTTGCTTCGCTGATGAGAAACCTAGTGGACGGCATGGCAGGCGTAGTTGTGGTACACATCCATCTTTGTATAACAAAAAATACCTCAAATGTTCAAGCAACTGATCTGACGGTATATATCGGGTCATGTCGGTATCAAGGTACTCATTCATCCCAACGATATTCCCATCGGAATCAACGAGAGGGCCACCCACTCCCATCCATTGAGATTTTGTAGGTCGATAATGTCAACCCTTCATAGCCAACACCGTCTGGACGGTCGACGATCACCCCACTTGAGGCCCTCAATTTTCTCGAGTGGAAACAACGCCTTACGACCTTGGCATGCGAATCAACCTGCAGCATGTTGTTGCTGATCAGACGCGCCGCGCGAAGATCAGGGAAGAATGTAGTAGTGGTAAACACCATATTGCATCTCAAATTCAAGGTCTTGAACCACCGGGGAATCACTTGGTTGTTTGGAAGGCGGATCTTTATCTTCGGAAGTGGACGGATCACCTTGCGGTTATCATCTTCTGTTGTAACCAGATTCAACAAAGTGAGGATAGTTCGACCATATGGCCGTTCTTCAATGACTATGCATATGCATCTACGGTGACTCTTGTCTCCATCATCGAATGAGGCGAGTGAGACTATGCTTGGGGGGGATTATAGCTCCCACGCGACGTCTTTACGTGGAATTAGAAGGAACACGACATCGTTGCAAAGAATAGCTCGCATGCGACGCTTCTGAAGCGGCAAATAGCTCTCGTGCGACACTTCCACTTAACCTCACGAGACCGTCAACGAATTCGAATCAGCTGAGCAGAGCAGGACCCACAGCCTCTCCACGTCACGGCGAAACCCACCTGATGTCCACCTCATATCGTGGTACCCACGCTGTGGTAGAAGAGAGCCGTTGGCCCGATCCGTCCCCGCACCCGAGCCCTCCCGCCACCGTTCCAGCATCTCATCCCCTTCCGTTTTCTTCTCTGGCGAGCAAGTGCGGCAACGCCGACGAGGGATGTCAAGCTTTGCTTCAGCCTCCCTCCGCTCATGGCCTCGGTATGGTGCGGTGCCGATGACGAGGTGCCCGATTGCCACCGCATCAAGGCCAATGAAGAGGCTTGTCACATCCACCGATAAGAACGGCAACATTGGCCGGGAATTTGTGAAATGTGAGAGCAAGCCCGAGCCGGGGAAGGTGAGATCTGAGTGTTCCGAGCGCCAATTTCTCGCTTTTCTTTTGAAATTTCATGCATTTCATCGAATTTGGGATTTAGGGTTCATCTCTGCGATTTCAGGAACTGCCAAAATGTGGAAATTTTTAGTGGCTTGATGAGTACATCGAGTGAATTGGGGTGGAGGTAGCATCCCGGGAGCTCGAAAACCCGTCCATGGTGGAGCAATTGGGATCTGGCAACCCCATTTCCGCTGGTACTACGGTGGATGTGGAAGTGAAGGCCGAGCTAAAGAAGATGAACAAGCAGCTAAGGCAAATCATTGAATTGAAGAAGCAGGACAATCTGATGGCCGGTTTTTTATTTTTGTGTAATTTCTCTCGGATTTGTTTATCTCCTGATCATTAGTCATTAGACAGCGCAATCAGTGTTCGAGTGATGCTTTGTTATCGTAGAACCTGCGGAGATAGATGTAATGGTGTATGTCTTTGGCTTGAATAAAATGCAACACAAATTCGGGAAAATTTTGAGCTGCTCTGTTTTCGAAATCAGTGTTCCTTCAGTTTCGTCAATTTCGTCAGTGTTCCTTCAGTTTCATCAAGTGTGCAGGGGAGGGGGAGGGGTTGAAAGGTTAAAGAAAATTGACGAGGAGTGATTGAAAAAGGCCAGGCCCAAATAGAACTTAGCCAGGCCAAAATGGTCGTATTGAGGCCCAATAGTAACTACTTGTAGATTGGGCAAAAAAATAGTACTCATGTTACAATCTAACTAGGGACGTGTGGATCTGTAGATACTCGTGCTCAGGTCGCAATCTTTTATTTTTTGCGAAAGTAAATATATAAATGAAAGCCAAGGGCATCCATTTAACTAACAAGACGAGTACTTTAACTTGGGCGTCCCTTTAACTTATGTAAATATGTAAATGTGTTGTTTGAAAATGAACCATGTGTTGCATGAAAATAATCAACCATCATAACGTTAACTTATTCTTCCTTTTGAGCTTTTCTAATTTCACTCATTTTATAAATATTGCACGAGTATTATATGAGAACTTTTTTGTGTGTCTTTTGTTTTATGCACTTGTTGTTTTGGGTGTTTTGACAAATGATAATACAATAAAACACAAGTCGATGACATAGATAATATATTAGATAATATAAGGGGTACAATATAGAGAGGGGCCCCACATTACATAGAGGGCCCCACATTACATAAACCCTAAGGGAAACTAATCCTAAGGGCCCGGCGCCTAAACCCTAACCCTAGCTACTACGTGGGTTTAGGGCTGCCGGCCAACCTCGCCGCGGAGGCTGCCCTACTCCATCGGTGGGGCGGTGTCGCCGCCTCTCCGTGTCTCCCGCCTGCCTCCTCCTTGAAGGCCCAATGAGCTGCGTCCGTCGGTCCTCCTCCTCCCGTCCCGCCTTTTCTTCCGGGCCAGACGGCCTTCTTCTCCCACTTGGCAAGCAGCTCCTTCGCCTCCTCCTTCGTCGCCTTGAGGGCCTCGTCGGAGGGGCCGGAGTCGGGGAGGTTGCCTCCGCGGCTGGGGAGGGGGTTGTGGACGAAGTGGCCTTGGGCCCAAGTGTATGTCGGGGCTTTGCATCGCCCCCCCCTTGTTGCCACTCCTCGGGTGCGTGGGAGCCTCCTTCTCCCAGACCTGCCTGTGGTCCGGGTGGTTGTCCTCGTCGCTGACCTCGGATTCTGAAGGCAAGCGGAGGGGGAGGTCGCCATGCTCGCCGGAGAGGTGTTTTTTGGGGCTGGGGGAGGCAAAGGAGGCAAAGGGACTCGAGGTTGAAGATGAGGAGGCAAAGGCGTTTTGCCACTATTTATTGAGGGCTCAGCGTGAAGGGCGGCGTGGGAATTCTGCGTTGCGCAGCCGCGTGCGCTGTGTTGCGTGTAGGAAGCGGGCGTAGCCGTGTGCGTGATCAATGCGGTCAGTGCAAAAAAATTGCTAGGATGTGACGTGACCCTGCCCTGCACCGTCGCCCCCGTGCATGCATGCATTAATGGGAATGAGAGAAAAAACGTCCAAGGTAGTTGTTCATTGGCGATGAAAAATAAAAGAGAAAATAGAATTTGGCCTTGATTTACTCGGTAATAAATGCAGGAATCTAGGACCAAGGTAGTTGTCACATGACATGCAACAAACTCGTTCGTTTTTACACACCGCATGCAACAAACTCACACATGGAAACTCAACAGGTGTGAAGAAAAATCGGCGGGAGTAATCAGAGGGATGTCAATTGGAGCAATCAATACATATATAAGCCTAATTTTTTGGAATCTATACAATCCGGTAATTTTCCCTATAATCCAGAATAGAGGGAGTATGAAACTAAGTTTAAAAATAAAATACTAGTAATAATAATATCAATTTTATATAATATAAAAGTATGTGTTATGGTGAATCTAATTATATTTATTACATATTTTAGATTTTGATATTTTTTTATATATACATAGTCAAAGTTTATAAATATTAACTTTTACTAAACCCAAAATGCAGAGTAATTTGGGACAGACGGAGTAGAATGGAGGCAATTAATGCATAAATGAGGGAGTATTTTTTTGGAATTGCATGTTTTTCTATGGCGCATGAACCGGACGGGAGTAAGTTTGACTGAAGAAAGTTGTTAGACGTACACTTATTTAATGTGACGGAGGGAGTAAATACGCTGTGCTGCGTCGGTTGGCTGCACGCAAAATAGCTAGACTGCGACGCGAGAGGCAGCTGTATGGCATGCATGCATGGTGCAGCTCGTCCCGTCCAGCGCACTCACATACCAACCTCGGTCCAACGGTCAATGGAGTGTGCCACGCTGTACCTTATCTGTTCATGGAAAAATGATGTGAGCCAATCAGATTCCAGAATCATCCATCCCACGGATCGGCAAGAGCTAGCCGCGAAATCCTTCTAAGAGACGCCAACCAATCAGGTTGCAGAACAAGCCCTTGCACGAATCTCCCACAGCCACCCGCAGAATCCTTCTAGAAGACGTGATCGGACAGCCATAGTGTTGTGCAAGGATTAGATCTATGTTCCTCATTCGGCCTTAGGGTTAGCTGGGTTTAGGATGCAGTCAACGGGGTTTTCACAAGTTTGACCAGACATTCAAATGTGCATAACTAATTCAAAAAAATCAAAAAAATACAAAACCTTCGCATGGTGTCATGTTATGTGACATAGTTGTGAGGAAAAATATCAAACTTGGTATATTGATCATATTTCAAAAAACCCTTCACAAAATGACCCATCTCCTCCGAGGTTTTCTGGCTTTCGGGTCAAATGACCAATGATATGGCTAAAATCAAGGCATAGTTTGTGATAATGTGCCCATATTGGGCTTGCATATGTATAATAGGATTACTAACAATGTTGCAGTACAAAGTTTTCCTTTTTGATGCAGAGAAAATCTATTTTCTATTTTCTGAGTGCTGAAAAAGGGGGGGATTTGTGAAGCAACCACCAAATTGAAGTTTCAAAATGGTAACATCCTATTTTTCAAAAATACTAGACCACCTATAATGTACAATGTCCTAACTTGAGTATTTCAAACCTTTTATTCCATCCCTGGTGAAAAAGACAAATCCTGTCGAATCGGTTGGAAGTGGGTAAGATATGAACTACAGGTACATGATTTCATGCTGATGATTTTTTGTAAAAATCATTTTTAGGTTCACAACATGTTATTTCATCAGAGATCCAATGCTAGTTTTGTGAGCCTCAGCCCCTAGGTAATAATATATATGAAAACCCTTCAAAAAAGTTTGACCAGACATTCAAATGTGCATAACTAATTCAAAAAAATCAAAAAATACAAAACATTCGCATGGTTTCATGTTATGTGACATAGTTGTGAGGAAAAATATCAAACTTGGTTTTAGAAATGGTAGAAAAAAACTTGCTTAGAAATGGGGTGGTTTACCTAACTTTGGAGCCCATTTCTACCTCATTTTGGGTGAGGGTGAGTTGTACTTCACAAAAGGAATCAGGGTGAGGATGAGTTGTACTCTACATATGAGAAAAACGTTGGACGGTCATACAAACATAGAAAATTACACATAGCTACATTGGTTGAAATTCAAATTTACCATCATATTTGAATTTCGGCCAAATTATCAACAACAAGTGCCAAATTATTACAATAATAATTTTTTACAACAATAAAAAGTGCCAAATTATTATAATAACAAATGTTTACAACAAGAACAAGTGCCAAATTCAAAGTCTATTTCTTTTGGCTCTTCTTACCCCTCTTTTTCTTCTCCTTCACAAGTTTCACACCACACAACATGTTTATGCTCTTCTTTTTCTTACCATAACCATCTGGCCTCCCTACATCACGTCCAAGAGTCTCCTACACCTCCTCAACAACACAATCTGGCACCAGAGCCTCATCAACATGCTCACTTTGCACCAGAGCCTCATCAACATGGTCAGTTTTCACCATAGCCTCATCAACATGCTCATTTTGCACCAGAGCCTCAACAACATGCTCATTTTGCACTAGAGCCTCAACAACATGCTCATTTTGCCCCTCATTTTGCACCAGAGATTCCAAATCAGAAACGGTGTGCCGTAAAGCCTCAACAGTTTGCACATCATCCTCCAAAACAAGTTCAGATTGCACCTCAGCAGCACCAAACATGATCTGGTTAGTTCTTTTCTTTCTTTGGTCATTGATTCTTGCCCTTTTCACTGGCCAGCATTTTTCAACAACAAGAGGTGGGCCTTTTCTCCACGCCTCCTGAAAACAAGCAAGTTAGCCGGGGGAGAAAAATCATCAACAAGAAATACATAGATTTTGGATGAACATACTTTGGATTTTCAGCAGTGTATCTGCACTTGGTAGAGCCAGCTCGGTGTCCAAGTTCTTCACAGAGTTTGCATCTATTCTTGTTACCTTTTTGGGCCCTTTTTGGCTTGGCATCTTTCTTTACATCTTTCTTTCTCTTCTTGCTGCTCCCACCTTTCTCAAACCAAGCCTTGAATCTACTTTGCTTGGGCCTGCCAGCCTTTCTTTTCATCAAAGGAGGACACAAGGAGAACTGAATGTCCACTTCAGGCCACTGAGACTGATCTGTAAGTGCTGGAATTGGTGTTCCATATGCAGCCTTGAATTTTGCTATAGAATAATACTCATGCAAATATGGGTGCATATTTAGCTTGTGTTTGGAGGCCAAGAAAAGTATGGCATGCTCACAAGGCTTTCTAGTGTGTTGCCACTCAAGGCATGTGCATTCATGCAATTGAGTGTCAACCACATGCCTCCTGCTAGTCTTTGTATCTCTAACTTCAGCACCCCACAATGAGGATTTCTCAACACGCAAATGTGCAAGATTTCTGCTCCTGTTGACCACCTACTGCACAACATCAGGAAGCTTATCTCCTTGAAGAACATCACCAAGCCTTCTTCTCAATTCCCACAACCTCATGATCATAATCCTGATCTGGTCAACCATGTCATGGACAGGCAAGTCTTTTAACTCCTTCATTTTGTTGTTGAAACTTTCTGCCAAATTATTGTTGATATGATCACATTTGATGGCAGTGTGAAAACCTGACCTGTACCATAAAAGAGAATGTTAGGTTTCCAACCATGTACAAAACTTGACCCCATCCTCCTCAGAGCATGCCGCCTTAATCTTGTCAAGGTGATATGAATGTGTCTGTCTGGTGTAAGATCTTGCTGCTGGCCACATGCGTCCAAAATCATCTCCTCTGAATTTTTTGATCAAATTCATCCATATATGGCCAAAGCACTCCCTCTGCTTAGCATGAGGGAAAACAATCTTCACTGCATTTTCTAAACCTTTACATGTATCTGTGTGCACTGCCTATGGAGATACTGGCCCTATGCATGTTTTCAACTGCCTCATGAACCATGTCCATGATGCCTCTGTCTCAGACTAAAACATGCCAATAGCTACAGGGAACATTCAATTGTGTCCATCTAAAGCATTGCATGCTGCTAGTTTACCATTCCACTTTCTAGTCAAGAAAGATGAGTCTATAATCAAATATGGACGACACCCTGCTTTGAAGCCATCGATGTAAGGCTTTAAAGCCATGAAGAATTTAGAGAAGAAGACTTTCCCATCAGCTGTTAACTCAATATCTATCTCCACAACACTGCCAGGTGACCTCTTCTCTACTTCTGCTTTGAAGTTATAAAGCATTCGAAAGGTATTTGCCCAATCACCATATAGCTCTTTCATTGCCCTTTGCTTTGCCTTCCACACTGTAGTATAATTCAGCTTAACGGGGTACTGCTTTTCCAAGTCTATTTTCAGTCTCTTTGCAGTGTTGTTTGGTGTTGTGGCTAAAATAGGCTTGATTTTTTCTGCAACCCATAATTGTGATGTCATCTTTGTAACTGTTTGAGAACTTGTAATGCAAGTATGAGGTTTTGGAATTTGATTCACTCTTATTATCCTTCCATCAGATTGGCGTCTAGTAGATATATACCACTTGCAAGGCCTGGCACCACCATCATAACCTATGCATTTTGCATAGAACTTCTTTTTATCAGTCCACATAGTCTTGGTAGCAAACTCATGTTTGATTGCATATGTCCTGAAAACACATACTGAATTCATCCATGCTTGGAAAAAATCTCCCAACTTCAATAACTGGGTCCTCTTTGTCATAAACTGTTACTAGCTCATCATCATGTGCATCATCTACATGAACTGCAGCATTTTCCAACAACTCTAGATCTATATCTGCCTCTTCATCTCTTAAATGGTTGTCACCATCATTTGCAGCTTCATCCCTCTTCTTCTCCTTGTCTCTGTCATCTATAGGAATTCCAAAAAGCTTTGCCATTTCAATGTCATCTATTGGTGCAATGACCAAATCAGTCCGGTCATGTATCTCAACTGAATTCCAATCAACAGTTACAATCCTTTGTGCATTAGCATCTGCAGCCTCCCCTTGTGCATTAGCATCATCCTCTACTGTTAAAACTTCCAACTCAGTAAGTATAGGCATTACTTGCCTTTGTGCAACCCAATCATCCTCGACCATCTGAGCAGCCAGCTTCGAGGCCACATATCCAACCCTCGAATCAGGTTCTAGATCCATGATATCTGCTAAAAACAGAACAATTTTGCTTGTCCAACCATTTTGCTCATCGATTTCATCAACTATATGTTCCCCTATCTCAACCCTAACATAGTCACATTTGCAATCATCAAATCGTAACAAAGAAACTTCTTGCTCTGGCCCCCAAACCACACTATCCCCAATTTTTTCCACCATTTTCCTCACCGCCTCCTCTCCCATGTTTATTAGCTCTTGGGGATCAACATGTTCTAATTCCACCTCCCATTTAACAACCGTGTCTCTCTCAATGATCTGCGTGCTGCCATCAACTAAAACAGCCCTATAGGGAAAGAAATTGATGCGAAATTCGAAGGTTTGGCGCGCATCATCGTCTCCCCTATTTTTGGCGGGCACTGTGAGCTAGCGGAAGCAAACAAAGAGCTCAACCCTAGAGAAATTAAGTACAGAGATGCGGGATATACCGATTAGAAGTCCCCTCTCCATGCTCCATCTTGTTCCTCGCCTGCTCAAAGACACCCGGCCTCCACAATCTAGCATCAATGGGCACGCTCAGATCTCGAATTGAGAAGAGTGGGAGAGGAATTAGGTTTCAAATGACACTCACCACCTTCGCCGTCGAACGAAAGCGCTGCCGCCTAAAATAATTTCCCTGCCGCCGGTGCCGGCGCCGAGAACGATGGGTGAGGTCCGTCGCCGCCGTCAGGGAAGCTACAGTCAGTGTGACGCACGCTCTCGGTCGGAAGCGGTTGGTTTGACTGGATTGACTAGCTGTCCCAACCGACCGGTTTGGCTTAACCCTAATCTTGGAACAAAGTTAAATGTGTCCTTAACGACAGTTTTATGGCCCGTGTTGCCCTGGGCTATTAGCTGCCTCACAAACGTCGCATGCGAGCTATTCTTTTCAATAATATCGTGTTCCTTCCAATTCCATGTAAAGACGTCGTATGGAAGCTATAAGACCATGCTTGGGGATAAGTTTTCTGCCAGTACTTGACTGAGAGTCTCGGTCATCATGCCTTCGCCCAAATCGCTTCGGATTCTAGATACTCGTCGTTTTTATGAATTTTATGACTTTCGTCTGAGCCTCTTGCTCTTAGCTTTGCCTTCAGCATCCTTCCTTTTGCAGACGGTGGTGGAGGTCGGAAGGAGGCGTGTTTATGGACGGACGGCAGAGCTGAGGCAGGGACAGAGGAGATGGTGCAGATCATCCGTATGAGGTGTGTCCGTCTGGCTCGTGGAGCTCCCGGTCGGCAAGCTCGGGGGGAGGGCTCGAGCGCTACCACGCCGCCATGAATGGTTCTTAGAGGGCGTGGGGAGGCGCTCAGCGGCGAGGGGCGGCGGTGGCCCCCGGGAACCCTAGCACGCAACAGAGAAACGAGAGATGCTCTATTTGCTTTGTGGAGCTGAAACTTCGGTGTGATGTACTGCAAATTCAAGAACTCGGGTCGGACCGTGAAAGTGCGTTTCAACGGTATTGTCCCATCCGGAACGGTATGCGCAGTCAGGAGGGCGGACCGCGCGTGCACTAGATTTCCGCGCGACGAGCGAGTCCTCCGCAAGTCCTTTCCAGCTTGATCTAGCTGGCTAGGTTTTTTTTGAGACAATCCAGCTGGCTAGATAGATAGCTAGCTAGGGCCACCAGGCCCACTATTTGGTGATCATAGTGGTAGTATCATATGATACTAAGAGTATGATACTATCTTCCTAATGCATAGTATTTTAGTGTATTATTGTTGATTTATATTTAATTATTGTAGAATTTCAATGCAAACTAGTGTACAAGATCTATTTGTCATTAAATATTTTAGTTTTACGTGTTATGATATTGTATCATGCTAGGAGCAAGTATAATAGGTTCTATTCAGCTGGATACAAGCAAATCTACGTCAGCAAAATCGTAGTTGAATGTGAGAGAAAGCAAAAGAGAGGGTGAGGCGGGCGCTTCAGCTGTCGCCGACGGCAGCACACAAAACAACGAAGTATAGCTCGTATACAGCCAACCATCAACGCTTGGACAAGCTGCATGCATTTAATACTAGTACTAATATGCCGAGTCTCTTGAAGGGCACCACAAAAATCCAAAGAATCAAATATTTAATTATTCTATATAATCATCCTAATAGCCAGCCTATTGTTAGTATAGTACTTATTTGTGGTGACTCTAGCTGACATAGCATAAGGTATACAGCCGACACCTAACTATACTATTGTTCTTGCTCTAGTATGATATTACAACCACTTCTCTCTTTATTAATTAAGGTGCCACGACAGCTTTTGCCAATTTAGCATGCATGATACTTCTTATGATACTACCATTAGGAGCAACCTGCAAAACCAGTTTTTGCTGCTTATTCCTATAGGGGTACTCAATCACC
Source organism: Avena longiglumis (assembly GCA_030063025.1). Classification (NCBI taxonomy): domain Eukaryota; kingdom Viridiplantae; phylum Streptophyta; class Magnoliopsida; order Poales; family Poaceae; genus Avena; species Avena longiglumis. The sequence goes on along the minus strand of CP125976.1, from coordinate 105,216,256 downwards.
TGACGTAAAAGCTGACACCTCGGGATCTCTGTATTTTTCCTCCTCACGCCATGGACCAAGAGGGGACCCAAAATGTTAGATGTATATATCTGTATATTGTATTTCCCCATATATTTGCATCCCATATGTACCATGTGATTATATATTGGCCTTTGGCCCCAGAGAATATAACTTTGTCTATCCTAACATGGTATCGAGCAGGTTTTAGGTTTTACGTGCCCACAGATCTAATCGCGCCGGGCTTCGCCTGCCCGTGATGTTCTCCGGCCGCATCCGCTACCGATCTGATCTGGCCGCCCACCGTCCTCCATCGCAAGACTTGACAGACGTCGTGATCGTTGTCCTTCACGCTGGATCGCGCACAGACGTGAGACTCCGTGACCTGCCACCTGCCCGCCCCGTGCTCTTGCTCCTGATCGCCAGCGTGACTCCCGCCTGGGACCAACAGGGTCCCTAGCACTGCTGCTCCTGTTGCTCAAGTTCCCTAGCCGTACTGCTGCTCAACAGGGTCCGTACTACTGCTCAACAGGGTTTGCTCAACAGGGTCCCTAGCCGTACTGCTGCTCAAGTTCCCGCCTGGGTCCCTAGCACTACTGCTGCTCCTAGCTGCTCTCTCTCTCTGCCATCCCGCCTGGCCTGCCGCCGGCTATTTTTGGTCTGTTTCGTTTGTCTCAATTAGATCGGGGTCTAGATCTGATCTGACCAAAAAAAAAAAAAAAAAAAAAAAAAGAGCAAGAGAGAGATGTCTTCTTCATCGGGTTATGTTGCGATTCCTCGCTGCCCGGTGGTCTTTGATGGCGCGAATTACCCTGATTTCGCTGCCTTTATGCGCGTTCACATGCGCGGTCTCCGTCTTTGGGGTGTGTTGTCCGGCGAGGTCTCCTGTCCGCCGTGCCCCCCTCCTCCTGTGGCTCCTATTCCGCCAACGCCGATTGTTCTTGGTGCTGATGCTTCTCAGGAGGCCAAGGATCTGCTTCAGTGGCTTGATGATAGTGATGTTGCCGCTTATGACCAAGTTCAAGCAGTACTCTTGATCTCGAGGCCTATCGACACGCCCGACGCCTACACTCGATGGGTTGATGAGGATGCTCGTGCTGTTCTCACCTCCATGTTGCCTCAAGATGTCGCTGAGTTCATGAGTCTCCCCACCGCCGCCGATGGCTCATCTTCGCCGCTTATCACCGTCTGGGATGCTCTTTACTGTCCGTGGTTCGCCAGAGCATGCTCTTCAGGGTGATTCCACTATTGATGAGTTCTATACTCGAGTCCGCTATCTGGCGTCGCCTTGATTCTCTTCAGATCGCTGTTTGTGGCACATGCTCGTGGCCGCCAGACAGCGCCGGATGGAGTTTCACCGCATCTATGAGTTTCTGTCTTGCCGCCAGAGTTTGAGCCCGGCGCTTTCGGCTGAATGCTCGTGGTCGTGTTCCGCCTCTCCGAGGTGTTGTTCGAGCTTGGGCCGAGACCCGTCTCCATCGCTGGTCTTCTTGCGGTTCCGTCTGTGCTTGCTACTCGTGGTGCTCATCTATCGCCTGCTCCCTCGACTCAGCTGCGGTCCCATGTGCCGCCACCGCCGCCGATTCTGCCCACTCCTCCGTGTCGTGCTTTCAAGACCAGCAGAAGCAGCCTCGTGGTCGAGTCGCCGGTTCTCTTCACACGCTTCATCGAACAGGATGGCCACACTTGGGCCACTGTTATACACGGACCAGTTTACGCGCCACACCAGGCTCGTGGAATCGGCTCCTTCCGGATCTTCAGCGGTTGCTCTCCGATCAGGACATTCTCGGAGTCTTCGCGTCCGCTTGCGCCTGTGCTCTTCTTCGACGGCATCTGGTTCTGGATCGACTCTTGAGACTGTGCGACCACCACCTTCTACACAGTCAGGTACGTCTCCGTGGTATCTGGATTCTGGAGCTTCTTTTCATATGACATTTGAGTCTTCTTCTTTGTCCGCTCTTCGTTCTCTCCCTTCTCCTGTTCGTGTTTTTACGGCTGATGGTACCTCTCTCCCTGTTTCTAGTCGAGGCACCCTTTCTACGTCTTCTTTTCTTGTTCCTGATATCTCTCATGTCCCTCTTCTTAAGATGAATCTGTTCTCGCCAGCTACCATCGACTCGGTTGTCGCGTCATTCTTGATGCTGATTCTTGTGTTGTTCAGGACCGTCGCACCCAGGCCCTGGTTGGAGCTGGCCCTCGCAGCCGTGATTGTTCAGGACTTTGGGAGTTAGACTGGCTTCGTGTTCCTTCCGCTGCCACTTCATCCGCCAGTTCTTCTCCGGTTGTCGCCTCTACCAGCTCTTTTCAGCGGCATCATCGTCTTGGTCACCTCTGTGACTCGCCTATCGTCATTAGTTCATCGTGGTCTTCGGGTCATCTCGGAGATGGGTCTTTGCATTGTCGGCTGTAGGTTGGGTAAATGATTCAGCTTCCTATCCTACTAGCGGCTCAGATCTCAGACCTTTTGATTTAGTTCATTCGATGTTTGGGGTCCGCCTTTCGCTCGAAGGGGCCATCGCTACTATATTTTATTCATCGATGATTTTTCTCGGTACACTTGGTTGTATTTTATGCGCTCGTAGTGAGGTGCTCTCCATATATCAGCGTTTTGCGGCCATGGTTCGTACTCAATATTCTACCCCCATCCGTGTTTCGTCTTGATTCTGCGGTGAGTATATCTCCAGATATTGCGAGGTGTTCTTGCCGAAAGGTGGCACTCTTGCTTAGTTTTCGTCTGAAGACATGCCTGAATGGCGTTCGAGCGTAAGCATCGCCATCTTCTTGAGACCACTCGCTCTATGATGATTGCTTCTTCTCTCCGCCGCATTTCGGGCCGAGGTCCGCTACATCGGCTTACCTCATCAATATTCAGCCTTCGCTGCCTTGTGGTGGTATCCTCTTGAGCGCCTCTCCGGACAGTCTCAGATTACTCCATGCTTCGCTTGTTTGGTTGTGTTTGCTATGTTTTACTTGCTCGCGAACGCACCAAACCGACCGATCTGTTGAGTGTGTTTTCCTCGGATACGTTGATGAGCATAAGGGCTATCGATGTTGGGACCCCGTTGTCGTCGGATGCGATCTCTCGTGATGTTACTTTTGATGAGACGTCCTTTCTATCCTCGTCCCACCGTGGTACTTACCGGTGGAAGATATCTCTTTTCTTCTTCCGACACACCTCCTTCTACCCCTATTGTGTCTTCTTCAGATCTCCTCCTCCGATGTCTCTTCTTCGACACCGTCATCCTCTTCTCCGTCTAGTTCTCCTAGTTCTCCTCGCTCTCCGAGTCTTTCTCTTCTATTCCTCTTCTTCATCGCCGCCTCTCTGCCTTCCTCGATGATCTTCCTCTACTCGTCCCTTGCTCGCCGTGCCCCAACCGTTACTCTCCTAGTCAAGATGGTCTTTCGTTGCCTCTGAGCCGACCTCTTATCGGGATGCCGAGCATCATCCCGAATGGCAGCTGGCCATGGCCGAGGAGATTGCTGCGCTTGAGCGACCGGCACTGGGATCTTGTTTCTCCTCCTCCGGTGTTCGTCCTATCACGTGTAAGTGGGTCTATAAGATTAAGACTCGCTCGATGGATCTCTTGAGCGCTATAAAGCGCGTCTTGTGGCTCGTGGTTTTCAGCAGAGCATGGTCGTGACTATGATGAGACTTTTGCTCGCCGCTCATATGACCACCGTGCATTTTCTTCTTGTTGCTTCTGCTCGTCACGGTCCGTGTCCCAGCTTGATGTTCGAATGCCTTTCTCAATGGTCAGTTGAGTGAGGAGGTTTATATGCAGCCTCCTCCGGTACTGTTCTGAGGGATGGTTTGTCGCCTTGACGTTCTTTATGGCCTTAAACAGGCCCTCGTGCCTGGTTTGAGCGCTTTGCTCGTAGTGACACTGCTGGTTTTCCCCTAGTGCTCATGATCCAGCGTTGTTTGTTCACACTTCTCCTCGTGGACGACTCTTCTTCTTCTCTATGTTGATGATATGATCATTACCGGTGATGATCCCGAGTATATAGCCTTTGTTAAGGCTCGTCGTGATCGCTTTCTTATGACTGATCTTGGTCCTCTTCGATACTTTCTTGGGATTGAGGTTTCCTCCACTTCGATGGCTTTTACATCTCTCGGAGAAGTATATTCAGATCTTCTTGCTCGTCCGCTCTTGGGGATGAGCGACTGTTGAGACTCCTATGGAGCTTAATGTTAAGCTTCAACTTCGATGGTGATCCTCTTCTCGATCCGACGCTGTTATCGTCATCTTGTTGGGAGTCTTGTTTATCTTGGTCACCGTCCGACATCTCTTATCCTGTTCATATTCGAGTCGCTTTGTTTCGCTCCTACCACTGCTCACTATAGTCATCTTCTTCGTGTTCTTCGTTATCTTCGTGGTACGATCACTCGTCGCCTTTTTCTTTCCTCGCTCCAGCTCTCCAGCTCCAAAGTGCTATTCGGACGCCACGTGGGCGAGTGATCCTTCGGATCGCCGTTCACTTTCGCCATCTTGTGTGTTTCTTGGTGGTTCGCTCATTGCTTGGAAGACTAAGAAATGCAGACGTTTTCGCTCGAGTGTTGAGGCTGAGTTGCGTGCTATGGCCTTGTTGACCGAGGTGACCTGTTACGGTGGTTACTTATGGATTTTGGGGTTTCGATTACCACACCGAGTCTGGTTTTGTCCGACAAGACAAAGCTATTAGTGTTGCACGTGATCCGTCAAGCATGAGCTTACCAAGCATATTGGTGTTGATGCTTTTTATACACGTGCTCAGTGTGCTCAAAGTTGTTCCAAGATGTGCCTTCAGATTTACAGTTGGCGGACTTCTTTACGAAGGCCCAGACCAGAGCGCAGCATGATTTCTTACTCTCCAAACTCAGTGTTGTGGATCCACCATGAGTTTGAGGGGGGGCTGTTAGATGTATATATCTGTATATTGTATTTCCCCCATATGTTAGGGGGCTTCCTGCATATTTGCCATGTACCTGTACTATATATTGTGGCCTTTGGCCCCCAGAGGAATATAACTTTGTCTATTCCTAACAACTACCATTAGGAGCAACCTGCAAAACCAGTTTTTGCTGCTTATTCCTATAGGGGTACTCAATCACCTGACGTAAAAGATGACACCTCGGGATCTCTGTATTTTTCCTCCTCACGCCATGGACCAAGAGGGGACCCAAAATAACACGTCGACACCATGGCCCGAGATCTTCCATCAAAAAAGTCAACTACAAGTACTAGAAAACATCTTCCAAATCTCACACTACTAACCTACTTCACCAGGTTCTGTTTTCCAAACAAAATCACTATCTAGAGGCCTAAATAATTTCTCCTTCCCCGTGATGCTTCTCCCTAGGGATATCACCCGCATGCTATGGGTACGGGTGGAGCCATCCCATATCCGTACCCGTCCCCTCCGACCTCACCCATCATCTATAGTTATACCCGCCAACGGTTACAAATTTTTCATACCAATCATATGGAAGGGTAAATGGGTACCCACACGTAAAAAATATATGTGTGTTTATAACAAATAAATCTACTAAAAATATATGTCAACACATCAAATCAATAATTGGAATATGATCGCGTATTATGGAATACGAAAGTCACGAAACAGGAGTTGAAGCGAACCTAAGTTACCTGCCGGCAATTATGGAACTAGGAAGAGAAGCTCCAATTATGAAAGTTTGGATGGGTACATGGGTACACGGGTTTGGGTTCTATGACCCCTTATCCATACCCACTTTACTCGGTGGGTTTGATATTTTTTCATTTACATACTCATGGATATTTTTCTATCTCATACCCATAGTCCTATTGGGTTTTTATCCGCCGGGTACATGGATAATGGTACACATTTCCATACCACTTCCCTAACCTAAAATAGATAAAAAGTTAGACAAAAAAAACTATCACAGGTAGCAACTACCACCTCCACATGTTCTCCTTGTTTACCCCCCCCCCCCCCCCCCCACACCGCCACCACCCATTTTTTTCAGTGGGATCTGAGTAACCTAACTGCAACATCATTCATGAAAGCATCTAGTAAGATGCATTTGGAAATAGGATCTGGGTAGCCTAGACACATGAATTAGGTAAAAAATAAGCATGAAAAGGAAAGTAGAACCTTGAAAACTTAAAGAGTTTAGGAATCAGAACCTGGGAACCTAAGAAACTGTCAACTAAATCTTTTTGCTGTTCACAACATCCTTCATCCATACAATACACGTAAATTTCTGTGCTCTTTCCTTTATAACCCTACCACATGATCTGAAAAAACACTGATTTAGATACATCCTTTAATGAAATAACAACTTTTTCTGTTTTCTACCTCAAAAAAAAAACTTTGTCTGTTTTGTGCAAATTGGAGATAAGATGGCTGTCCATATGCAAAAAGATGATAACAATGGAGGGATGCTGAAGCAAGCCATCGAGAATTACAGTTCATGGTAGCAAGGTAGCTAAAAAAATTATCACGGTCGGGGCTCCTCTTGGGCATGCGCCTTTTTAGTTTCGGCTTGGGGTCTTAGACATTGCAATTCTAAAACTCTGTTGTCACTCGGTATAGCATGTATACCCGTGAGCAGTCATCGGACATAACCCCAAAACCATCCACACGACCAGGCTCCTTGGATGCATGACAGTGCCATGCCTTGATGGAGAACGCCAGCGAATCCAACACCTCCATCGATGAATCCACAGTGGGAGCGGAGGAAGGAAGCGCGCGCCTTCACCGGGTAGCAAGAATACCGGGACCACATTGGCCCGTACTCTGCCAGGCGGTGCTGCGGACGATGGATCCCTTAGCTCCATCTCCATCCGTGTATGTGTGCGGAAGTGCTTCTTGAGCCCTATCATCTTTGTGGCGGTGTGTCTGTGTGCGAAAGTGCTTCTTGAGCCATATCATCTTTGGAGAGGTGAGACATCGTTCTTGGAGTTTTTTTTCAATCTTTCTTTGTAGGTATAAGCTATAGGTAGCACTCACTTAATTTATAGACGAGCATGGGCGGTGGAAAGACGGCTAAACAACAGGAAAAGAAAGTGGCAAATGGAAAAAGAAATGGAAAGGCATCACACACGTGTTGGACGAAATAAATTGTCTAGAAAGAACTAGGAATGCACAGGAGAAATTTATCAGTAATTGTTTGCGTTGAGAAAAAACAATTACATTTTTCGGGAATGTGTGCGATAAAGGACAACTTCACTAATGTTTTCTTAAATGTTGACCATGTGCTATGTATTTGTTACGTTCATAAACAAACATTTTATGTGCGATGTCGCCGTGATAAAGCCTACAATCGAAATTTTGCATCGTCGACAATCTTCCACACCACACATGAAAAGAGCCTTCCCTGTACGACGGAGGCCTTAAGATGCATGATTTGTACTAGTGTAGTCATGGATAAAGTTGAGTATTACATATGTATAAATATCGATAGTACCTCTTTTATTTCCTCCGCCACCAGCAAGGCAAAATAGGTCCAGTGTCCCAAAGTTCCATTCATTCAGACAATCGGATTGGAACAAGTGCAATGCAACGCTACTGACCCAACAGAGTTGAAACAATGTCGTCGCCGGTCGTGGAAGTCGTGACACCTCCATTGAATGAGCAGGAAGACGTAGACTCTCTATCTTCTTCTTCTTCTTCTTCTTCTTCTTCTTCTTCTTCTTCTTCTTCTTCTTTTCAACGGATGATCTTGCGATGACCGCTGCAGACAAGATGTTGATCCCACGTGTGTCGTTGATGGATGATCCTGGCATGTATTATGGTTCTCGTGCCGCCGGTAAGAAACGACTCCGAGTCATCCTCCATAGCTTCCTCTCAAGTGTGTGCGTTGCCACCGTCGCCACCTATGTCCCGACCATGATTCCTACCACCGCAACAATGGCCACCCTAAACCCTATATATACATAGCAAGTTATAATATCTCAATTCTAAACTTAATAATGAGGGTATATTTTAGGATAACTCTAAATGGGGGTTGGGGGGGGGGGGCATTGCCCCCCCTATCACTCTGCGGTCCCAGGAAGCTGTCGCCGCTAACAGGCCTTGCATTGAATAGCGTTGGCCGAATTAGAGAAAGGGAAGAACATCGTAAACCCTAGTCTGATATTTATTAGTCTGGAGGAGGGAGATGGAGAAGGTTGCTGGGTTGATGCAAAACTTGAGGCTATCAGATGAGTTACAGGGAGTTAAGATCACTTGGTCAGGGGAGACAGGGGGTGAGAGTACCAAACCGTAGGCCATGCATGGGTAAAATGTTGTCGGAGAAGCCGGCTCACCCAGACGCAATATGCTTGGCCAAATCTGGTGCCCACTCCGTGGGATCGACTGCAGGGACATGGGTGATAATATTTTCTTGATCACTTTCATGCATCTTGGTCCTTGGATGTTTGAAAAGGATCTTATCATCATGGAGGATTTTGTACCAACCAAGAAGATACATGAATATGAATTTAAAGAGTAAATTCCAGTTTTTACGCTCTAGTTTGACATTTTCGACGCTAATTACCCAGTTTAGCAAGTTTTCATCCTAATTACCCCATTTAGCAATAGTTTTGACAATCTTTACCCCTTCTAAAAGTTTTGCTATATACTACCAACAGAATGCACACGGTGAATAACGATAATCTGCTTGGCTGGCCATGCTTCACGCGACGACGACAATGCTAGCCTTGTCGGCCAAGATGCTACCGTGCATGGTACAGTCGTTTGAACCGTCACACATAAATCTACTATGGTGTTTAAGCAACTCTGCGTGTGGGTTTGCTTGTTGTGGTTTGAATAAGAAATGAGCTATCGGCTTTTGCTTAACAGATCAACTGATCAGAACTTGCGTTCAGTTAGACATAACATAGGGTTTGGTTGGTTTAAGCAAGACACCATTTGTTCTTATTTTAAGGGAAGACACGATCTGTCCTTCATGTCAGAATTAGAATAAATGAGAGAGAACATTTCTAACGCATCGTGTTCATGGGGGCGGTACTACTAGACTCAAAGAAAGAGCAGTTTATTGTGGTAAATTATCTTTAAGCACTTGAACATGGTACACTAGTGTGGTTAATTGCTTGATTTTCTTTTTTTTAATAATTGCATAATTAAAAATTTTGGCATGTCACGTGTACCTAACACCTGGGACTCAGCAATCAAAATGCCACAAAATTTTAGAAGGGGTAAAGATTGACACAAATTTTGCTAAATGGGGTAATTAGGATAAAAACTTTATAAATGGGGTAATTAGCATAAAAATGTCAAACTTGGTGGTAAATTTTGGAATTTACTCGAATTTAAAACAATTCCAATATGGATTCGAGTCTTTGGAATGCCTATTGGTACGATGGACCGCCCCGATGGTATGCTGTTAGGGAAGAAGCTTGGTGTGTTTGAGGAGATGGAGACTGGGGTTGATGATATAAGGCTGTTTGGAAAATATTTGAGAGTGAAGGTTCGGATCCAAGTTCCTAAGCCATTGTTCCATGGTGTAATGGATGAACATGGTAAAACATTGTGGTGCCCCATAGAATACGAATTTTTACATGACTTTTGCTTTATTTTCGGAATCTTGGGTCATAGTATGAGAGGTTGCTCAATCAAGCTGCGTGAAGGGGAGAAACCACAGTATGGAAATTGGCTGAAGGGACATGGGGAGGAGGATAATAGGGGAGGGGTATAGTGGGAGAAGATATGACGGTCATGGGGGCAGTGGCAGCCATGGTTCTGGAGGCAGTTGGTGGAGTGGAAAGTCAAGAAGTGACAGTGTTTCATGGCGCAAACCGGAAAGAAAACTTTAGATCGGTAGGAGGCAAAGGTGGTAGTCATCGGGAGAAGAGTGAGAAGGTTAATAGTCAACCAGGAGATAGGCTTGCCATCAGAGCCACATGGGAACCCGAAGAATCTATTTGGAGGGGAAAACATTGTGCACAAGGATGTCGAGAAAAACAAAGGTGCGGTGGTGGTGTTTGTGGAACCAAATTTAAATAGGAGGGGGCAGGATATGGAGGTAGATGTGGATGCAAATTCGGGAAAGGGAGGGGAGATGAAGAGTAATGTTGGAAATGCCACACAAACTGACAATCGTGGAGGGGATCCTAAGCAAGAATGGAAATAAAAATAAGGACGGGAAGAAATTCAAGAAGGTCAATGGTGAGAGGGTACAGAATGTTAGTATATACAGGTACGCATATTAGGTGTATGTAATTACCTTTTTACCCTTTGTAACCCTAACCCTAATTGGCCTTGAGCCCATTATGTAAACACTGGAACCCCACGTATTATGTGAGGCTTTCCCCAAACATCTCTCTCCCGCCCTACATGGTATCAGACTAGATCCTAAACCTAGCCGCCGCCCCCATCGCACCCCGTGCACCCGCCGCCCCTTCTTCCGCTGCCACGATGTCAGGTCCCGCCGCCTCCCTCGATGGCATGTCCGGGGAGATTGTCCCGCCTCCCACCATTCTGCTACTGGCGGCAAAAAAAAAAGTATCATGACTAGTTCCTGGTACTCTTCTATGGATTCTATATAAAATGGATTCACCTCAGAATCCAACATTTTAACAGTCTAGATGGATTATGAATAAATATTCTTTTCTTGTGGTTTTGTGTGCTGGTTCAGCAGGAATCAGGATAATAATTTGGATTGAAGTGGTGATGAGAAGATTTTAGAGATAAGGAGATGAAAATATGAAGGTTTAGATAGGTTTATTTCTAGGCATTTTCAATTTTTAGCTTTTACTTAGTTCATTTTGTAACTTCTCTATTTTGTAAATATTAAAATCTTTTATCCATTGCAATATGAATAAAGATGTCTTTGAATATTACCTATGCCAACTTTTATTTATGCAACATTCTTATAGTTTTTGTATTTGATCCCATGTTTGACTAATTCAAACTTCCATTTTGAAATCATTGGTTTGAATTTGGGCTACCGTGACGAACATGTTTCAGTAATCAGTATTGGTCGAACCTGGTCAGTCCACTGTGACGAACATGTTGGGACAGATGGATTTGATAGCTGCCAATTGAATTTTGTTAAGTATATCAAAAGTCCGGCTGTCGGGCATCAAGGACTGAAACTTTCAAGTTTCTTGTTCCCACGTAGAATCATTCTCCGTCATTATAATTTATGCTCTCGAGCACTACTATTATTGGTCGAAAGACTTGTTTTGCCTTAGCATTGAAACTGTAATTAAAAAATCAAAGTTATAACTAAGTTACTTGTATCTACACACTAAAATGCATCTAGTTATAGTATATAAATCTAGATAAATATGTCACTTTCAGGACAAGGGGTATTATAGTACTACTGCAATAGTCGTTGCTTTGTTTGGATCACCATGTCTAAACTGCAATTGGGATCTGTTCTTTGACGAAATCAGGATCAGAATTTTCTTTTACATTACAGGCCTGCAGCGATTGATTGTTCTAGAGTCTAGACTAGTACTAGTAGTATAATACGCAGCGAACGCGATAATAGCAAGAAAGCATTTTGTAATCGCTGTCAAACCCCCGCCTCTCTCTCTCCAGCCCACGGTCAGCGCCAAGCCAAGGACGGCAATGGAGAGCAACATCAGCACCTGCGCCATCTGCAATGGCGACATGCGCCGTGGCGTCGGCGGCAGCGGCAGCGGCGGGGCCAGCGGCTTCACGGCCGACTGCTCCCACCAATTTCACTTCCGCTGCGTCCTTGCGAGCAGCAGCAGCAGCAAAGCCTGCCCGCTCTGCAGCGCGCGATGCCGCGATGTGCCGTCCTTCCGCTCCTCCAAGAGCACGCGCGACGCGGGGTGCCGTGAGCTGCCGTCCTTCGGCTCCTCCAACAACAGGCCGCCGCCGCCCGCGTCGCGCCAGCCAGCGCAGCCATTCTTCCGGCCCATGGAGCCACGCGTATTCGACGACGACGACCCGGTCGTCCGGGCGCCTCGGCCTCTCGGCGACCGACACCATGGCGCGGGCTCAAAGTCCAGCGGATCAATAGCGGTGGAGCTCAACACGCACTGCGAGTACTCGTCTCTCCCGCAGGACGCCACCCACGAAAACTTTGCCGTGCTAGTGCACGCGAGAGCTCCGGGAAGCGGCGGCGCAGCCATCGCCGACGCGCCACCGCGCGCTCGGGCGCCGCTCGACCTTCTGACCGTGCTCGACGTGAGCGGCAGCATGGTGGGGAGCAAGCTGGTGCTCCTGAAGCAGGCTATGAACTTCGTCGTCGACAGCCTCAGCCCCGCCGACCGCCTCTGCGTCGTCTCCTTCTCGTCTGGTGCCAACCGCCTCATGCGGCTCGCACGCATGTCGGAGTCGGACGACGGGAAGGCCCTGGCGAAGCGCGCCGTGGAGTCCCTCGCTGCCGGCGGCGGCACCAATATCGGCGCCGCGCTCCGAAAGGCCGCCAAGGTGCTCGATGACCGCCTCCACAGAAACGCCGTCGCGAGCGTGATACTACTCTCGGACGGGCAGGACACATACACCGTGCCCAGACGCGGCCGCGACGCTGACTACGACGCGCTCGTGCCGCCTTCGTTCGCTTACACAGGCGGCGGCGACGATCGGTCCGCGCCTGTCCACACCTTTGGTTTCGGTACCGACCACGACGCGGCGGCGATGCACACCATCGCCGAGGCCACTGGCGGCACCTTCTCCTTCATCGAGAACGAGGCGGACATCCAGGACGCGTTCGCGCAGTGCATCGGCGGCCTTCTCTCGGTCGCCGTGCAGGAATTGCGCGTTGACGTCGCGTGCGCAAACACGGGCGTGCGCGTACGGTCGGTCAGCTCCGGCTGCTACAGGAGCCGCATCGACGTGGACGGACGCTCCGCCTCCATCGACGTCGGCGGCCTGTACGCGGACGAGGAAAGGCGCTTCTTGCTGCTCATGGATGTGCCCAGAGCGCGCGTCACCTCAGACGTCACCCACCTGATGCAAGTCAGCTGCGCTTATCGGGACATGGCTACTGGACTGGCAACGAACGTGGACGGAGAAGACGCAGTGGTGCTGAGGCCGTCGCGGGCGGCGAGCCTGGATCGCTCCGCGGAGGTCGAGCGGGAGCGCGTCCGGTTGGAGGCGACGAACTGCATCGCCGCGGCTCGGGCGGCGGCGGAGCGGGGCGCGCATGATGAAGCGGTAGAGATACTCCGGAAGGGGCAGCGAGCCGTGGTGCGCTCGGCGGCGGCCCGAGCGGGGGACTCCATGTGCGTGGAGCTTTCGCGAGACCTTCAGGAGATGCGTGCGCGCGTGGTGGACCGGCGGCGGTACGAGCTGTCCGGGCGCGCGTACGTGCTCGCAGGGTTGAGCTCGCACGCGCAGCAGCGCGCGACATCTCGGCAGATGTCTTGCGACGGCGAGACGGCGCGGCGCAGAGCAGAGGCTGGCGGCGGCACGACGCTGATATCTACGGCGTCGTTCTCGTACGTGACGCCGGCGATGATGGACATGCTGGACCGATCGCGGAGATCACGACAGCTGAGGAGTGAGGAGCGGCGGAGGAGCGGAAACTAGTGAACCCACCGAGGTTGATGATTAGATTGAAAATATAGTAGATCTGACTTTTCAAAAGTTGAATAAAAATAATTTAAAACTGCCAAATGATGAGTGAAATACATCCACGGTCCTCGAATTTATCGGCCATGTTAAACGGTCCCTGAAACCAGAAAATGCATCATTATAGTTCTCAAACTCGCTATGTATGTTCCCGTGCAACTCATCTTTTCTCCGTCTCTATTGAGTTCCCGCGCGGGCACTAGAAGTGGACATCGTCCATCGCGACGACGATGTTGTCGTCGTTCTTGAGACAGACATAGTGTAAAATCACATCCGATGAGACAGACATAGTGTAAAATCACATCCGACTCGTCGCGCCGCTCCTCCCTTAATCAGAATCGAGACGGGACACACGGGATCGATATTGCCGTAATTATTCTAAAAAAATCGATGTTTCCTCAACGATGTTGCTCGGGAGAGAGCGACGGCCGCGAGAGCTTGAGCAGGGGAGGCGATGCTCTGCCGCGATCAGGGGGCCTAAGCTCGACCACATGCAGGGGCAGCGATGCTCGAGGCATCCTGGGCGGTGCGGCACCTGTGGCTTGCTGATGGTGCTATCTGCTTCGTTACGATTGTGATTTCTTGTGTTGGATAACTCATACTGGTGAACACATGTAGGACACCGGCCGTATAGCTTGAGTGCATGAGGGTTGGAAGATGATGTTTTCCCGATTGAGGTCGAGGAAGCACAAAGTCCGTCAGAGGTAACCGGCAGTTCGTGATGCGGGAGCACGATGGTCGTGGGGGAACACTGATTTAGGGATTTGTAACGGTGGGAAACAATGATATGGGCCCTATCCGATGATACGTCATCAAAATACGGTAATGAATGGTACTTCCTCCATTTCAAAATATAACATGTTTTAGGTTTGTGAAAAAAAAATCTAGACTTATTTTAGTACGTAGGTTCACTCAATTTTGGGATGAATCTATACACTAAATATATTTTGAAACGGAGGGAGTACTTCGGACTGTATGTCGACATGTAGAGCAATATTAGGGACTGTTTTTGTGCATTTTCTAAGTTTTAGGATTGTTTTAGACATAGCCAACAAGTTTAAGGACTATAGATGCATTTCACTTCCAGCTCATCGATCAGCCACTTGCGCGCGTGGAGGAAACGTTGGATGTGTTTGGTAGCCTCTAATTTTTGGCCAAGCCCGAAAGTATTAGGGTAGCATGGCCAGCCGAGAACATCCTCTGGATCATGTTGTGTAGCACGTTTGATATTTCCTATGAGGGTAGGTGCATGGGTTGGACTACTTCCCCACTCCATTTGGTTGCCTGCACACAACACTTTTGACCCACTTTCATGCAAGAACAACTTGTTTGTTAGACTACATTTCAGCTCTTATATTTACCTTGCTCAAATTTCGGTGTGGTTGCCACAAAGAAAGACTACTATATCCGACCATAAACCGTAAACCATAGTATAAGATCAACAAGAGAACGATGATAAAATCCTTAAAGCTAGCTTTTCGGACATGAAGTTGTTCTCTCTCTGCAACAAACTCTACCGATGTTCTTCATGGGCAGTAATGCGGACCTGTTGTTCTCCATCTCTATCACTCCCTACCTGATGTTCTTGCTCAGCAACTATGTCCACCTGTTGTTGTTGTTCTCTGTCAGCAACATTTCCTACCTAATGTTGTCGATGATCGTTGCCGATCCCATGAACCAGGTAGTAGTTGATCTCATCAGCCTGGAAGTTGTTCAAATCCTCATATGCCTCCTCCATACTGTCAAACCCTTTATAGCTGTTGTTGGAGTAATATGTCATTTGATCCTGGCACTGCCTCCATCGTGTGTACACTCCTGGATGCCTACCCCTATATACCACATAATAGTTTCTCTACAAGCCAAAATACAAACATGTCAAGGTGCAACATACAAGATCATCATAAGCACCTAGCTATGATAGCTACCATGAGAACTTCATAGTAACAGATGTGTGTATGATCATTTTCAAAATGAGATCACAAGTTTATCCTAACACTACATGGTGTTAACCTACCACCACAACAAAAGTGGGTATCATCCTACCACTGCATCAAGTTTATAAACACATGAGGGGTTAGTATATACCATCTCATCGATTCATACAAGCCAGAAGAATTTTTTGGGTCCTAGTTACAAACAAAATGTGCAACACAAGTTTGTCAGTTCATCATCGGCATCACCATGCACACCACCTCCAGGACCGAAGCAACCAAAGTTCCTAGTCGCAATACTTGGTAAGGAAGGTACTAAGCCATAGGATCATGTGCGGCTCACGCATGTTGATGAAGCTGGTGCCATGTGCCTTGTGGTTAGTGATACTGGCATTTTGTATCATCATAATAGCCACATATAGGACTAGTTTATATTATTAGTTTATTACTAGACTTCTCTATGCGCACCGGCTAGAAGGCAGAACACTGGATGATATGGTCGCACCACATTTACATCTAAGAGCGAAGACCCGTAAGTAGAAGGACTGATGACATAGTCTAAATATCGTGGACACACATTTAGAGCGAAAATGTCAGCTATAGAATGCTTTCGTGTTATAGATACTGGTAAGCAGATAAATCATGAATAAATAGCTTCACAATTCTTTTGTGAACATGTGTTTTCGCAAATTCATATTCCGCACATATTACACGCAGGATTAGGCACGTATACACCAAGTAATATGTGTCGGTCGCATCCCAGGATATGAATACAATCTTAACCGTGTCTCGCACGTTTCAGTCTTACACGCGTTCACGAAAGCATTCTATCATCAGCATGTGGCACAGACAACGAACATAATGTTCATGGCTGCTCTGTTATCCGCTCAAACCCGACCACAACTCCGTTTAAAGATCTCATCTTAGCATTCTGCCACTAGCATGTGGCGCAGACAACGAACATAACGTTTATGGATGCTCTTATCGGTCCGAGTCTGACCACGACTCCGTTTAAAGATCTTGTATTATCCCTTAAAGATCGAGCACGACTTCGTTTAAAGATACCGTCTTATCAGTTCAGTCCCGACCATGGGTCACATCTAGGTGACATACACGTCAAAAAAATTGTAAATATCATACACATTAAAAAAAGATAAAGATCGCAAGAAATATAACCATACTAATATGAGGAAAAGATAAAGGTCAAGGAGGAAAGCGTTTGAATATTTGAAAGATAAAATTTTCGCTCGGATATAAGGTTGGTTGGAGAGACTACCGTCAAAGGCGGGTAAAGAATGCTTATTAAAGCTGTTGCTCAGGCTATCTCGACATATGCTAGCTATGTCATGCTTTTATTTGACCCGGGGTTTCTATGATGAGTTAAGCAGCATGATCGGAAGGTTTTGGTGGATCTAGCAGGAAAAAAACAAACAAGATCCATTGGATTGGATGGCAAACTTTAACCAAACCGACATATCAGTGGCATTTTGACTCCAAAGGATTGTTTTCAGTAAAATAATCTTGCAAACTCAAGGTTCAGCTCGGTAAGATAGAATGGAGTGGCGGACAGGCGAGAAGCACTGATGTTATTGGCAATTTAGATGGAGGAGGTTCATATCAGTGGCATCGTGTATGGAAGATACCTTGTCCTCCGAAGATCAAGATGTTCATGTGGAGGATGTCACATAATTCCCTTGCTCTTAGGCCGAACCTGGTGAAGCGTGGAGTCAAGTTGGATAACGTCAAATGTCTGTTTTGCAACAGCGATGTGGAAGAAGGAGCACATCTGTTCATAAAGTGCAGATGCGTAAATGAATTATGGCATAACCTTGGCATGGACAATATACGGCGGGAATTGGCCAAACCGTACTCGATTGAAAATGCTCTGGATATTATATGGAGAGGGCCGGTGGAAATGCGAGTACAAATTTTCACCTTTTGAATATATATGGAGTACAAAGTGAAGGCGAGGAGACAATGGATGTTGCTGCTATTGCTCATCAGACTAGGTGTTCTACTCTTGAATATATGGAGTTTTTAGGGAAGAAACAGAGAGACAAATCCCAGGAAACGGTTAAGTGGATACCACCTGATCGAGACGTCCTCAAGTTCAACACGGATGGGGCTTAAACCCCTGGTAATAACCATGCAGGTTGGGGTTATATTGCCCGCAATCATCAAGGAGAGGTTGTGGCAGCAATGGCTGGAAAAAGTGAATTTATATCTGATGCGTGTCATGTAGAGTTAACGTAGTAGTTCAGGATGTGAACCTGGCCGAGCAGCTAGGAGCGATTCATGTCGTCATCAAGAATGATGCACAACTCCTGATGATGGCACTGAATAACCATAATGCTGACGCTTCTCCACTGAGTGCGATCATCGATGATTTGAAGTTCCAAATTAGAACAAGATTTTCCTCTTGTGATATTCTATCCTGTAGGCGTCCTGGTTCGAGCGGGCACAGGCCCGGAGGCAATGCATCCCGGTTGGTAAGGGGGCATACGTCGACGTGGCTGACGCCCAACCTTTAGTGCTTTCGCCCTCTATAAATGCAACCCCCCAGCTCTCTGCCTTCACTCTGTTTTTTCTTGGTGGAAGGTGTGAGGGGTGTGCTAGTTTTTTTTCCCCTATGCATGCACTCAAGGTGTTTGATGAAATGTTTGAGTGAATGATCCCGTTCAATTTCTCATAAAACAAAAATATAGAAGGTGTCCGAGACGCACTTGATCTTTCTCCTCTTTATTTTCCTCGATCGAGGTTAGCAATCTTATCTTTTCTCTGTCATTGATACAATGCATGTGTCGATGTGAATTGGTCATTTCACTATTTATGATGTCCTGTTTTTGATAAACTTACTTATATGATGCAGATGAACGGTCGGGAATGGATGTACGGTGACCGGCGCGTAGCCGGGTATATGAAAGGCGTGGATAAATTTATCGATGTGGCTACGGCAAACAAAGAGAATGGTTTTATACGTTGTCCATGTGTTCAATGTCGGAACAACAAGGAGTACTCTTCCTCGAAAATCATTCGCGGCCACCTGATTATGAAAGGTTTCATGCCCAACTATAATTGCTGGACCAAGCACGGGGAAAGATGGGTTATGATGGAAGATGGTGAAGAAGAAGATGATGATAACAACTATCATCATATATTTCATGAATACAGTGATACTGCAATGGAAGACAATGGAGAGGAAGGAGGTGAAGAACGGGCATCAGATGAGCCGGCTGATGAACTTGGTAGGATCATTTCTGATGCAAAGCGAGACTGTGAAACAGAAAATGAGAAGTTGAAGTTAGAGGGCATGTTAGAAGATCACAAGAAATTGTTGTACCCAAATTGTGAAGATGGCAGCACAAAGCTCGGTACCACACTGGAATTGTTGCGATGGAAGGCAGAGTGTGGTCTAACTGACTCCTCATTTGAAAAGATGCTGAAAATAATGAAGCCGAAGTTTCCAAAACATAACGAACTTCCCGAGAGTACCTGAAGCAAAGAAGACTCTCTCGTCTCTAGGATTAGATGTGCAAAAGATACATGCATGCATTAATGATCGCATCCTCATCATGTAAGGAGTATGAGAATTTAGATAAATGCCCGTATGCAATGCATTGCGTATAAGATCGAGACGAGATGACCCCGTGATGTTGAGGAGAGCCCATCCTAAGAGGGTTCTGCTAAGGTTATGTGGTATGCTCCTATAATATCAAGGTTGAAACGCATGTTCGTAAACAAAGAGCATGCCAGGTTGTTGCGATGGCACAAAGAAGACCGTAAGAAAGACGGGAAGTTGAGACACCGCTGATGGGTCACAGTGGAGAAAAATCGAGAGAGACTTCCTGCACTTTGCAGTGACGCAAGGAACTTATGGTTTGGTCTAAGTACGGATGGCATGAATCCTTTGGGAAGCAGAGCTGCCACAAAGACCGCCCATGACTCTATGTATCTACAACCTGCCTCCTTGGTTGTGCATGAAGCGTAAGTTTATTATGATGCCAGGGCTCATCCAAGGCCCGAAGCAACCGGGCAACGACATTGATGTGTACCTTAGGCCATTAGTTGAAGAACTCTTACAGTTGTGTGGAAAACCAGGTGTACGTGCGTGGGATGAGAACAAACAGGAGCCATTTGATCTACGAGGGTTGTTATTCGTAACCATCAATGATTGACCTGCTCTTAGTAACTGTCGTGGGGATGGTCACGGCAGATGTCAATCGGCAATAGTAGTAGAACGAGGGCAAGGCCAGCCATCTCGGTGCAAGATGAGGGCAAAGACACGTGGTTTTACCTGTGTTCGCCTGGAGGGTAAAGACCTACCTTCTAGATTGTATTATGAAGGTGTTACAATGGGCGAGCTCGGCTAGGCGGTAGTCGCTTGGGTGTATGAGGAACGTGTCTCCACTTACCCTATAGGGAGGTTTATAGGCTCACCTCCCTAGGGTTTACATATCTCAACCGATTCGGTTAAAGATTCAATAGCCGCTTAATCCTTACCCGACGGGCCTATCTACTCGCCTCGGCCTTCCAAATACCGCGGCTCCCGGGCTTCGATCCACTCGCTCGCAGAGCCCACCGCTGGTCTTGGGCCGGAACGCCCCGCTGGGTATACCCGGTAGGCATATCCCCATCAGTAGTCCCCGAGGCCGCCGCCGATTAGGCGAGGTGGTCGCCGCAATGGAGTATACGGCTTGAGTAGGCATCCAAATAATCGTCGGCGGACTCTCGATAAAGGAGACAACCAATGATCCGTGTCGCAGCTTTGGCGAGTCGAGGCGAAAACACTATCTTAGTGATTGGGTCGGCGAGCGAGTGGCCGAGTTGACCATCAGCGTGGTCAAACTAGCCGCTGGGGTAATCCAACGGTAACTTTCGCGATCGCCGCGTGGTAACGGCTCCTGACGGCGGTAACCCCGCTATATAAGGGGAATGGCAGGCAATCATAGAGCCAACTCCTCACCACTT
Organism: Avena longiglumis; assembly: GCA_030063025.1. Lineage (NCBI taxonomy): Eukaryota > Viridiplantae > Streptophyta > Magnoliopsida > Poales > Poaceae > Avena > Avena longiglumis. The sequence goes on along the minus strand of CP125976.1, from coordinate 105,195,845 downwards.
CTTCCGAAAAGGCGCATTTTCCTTCCTTCGCCCGCGATCCACCAACCAAATCCTCCGATCTCCAACCAATCTCGGCCATGGCCCTTTCCACCGAGTGGGGTAGGTCCAAGTGCACAGGTACAGCTGGCCTCCTTCGAGGAGGCCGGATCCGCGAGCATTGTTGGCGTATCCTCGCAGCCGGAGAAACGACCCCAAACCCGCGAGAGGGAATTCGTCTGTTTACCAGTCATCTCGAGGGGCTAGGGTTTTACGCCCTATTCTTCCGGGCGCCTACTTACTACGGATCCAGCCTTTAGATCCGGGTCCCCATAGCATCGAGCAGCTCGCCATCTTCGTGGCGTTCATGAATGCTACGGCTGCCGCCCTACTTCCCTTGTGGCAAGATCTCCACGACTGATCAGGCGAGGAGGCAGGCGGCCCAATGCTGGCCGCGGGCGGCGTGACGTTTCAGCTCAAGTCCAAAGCTTCTTTCTTTGATCGGATGCTACCCGCCAATGCAGCGAGCGACTGTAAGAAGTCGTGGTTCTACGTGGCCGAGGCGACCCCGGATGGCGAGGTGGCGATCCCGCATTCCGCTAGTCGCCCGAGCCGCGAATCTCCAAGTCGGCAAGCTCCGGACCAGCGGATGGTCGCCGACGAGATGCTCCGCACCATCCGTGGTCTGAAAAAGAAGGACTTCAAACGATAAATTTGTACAATTGCTGGCTCGGCGGCTCGCTCCACTCGCCCACCGCGACCACTACATGTACCAAGACATCGGCCGGGAGACTCGACGAAGGCCTGTCTCGACGAGTGGAAGCTGGAGGATTATCTCCCAGCGTTGAAGAAAATTACCCAGGCGGTGTACCTGGATGCGCAGGCTGGGGTCGCCCCCTACACCGCGAAGCGTCCGGCTCCAACGGTAATTTCTTTACCTTGCTCGCAGTCGCAGTAAATGCAGTCGCGGTAATTCTGATTCCGTTTTGTATTCGTTGCAGCTATTCCAAGTGGTGGAAGGGTGGCTCCCACCCTCGGATGATGAGATCTCGGGACCATCCGCCCAGGACATAGGCGAATCGCCGCCTACCAAGGGCAACGAGGACGACGAGGATGAGTCCGAAGAGGAGGTCGCCCCGCTGGTCCGAAAGACCCGCGGGCAACGACAGCGCGAGATCGAGGCAAGCAGAAGCCTCGAACGTCATGATGATGACGACGAGCTTCCAGAGACCACCTCGCACCGTCAAGCCACCCCGTCAAAGAAGAAGAGGAAGGAAAGGGAGGCGAGGGCCCCCCGAAAAAGAAGACGAGACCGTCGAAGTCGGACTCGCCGTCGCACTCGGCGAGCAGCTCAGACGCTCCCAGCCTAGCCGGCGACGGCGCGCCACCAGCGACAACCGTGCTGGACGCGGCGACCGTGGAAGTGCCGCTGGCTTCAATGCCTCCACCATTCGCCCCAGTCTCTGGGCCGGGAGGCTCGGCGGCGCGGCTTCGCCGCAAGGAGACTCCGCCGAGGATGTTCCAGAGGCGCCAGCGGCGGCCCGCGCCTCAACAACGAAGAAGCCGCCCGTGTCTTGGGCACGCGACGCCCCGAGTTGGGGCTCACTCGCCGTCTGGGCCCCGAGCTGAGAAACCGGCGGCCTCCGACGGACAAGCTTTCATCCTACCGCCAAGTGAGTTCGCCACCTTTCCTTATTTTTCATAACTATTTCGATTGTTTTTGTTGATTCGATTGATGCGCAGGACCGGGTGAAGAGGATGGGCCACCCGACTGGCTAAGGTGCCTCCGCCGCTAGCGAGGAAGATCCTTCCCGCAAGAGGAAGGCGGACGAGATCGCCGCCGGGCGGATGGCGAAGAAGGCCAAGGGCCGACACCATCACTATCTCTCGACGATACGGCCGCACCACCGGGCCCGTGATGGGAGCAGCCGCGTCACGGCGAGGGTGCTTCCTTCGAACGCGGAGGCGACCTCTCGAGCAGGTACCTCTATCGCTACCTTCCCGCCGTGACCAAGGCGACCACGGCGAGTGGGCTGCACCGAGCCACGCCTCGGGACCGCCGACGCTGAAGTCGACTAACGTCGCGGCACACGCCGCACTTCGCATCCGTGGACGCGTACAACTCCACAAAGATGCTTGGCGCGCCATCCGTACATCCGGTCCCCGAGGATCAGTCGGCTTTGCAGCCCCGATTCTTATAATTTCGCATCTTTTGTTTGTCGATCCATCCCGAGTGCGCGCGCTAAATTTTAGCGGTGGGCACTTAGGAATTTTTGATCGCCACCCCTGCGCGACTCGCTGAATTTCAGCGGTGGGCACTTAGGAATTTTTTGATCGCTACCCCGAAAAGCGCACTCGCTGAATTTCAGCGGTGGGCACTTAGAGTTTTTTGACCGCTGGCCTCGAGTGCGCACTCGCTGAATTTCAGCGGTGGGCACTTAGGAATTTTGATTTGACTAACCTTTTTGGTGATGTGCAGGTCTGCAGCTTGAGTCACGGACCGATGGCCGCAAACACAGGCTGGAGAGGGAGCTGGCCATCGCCCAGGAGGCGAACAAAGGGCTTCAGTGTCTGCGAAGGCAGAGAAGCTCGCCAGGCTTGTCCCCGGTGAGTTGGTGGTGGCGCGACCGCCTGGGTGCCGCTGAACAGCGGATCGCCGACCTCAAGCGCGAATCAGAGGCGAGAGAAGAAGCGAAGCTCGGACGGGCGAGCTAAGGCCGCCATTGTGGCCGAGAGGATCGCAAGGTGTCGGAAGTCCTTATTGCGGGCTTCGTGACGATCATACGCCGCTTGTTTCATCACAGACTCGCCGCCGTTGCTTGGTGAGTGCATCTCCCTTTCTAATAGTTGTGGTTTTTGTGGTGTCCGTCAGACTTATCATTGTCTTCTACTGCAGGTCGCATCATTGATAGCGAAGAAGAGGCGAAGCTCGCCGACGCGAGGCAAGGCGTAAGCATGCTCGTCGATTCCCGACGCTTGTCGGCGACGTGCATCCGTGCTCACCTCCAAGAAATATCGCCCACGGAGGTGATTCCCAGCGACCTCGCTGAGGTGTGGAAGTATTTGGAGAAGGCGCCGCGGTCGTTGAGTTCATGACGCGGCATGCTTCGGTGGAGCCGATGGCACCGAGCCTTGACTCGCCCACTTCAAGATTTCGACATTGACGATGTGACGAGGGTATCCATCGCCGATCGGCGTGGAACTGTCCGAGGTCCTCAAGTTGCAAGAACATGCCGCCACGCATCGAACGTGTTCGGGCACGGGCGACCGCCGCATCAGAGACGGTTGTCGCCAAACGACCCCGAGCCGCCGCATCGTGACTTCAAGGTCGAGCAGCCTTTTCGCCGGGCGATGGCGGGTGAACCGACGACGATCCATCAAACCCGTGACACGGCGTTCATCCGCAGTCCGGATGCCGGGTAGTCGTCATCAAGCCTGCAGAGTAGGGTAGTTTTCCTAGTGGCGTTAGCCGGTTCGCCACGGGCATATTTTGTAACATGAAACAATACAACATGCGATTGAATGAGACATCGTGTCTATTTTGATATTTTTTTGTGTGCTTTTGATTGATTTTGGACGAGTCCCCGAGGCCCCGCCTTTTGTGGGGTTTACCTCATATATGATGTGTTGTTATCATGTGTTTTGTTGATTTGGTCGACTCGCCTGAGCTCGGAGAGCCGCCGAAGGCGACTCCTTGAGTGCTCTATACTTTACCGTTTTCCCTTGCGCGAACGAGGTCGGGTGGCCGAGTCCCCGAGCGTGGTACTTGGTTGTTCTAGTCGCGACTCGAGGGCGGCGGAGGATTTAGCGTTGGTGTGAGCGCCGCTCCGCCGCCCGTGGGTCGTCGCGTGGCGTAGTCCTGGGCATGCTCTCTTACTTGGCGTTTTCTAGCCGCGATTTAACCGGTCTTCGCCCCGGCGTGGTACTTAGCCGTTCGAGTCGCTATGCCGAGGATGCGGAGGACCAAGGTCGCTGTGAGAAGCGAAGGCAGTTGTCTTGGCTCGTAGAACCACCGAGCTAGGCGACTCGAGTGGGCTCGGGTTGGCGTTTTCATGGACGCAAGACCTGAAGTGATTCGGTGCTCTTACACCGCACTACTTAGCCGCGTCGATCGCTGTACCAAAGGTTGACTTCTGCATTTAGCATAACGCTGTTTTACGAAAAGCGAGTGGCACAAGTCATGGAGAGTAGGCGCAAATTTGCGTAACCATTTCTTTTTATTTCATAGCTACCGGAGAGTACATGTGGGGTTCTAGGAGTAGAACTTCCGGAGGAGGTTTACATTCCATGGTCGCTGACGTCGAGTTCGCCGTCCCCGCGACGCCGATGAGGTAGTAGGCGCCGCTGTCAGCACGCGATAGCGAATGGGCCTTCCCACGGGGAGAGCTTGTGCATGCCCTTCTTGTCCCGGATGAGGCGTAGCACCGTGTCGCCTTCTGGAAGGTGCGAGCTTTCACCCGCCGACCGTGGTAGCGGCGGAGTCCTTGCCGGTAGATGGCGACGTGACCGAGCGAGGTCGCGCGGCTTCGCCGAGTTGGTCGATCCGTCTTGGCGGGCAAGCTCGTTTGCAGCCTCCGTAGTGGACGACCCGCGGCGTCGTGTTCGAGGTCGCGGCATGACTGCCTCGGGCCAGAGACCATGAAGAAGGGGTGAATCCTGGCCGATCTGTTCGAGGTGCGGATCCCCCATATGACGGAGGGCAACTCGACCCAGCACCGGTGCGCCGAGTGGTACTTGGAGTCGCGCTTCAGCCGTGTAGGATGCTTTGGTTGGCCTGCTCCGCCGTTGGACTCGGTGGCGATCGACGCGAGGTCGAGCCGATATGGTGCTCTTCGCAGAATTCGCCATGGCTCTCTTGGCGAAGTTGGTGCCGTTGTCCGTGATGATGTTTGGGAACCCGTAGCGATATATGAGCTCGTAAGAATTTAGTGGCGGTCTTCCCGTCAGATTTGCGGTTTGGCCTCCACCCACTTTGTGAATTTGTCGACGGCGACTAGCAAGTGGGTGTAGCGAGGGGGCCTTCTTGAAGGGCCTACCATGTCCATGCCCCACAGCGAATGGCCAGTGATGGGGATTGTTTTGAGCGCCGAGCTCGCACGCGGCGTCGGTGGCGTGCCGGCACCCGCGCATCGCTGACGATGTCGACGGCCGGGCGTGTGCGGGGCCAAGAGAAGCCGTGGTCGCATAGCCTTGGCGACCAGGAGAAGCGGCGCGGCGTGGCCGCAATCACCGAGTGAATCTCGTGGAGGATTTTGCGTCTTCAGGTTGGACGCAGCGTTGGAACACGCCGGTGACGCCGCGCCGTGGAGCTCGCCGATGATGGTGTAGGACTTGCATCGACGGCGATCATTCGAGCTCATTCGCCTGCCGGCAGGTGCCGCTTCCGTAGGCGATGTAGGGCTTGGTCCGCCTGGCTCGCTGATGAGTGCGACCAAGGCTGCCTCGTTGTAGTGGGACCCCAATGTCGATCTCCTCGGGAGAGACTGATGGCTTGGTAATCGTGTCGAGGAAAACGCCGCGGAGGCGCGAGTCGAGCCGACCGACGCGGAGAGTGCGTCCTCTCATTCTTTCGCCTATCGATCCACTCGACAGAGTAGCCGTGAAGTGGCCGCCAACTTGTCCAGCGCTGCACGCCGCCATGGTAGGGGAGACGGCGTCGCGGTGCCGGGCGATTTGCCCCGCGACAAGGTCGGAATCTCCGTAGCAGCGAGGCGATTGACGTTTATCTCCTTGCGGCTCGCATGCCGGAGTAGGGCCTCGATTCAGCCATGTTGTTGGTGCAGGGCGTGAAGTCGAGGCAGAGGATGTAGCGGAGCTTGTCGCCTTTGGTGAAGTCAACACTATCCTGCGCCTGCCTGCGCGTTCTTGGAGCCGGGCCGTGCAGGCTCCAGAGTGGAGGTACGGCAGCTTCTCGGCTCTTGGGCCTCCCGCCGGGCGGCGAAGTCTGCGTTTCGTGACTTGATCGCCTCGTGGCTCGTATTTGATGTTGTGGACGCCGATCTCGACAAATTTCACTTGGCGACCCGCCCGCCTCGCTATTGCCGATGATGTCTTGCGGTGCCGAGGAGACGACCGTGATCGAGTGCTCCTCGGAAGTAGTGCGGCGCCGCCGAGCCCAAGACCGCGTGATACTAGCTTTTGGTATCAGGTACCGCTGGCGCGATTCGGTGAGGACCTCATCGATGTAGTACACCGGCCGGACTGGCGCCTTTCCTTCTTACGTCGCCGACGACCATCACGCCGCTTAACGACGCTGCCGGACGCCGCGACGTAAACCAGCATGGGTTCTTTGTCGCGGGCGAGTAGTGGTGCGGCGAGTAGCATTTTTGAGGTCGCGAGCGCGTCCGCCTCCTTGTCCCATCGAAGGTGGGGTTCTGCGATCAGCGGTATAGAGGCATCGCCGCTTTTCGCGGGGATGAAGCGATCGAGAGCCGCTACCGCCCGCCAGCTTCGACGCCGCAGCACTCGGTTTGCCGAGCCGGGAGATCGTGTCGATCTTTGTGGGGTTCGCCTCGATCCCTCGTTTGGAGACGACGTACCCCAGTAGTTGTCCGGCGGGTACACCGAAGGTGCACTTGCCTGGGTTGAGCTTTATCTTGTATCTTCGCAGGTTGGCGAAAGTTTCCGCCAGGTCGTTGAGTAGGTCGCCTTGGCGAGAGGACTTCACGACCACGTCGTCGATGTAGACGTGGATGTTGCGGCCAATTTGGCTCGCGAGGCATTCTTGCATGCACCGCTGTCAGGTTGCCCCGGCGTTCTTGAGGCCGAAGGTCATGGCAGTATAGTAGAAGGCTCCGAATGGCGTGATGAACGCCGTCTTCTCCTCGTCTTCGACAGCCATTTTGATCTGGTTGTACCCAGAGTAGGCGTCGAGGAAACATAGCGACTCCGAGCCCGCGGTTGAATCGATTATCTGGTTGATCATGGAGGACGAATCGCCTTTGGGCGCGCTCAGGTTTGTGTAGTCGATACACATTCTCCAGGTCCTGTTTTTCTTCTCGACCAGGACTGGATTTGCCAGCCACTTGGAGTACTTGATTGGCCGGATGAAGCCGGCAGCGAGTAGACGCTGCACTTCCTCGACGATTGCTCGACGGCGTTCTTCATTGAAGGGCCGCAGCGACTGCTTGACAGGTCGCACTTTGGGGTCGGCGTTTAGCTTGTGCTCAGCGAGCTCCCTAGGGACACCGAGCATGTCAGAGGGTTTCCATGCGAAGATGTCCCTGTTCTCACGGAGGAACTCGAGCGCCGCTTTCCACGCCGGGCTCATGCCTGTCCCGATCGCCACCGTCGCTGGAGTCGCCGGTACCAGCCGACGGCATGCGCTGTCGTGGCCTCAAAGGTTGAGGTGCCTGCGCCTCCGAGTTGGGCTTTTGAGTATGGTGGGGTCGAGTTGTTGACCCCGCCGCATTTGGCGAGCTTCGTCGGCGTGGTTGGTCTCCGCCGATGACGGCGTCGGCGAAGCTCGCCTTTGGCCTCGCACTCGGTGGCCATGTCGGGTCGCCGTTGATGGTGATGACGCCGACGGCCCGGGAGCTTCATCGCCATGCTGTAGCGTGGGGCGCCCATGAATTTAGCGAATGCCCGCGCCCAGACGCAGCGGGTAGGGCTGTCGAAGGGCACCAGCTAAGACGATCCGCTGCGCGGAAGTTTGCCGGTGTGCGAAGGTGATCGGCAGCGTGACCTTGCCGATCGGGTACGCCTTCCGACCGGGACGATGCCGTGGAATGTGGTGGGTCGTCTCGATCATCGACGGGAGCCGCAGCCTCTGAAGGTGTCGAGGTAGAGGATGTTGATGGAGCTACCACCGCCCATCGCTGTCTTGGGGAGCCGTGAGTCGCCAACCTTGGGCTTGACCACCAAAGCGATTCGCCCCGATACTGGCGCACGACAGTGGTCTTGGCGGCTGGTGATGGCTGCCCGATCAGTTCAGAACTGGGGACGTCTATTTGGGCCACCGCTGACGGCGACGGCGCTGGCGATGACCTTCTTCGCCGTGTTGAAGCCCGTGAAGGTGTGGAGCGAGCCGCGACTTTGCCGAATTTTCGCCGCTTACGGGTCGTTGTCAGGGTCCTCCTGCGCTCGCCGTGCCTTCTCGATTTCCCTGAGGGTGTGGCAGGCGGTGGTGTGTGTTGCGGGCTTTCATTCCCTGTTATGGAACGCACATGGTTGGTTAAGGAGGGCCGCGGGGTCGAACCTTGGCTTGTTCTTGTAGTTGCCGCCGCGGGCGCTGTTCTCTGTCGCGGAAGCTTTTGGGCTCAGCCTGCGTGCGCTAGCGACGAAGTCGACTCGCCATCGCTGGGCGCTTGCAGTGAGGCGAAAAGTGCCGCGTAGCGAGGTCGGTTCGGCGTCGCTGCCGTTGCCGCCCGGCGGTGTTGGACCTCGACTCGTCGCCGCTTCTGGTTTGGATCTTCCTCGGCATCGTTTGGCGATCTCGAGGAGGTCGGGATGTTGTCGAGTGTGCGGGAGTGTCGCTGAGCTTGCGACTAGGGCTCAGCGGCACGAGGTCTTGAAGCAATGGATCGCGGTGTCCGGGTGGATGCCGACCGCTGTACCAAAGCTCTTGCCACCGTTGGACCCAGCTATGGTCGACTTCATGGGTCCCTGGACGCACCATTCCAGGTCCTCAATAGTGGTGGCGCTGTAGGAGCACTCGGCGTTCGACGGCTGGGCGTCACAGATTTCTCCAGAGTCGACATCGCCTCGGGAAGAGTGTTGATCCACCGCCGCACGCCCCTCCATCATCGTGGAGGTAACGGGCGGAGCAGGTCACAGACCCGCGATCCCATCGCCATGAGGTATGTGTCGAGCCACATGGCGGTCGTCGAGGAGTCATACTTTTCTATTCTTTTGGCGCCTTGAAGTTTGGCGGATACTTCGCCGGATCATTGGTCCGGGCACTTTGGCCCGAATGGCCGGCGACCCCATGGTCGCCGCGGCGATTGGTTAGGTATGTCGCAGTCGTCGGGCTGGCGCGCCAGCTTTGCTGTTGATGATGTGGGTGCGGGCGATGGGTTTCTGTTGGCGGCGACAAGGTTGCCGCCCGTCACAGGAGAGTGCCGTTAGCGGTGTCGGTATTGAGCTGCGCCGCTCGTGGCGGCGCTGAGGGTGTTTGCCGCCGGGCGGCCGCTGGAGGCCGCCGCTTCGAGGAACGCGAGTATACCTGCCCTGCGAAGTCGGGCGCCGCCTTCGCTGCTCGACGGCCTCGCGCAGCCTTGACGTATTCGACCGCAGGGCGCCGCCGGTCGTGATGATGTCGCCGACTGCGGCCTGCCACGAGGTTGTCCATCGGGTGGAGAACAGAAGGCCGCTTAAATCCTCGCTCGTGAGGAGACTACTATCCGCGGCTGGTCCTCGGGTGCGGCTGGGTGGAGGTGGGCACCCATTGCCATTGATCCCGGCGGGCGGCGCCTTCTCGGCGGCGCTGCTTCGCAGACGTAGCGGCCGCCACGCTGGCCGGTCGTTGCCGTCAAGTTCAGGGCGCCTCAACGGGGTTCAGCGTCCTGATCCGCCGCTGGTGGTAGCGCGATTCCTCGCGTCACCGCTCGAGGCGAATTTTCGCCCAGCTTGCTCTTTCATACCGCCCGCCAGTTTCAAAGTGAGTTCCTCACCTCCGTGGGCCGTGGCGTAGGGAGGGGGTGGAGAATGGATCCTCTGGCGGTCGGTGCGGTCGCCATGTAGGTCGCGTGGCGACCGTTTCGCTGGAGATCGGCGGAGTTCTCCGACCCGAGTCGAATTCAAGATCCCGAGGATGGAGGGGTCTCAATCTCCCGCGCTGGAGACCTGGCGATGGAGCCCGCGATGAGGTCATGGTGATGGATCCGCGAGTGAGTGACGCCGCCGAGTCGTCAGTTGCCGGTGAGGCCGCGTCACCTAGATTGCGCCGGAGAGCCGAAGGGCTGATAGTCACTTGGGTATGAGGGAACGTGTCTCCACTTACCCTATAGGGAGGTTTATATAGGCTCACCTCCTAGGGTTTACATATCTCAACGATTCGGTTAAAGCTTCAATAGTCGTTTAATCCTTACCCGACCGGGCCTATCTACTACTTTGGCTTCGACTTCGATCGCTCAGCCTCCTGGCTTGATCCACTCGCTGCCTGCCCACTCGCCTGGTCTTGGGCCGGAAACGTCTGCTTGGTATACAGTAGGCATATCCCCATCGGTAACCTTTCAGACGAGACAAACAAGGGATATAAGGCATTCACACTGTTTAGATAAGGCGAAGGTACATATTTGCATAAATGCAAGAAGTTGTGTACCGGCGAATGACGATTTCTTGACCAATCATCTCGTGAAGAAAGAAAGGCAAGCATTTCAAGGAGGCGATCACCTGGAAGAAGCTGAACTCCTGTTGGTGATGATGTATTTGGTATGGTCAAGGACATAGAAGTAATCTTTGGAAAGGGTCCCGGTCAATCAGTTCGAACGGCGTCGCTAAGGACACACCCATGTGGAAGAATAAATCTATATTTTGGGAGCTGCCATATTGGAAAGTCCTGCGTGTCCGCTCTTCAATCGACTTGATGCACGTGACGAAGAATATTTGCGTGAACACTAGGATTCCTAGGCGTGTATGGGAAGACAAAAGATACACTGTAAACGGAGGACCAACAAATTATGAAAGACCCAAAGAACATGCATACGCAGAACAAGGCGGATAAAGGCGTCACTTAAATCGTTACTATGCTCTTACCAAAGCGAGAGAAGGAAATCTTTTAAAAGTCCTTAGATCAAGGTGTCGCTGACTTCTCATCTAATATAAAGGGATAATAAATATGGCGAGAAAAAATTTCCAAAACAAGTCTCATGATGTCACGTGATTATGACGCATTGCTTGATTGCATTGAGGGGCTTCTCCGGAAAATGTTCAGTACCCATTGTGAAGCTGTGCATTCCTCAATACAATATCTCGAGAAGGTAATCAATCAGATATTCGCCAAGGTTCTGAGAAGGATGTGGTACAATGTCTTGTTAGTTTTGAATTGGTGTTCCCACCATCCTTCTTCAATATTATGACACATCTCTGGTTCACCTATTGGAAGAGATTGCCATTCTCGATCCGTATTTCTGCACAATATGTTCCCCTTTGAGAGGTTCATGGGAGTCTTAAAGAAATATGTTCATAACTGCTAGACTAGAAGGAAGCATCTCAAGGATATGGAGCAGAGGAGGTCATTGAGTTTTGTGTTGACTTTATTCCGACCTTAAGCCGATTGGTGTTTACGACTCACGGCATGAGGGAAGACTAAGTGGAAAAGGCACTGGGAAAGAAAGCAATGATATGTAGGACGGGGATTCTTTCACTAAAGCACACTACGCTTCTACAGAATTCCACCTTGGCTCCAGTATCGAGGAACACAAGAATATTGTATGCTCCAAAACCGGAAGCTGAATCATGGATTACGATGAACACATGAAGTCTTCGGTGGTTGGATGCGGACACATCTCTTGAATGACACCACTGTTGGAGATCAGCTATACTTGTTGGCGCGTCACCATCTTCTCTTGTATTGAATTTCCAAAGTGCGAAATAAATGGGAATACATTCTACGATCGCCCAAGATAAAAGAGCACCAACCAAAATAGTGGTGTCCTCTTTGATGCAATAGGCGAGAATGGACAAAAGGACACATATTATGGTTACATAGAGGAGATATGGGAACTAGACTATGGAGTCTCTTTTAAGGTCCCTTTGTTTTACCGCAAATGGGTCAACCGAATGGGAAGTGGTAAAGATAGACCAGTTGTACGGAATGACAACAAGGATCTCAACAATCTTGGTTATAGAGATGAACCATTCGTCCTAGCCAATGATGTGTCTCAGGTTTTCTATGTGAAGGACATGTCCTCCGCATGAAAAAGAAAAAATATGCAAATGAATACATCATATGATGAGCCAAAGCGTCACATAGTTCTTCAGGGAAAGAAACATCGTGGGAATCGAGGACAAGATGCATATGTCAAGATTATAATAAGTTTGATGAAATTCCGCCCTTCACGGAAATGACCCAAGCATTCCGTTAAGTAAAGAAGATGCTCCATGGTTACGTCTGGCGATCATAAGGAAGGACATATGCCAAAGTTCATGCTCATATTATGTAACTCTAGTTCATGTCTTTTCGCGGTTTGTGGCTTCACCGAAGGATATCTTCATGGTTTGTGGCTTGACCGGTATATATAATGGGGCCTTCAGTCCCGGTTTTGTAGTCTCAGTTTTTAATATTAATAAATGTCTTGAGTGTTAGTCCTGTTTTGTGGCTGGACCGGGACTATGAAGAAGTTGTCCCGATTCGTACTTACCATTAAGATCTGATCTCCAAGCGGTCACATATTAGGAGTGCCTCTATGACCAGATTTCTTGGATATGTCGGAGGATCGATCGGCATCTCCCTAAATCTGGTCGTGGTGTCTCCGCTCTTGAAAACCATCTTGCAGCTTGTAACTTCTCTAACTAGATCAATACACCTAGGAGCTAACTAATTTCACATATTAGGGAGTGCCTCTATGCCAGTTTCGGAGATGCCGGAGGCCGGGATCAGCGGCATCTCAAACTGGCGTAGTGGTGGTGTTCCTACTCCGAAAACTATCTTGCAGCTTGTAACTTCTCTAACTAGATCAATCCTGAGCTAACTAATTTCACATATTAGGAGTGCCTCTATGACGATTTCTCGGAGATGCGGAGGACTGGGCTCCGTCGACATCTCCACGAAACTTGCCGTAGTGGTGTCCACGCTCGAAAACCATCTTGGAGATGCCTCAAATGGCTCGGACTGGACTCACAAGGATGCCTATTTATAGTACAAGCTCGGCATAGTGTCGACACTTACGAAATAATGTCGACACTCACCCCTATTATTAGTCTTGACTCGTGTTTTGTCCGGTTGGTGTCTCAACCGGGACTAAGTTCATATTTAGTCGGTTGGTGACACGATCCGGACAAGGTACACGCCGCGACATAATGTCGACACTCACCCCTATCATTAGTCTTCGCCCACCACCTTGAAATCCCTCCAACCGGGACTAAAGATGAACCTTTAGTATATTGAAAATCCGAACAATGAAAATACTTCGCGTGGTGTCATATTATGTGACATAGTTGAAAGGAAAAATACCAGACTTGGTATATTGATCATGTCTCGAAAAAACCTTCACAAAATGACCTATCATGTTCGAGGTTTCATGGCTTTTTGTCCAAATGACCGATGTTATATGCTGAATCACGGCATAGTTTGTGATGTTCTGCCCATATTATGCACGCGTGTGGACATTGGTATGGAGAACAATGTTGCAGGAGGAAGTCTTCCTTTTTGTCGCACGGAAAAGCGCTTTTCCATTTTAAAGCGCAAAAAGCAGAGTCGTTTAATGAAGTAACCACCAAAATGCCGTTTCGAATGCTAAAGTCCCATTTTCCTAAAATACTAGACCACCTTACATGGACTATCTCCCAACCAAGACATCTCAAACCTTTTAGTCCATCACGGGTAAAAGTACAAATGTCTGAGAATAGAGTGGGAAGTGGGTCCGGTTGTACTCTGGTGCATGATCGATCGCCCGTGATTTTTGAAAAAAATCATTTTAGACTCGCAATATGTGGTTTCTTGAGATCCAATGCAAGTTCTAACGATGCTCGTCCCTATCTTCATGAGCGCCTGTTAGAGCCATAGTTAGAAATTCGGATAATTCAAGCGGGCATAATAAATTCAAAAATCTGAACAATGAAAATCCTTGTGGTGTCATATTATGTGACATAGTTGAAAGGAAAATACGGACTTGGTATATTGATCATGTCTCAAAAAAACCTTCACAAAATTACCTATCATGTTCGAGGTTTCATGGCTTTCGATTCAAATGACCGATGCTATGTGCTGAATCACGGCATAGTTTGTGATATTGTGCCCATATTATGCATGCGTGTGGACATTGGTATGGAGAACAATGTTGCGGGAGAAGTTTTCCTTTTGTCACGGAAAAAGCCCTTTTCCATTTTCGGCGCAAAAAGGGTCGTTTGTGAAGTAACCACCAAATGCCGTTTGATGCTACTAGTCCCATTTTCTAAAATACTAGACCACCTTACATGGACTATCTCCCCAGCGGGACATCTCAAACCTTTTCGTCCATCCCGGTAAAAGGAAAAATGTCTAGGAATCTGCGGGAAGTGGGTCCGGTTTGTACTACATGTACATGATCTATCGCCGTGATTTTTGAAAAAATCATTTTAGACTACATAATATGGTTTCTTCAAAGATCCAATGCAAGATCTAAATGAGCCATTTTCTTCCGCTTATTTCTTCCCGCCATTTTCTTCCCGCCATTTTCCGGCATTTCTCCATGATTTTTCCCGCTGATTCTTCCCTCGATTATCTTCCTGCCATTTCTCACTATATATATGTAGGGTTGGCCTCCATTATCATTGCACATCTCTAGACTCATATCGCAACCTCATCACTCTTTCCATGACTTCCATAGCACTAACTCCCAAGGAGGCGGAGGCGCTTCTTGGCTTTCGAACTACCCACCTTGGCCAAGACTCTTGTGTCCCGTCGGTGGATCTTTGAGGAGGCGTGCACGAAGGGAATATGCCACGAGAGGCAATAATAAATTGTTTATTATGTATTCCAAGTATATGATAGATGTTTATTTGCATGCTATAATTGTATTATCTGAGCGTTAATACATGTGTGTTTAATAAACAAGCGAAAGTTCTAGTTAAGCCTCTCTCATAAACTAGCTCGTTGATTAACAAGATGATCAAGGTTTCGATCATGGACATTGGATATTGTTAATAACGGATCACAACATTAGTGTAATGATGTGATGAACATTCATCCAAGTATAGCATTACGATCAAAGTCATTGAGTTTATATTGCTATAACAACTTACAGTGATCCTAATCCTTAGACCATGAGATCATGTCGATCACTAACACGAAGAGTTTCTTGATAACATCAAAGCGTCACACCGTAATGAGGTGATTATAAAGATGGGTTCAGAACTAATAAAGTGTTATGTTGAGGCTCATGGATCGAGTGTGGAATTTGTTCATCGATGGCGGATAGATATACTCCAGGCCCTCTCGGTGATATCACATTGATTAGCTTGCAAGCAAGTGATTTGATCGCTAGAATGTTATATCACGAGCGAGAAAAGAGTGCATGTCGATGCGAGATCAAACTAGGTATGGATATACGATGATCGAATCTCGGACATGTAATATATCGTGAGACAAAGGTTAAGATACTAGCGTAAAAGGTTAAACGATCACAAGAAAGTCATCGTTGAATGTGTGGGAGTCGGTATGGGTCTCGGATCCATACGATTATTGATACGAGAGGGGTCTCGATCATGTCCGCATTATTCATGAGCTAGTAGGGTGACACTTAAGAGACACACATCCAATTGGAGCAAAAGTTTCATGCGAAAGAATAAAACAAGCGTGAATTTATTTCACTAGATCACAAAACAGGTTTTCGGGTGAAATTACATAAAGTGGTTATGCATGTGAAATAGAATTCTAGCAAGGTTATTTGTGAATGTTTGTCATTAAAGTAATTGACAAAATTCTGAATAAAATAAAGAGTTTTATTTAATGAGAGATTGCATTAAATTTGGTGGAAATTTAATGGGATTTTTGAGTGGACTTTTGAGTGGAGGAATTTGGAGGAGTTTTGTGGTGGAGTGTCCACCCACATGAAGAGAGGGCAAGGGGGCCCCATGCTTGTGGCCACCCCTTGGGGTCCCCTCCTACTATAAAAGGCACCCCCTCCTCACTTCTCACTCACACCTCCTCGTGAATGATCTCTCTCCCCCTCTAGAATTTATCCCCCATGGTCTCGGACTAGCGAGATACATGTTCCCGGTGGCTATTCGGCAAAAAGGGTTGTGCTTCCGCTGCATCTTTGGAGCGAGGAGGCGGAGGTTTCTCGGTGTCTTGTACGTGTGTGCGAGCATGGATCTGGCTGGCGATTTGCGGGCGCTAGGACTTCCTCTCGATCTTGAGATCGGCAAGAGATCGTCTACATCAACCACGAGTTTGGACTCGTTAAGCTTTGTCGGTCTTCAAGGGTATGTTCTCTCACGGATATACATCCATAGTTGTTTGTATCTAGTATAAATAGATCTTGGTATATAGTTCACATCGTAGGAAATTTTTGTTTTCTATGTTGCGAACCCTTGGTATCGAGCCGGATCTATGCGTAGATACTTTAGGCGGTAGTACACATATGAGTATGTGGGCGATGATGATCATGTTGTTGCTCCTTTCTTGTGATTTTGGATATTGGTGGCATAGTGGGATGACGGCCGGACAAACTTTACATGTCCTCGCACATGAGACTGTTCCACGCTTGACATGCAACTAGTTTGCATAAGTGGCTAGCGGTGTCATCTCTCCTACTATAGTCAATATCTATTTTGCGAGTTGTCAACAATTTGATTATCCTCGTTGTGGTTCATGTTCGTAGGTAAAACGGTTCTATCTCGAAGCCCTAAGCCACGTAAAACTTGCAATGGATAAATTAGGCGTCTAGTTTAGATTGTTCTTTGGGCTAGTGTTATGATATGGTAGTGTTGTAAGTGAAGTATGAGATGATACTCTTAACACACATAGCGTGTAAAATCCATAGACTTTGGTTTACACATATAGGTATGATAGTGATCATACCACGATGCACATGATAGAGATCATCCGGAACCATATAATTTCACTAATAAACATATGATGTTTGATTACATCTTATATTGCTTGTTTAGCGCTTTGTTAAGCATAATAAGATGATCCCTCATTTAAATATCAAGATAAGAATGTGTTCTTCCTTTAGTATGCACCGATTATGTTTTAAATGGCTCCAAGACATCACGTGATGATCGGGTGTTCTTGGATCCTCGACCATACTTGGTGTAAAAGCAGTTACACGCAAATACTAAGGTTCTAACTTGGCGAGCCTAGCATATGGAACATGGCCTCGGAACCTGAACCGAAAGGTTAAGCATGAGTCATATAGTTGATATGATGCCCATTTGATGCTCGCCTTTGAAGCTATATCGACTCACGTGATGATGGGACTTGGTGTAGTGGATTTGGTTCATGTAATCACCAAAAGGACCACGAGGATGTAAGCTTTGAGTGGGGAGTTCATTAGTAATATAGATTAGTTGAACTCAATCTATCATACACTTAGTCTAAACTTTACAAATTACATTTGTAGATGGCACCACGCTTTTAATTTCAATGCGTTCATGGAGAAAGAGAAACTAGCAAACGGTAGCAACTTTCTTGAATGGGCCATGAATTTGAGGATTCTCCTCTCTCTTGCACAAAAAGCAATATGTGCTAGAAGCGCGTTAGGCCCCACCTTTGATGATGCCCACGGCGAGGAGAAGAATGTCTATCGACTCGTCGGAGGACCACAACAGTTCATTGCGGCATATTGTATGGGCTGGGCGGAACCCGGCGTTTGACGGCAATGCATTTGATACAATGGGTGAGTTGAAATGATTTCGACACACATTCTTTGTAGAGAGCTACAATGCTTGAGAAAAGTTCTTTAGGCGCATGATGGAAGAGCACAACTCTGTTAGTGAGCATGTACTCAAGATGTCGGGTTCGTCGATAGCTTGTGTCCTTGGGAATAACGATTCCCATTGACTTAGGCATCCATCGTGTTCTCAGTCTACCACCTAGCTATAAGAGCTTCGTGATGAACTATAATATGCAAGGCATGAAGAAGTCTCTCCCGAGCTTCAATGCTTAAAGCGAAGTGGAGATCAAAAGACATCAAGTGTTGATGATCAATAGGAACATGGTTTCAAGAAAGACAAGAAGGAAAGCGGAAGGAAGTAAGGCGGCAAGCTGTTGCCGCTACGAAAAGAAATCGAGTTGGACCTAAGTCGATACCGAGTGCTATTATTGTAAGGGGTAGCCCTGGGCGCCAGCGCCCCAAGTATCAGCAGAAGAAGGCCGTAAGGCAAACAAGGTATATATGATATACATGTTATTGATGTGTACTTGACTAGTGCTCGCAGTAGCACAGGTATTTGATACAGGTTGGGTTGCTAATATTTGTAACTTCGAATCGAGGGCTGCGAACAGTGACGCTAGCAAGGGGTGAGGTCAAGATGCGTGTCGGCAATGGATCAAGCGTTGATGTGATCGCCTGAACGCTACCTCCACTTACCGGTCCGGGATTAGTCATAAACTTAAATAAATGTTATACGGTGCTGCCGAGCATGAACATTATGTCTGGATCATGTTTGATGCAAAGTGGTTATTCATTTAAATCTGAGAACAATGGTTGTTCCATTTATATGAATGAAATCTTTTATGGTCATGCACAGATGATGAATGGTTTATTTGTTAGATCTCGATGATAATGTTACACATATTCATAATGTTGATGCTAAAAGGATTAAACTTAATGATGATATATCCATATATGTGGCAACGCCGTCTAGGTCATATTGGCATTAAGCGCATGAAGAAGCTCCATTCGGATGGACTTTGGAATCACTTGATTATGAATCATTTTGATACATGTGAGCCATGCCTTATGGGCGAGATGACTAAACGCCGTTTTAGGTTCAATGGAGCAGGCGTGATTTATTGGAAATCATACATTACGATGTATGTGGTCCAATGAGTGTGTCCTTGAGGTGGATATCGTTATTTTGTTACTTTCACGGATGATTTGAGTAGATATGGTTATATCTACTTGATGAAACACAAGTGCGAAACCTTTGAAAAGTTCAAGGAATTTCGAATGAAGTGGAAAATCATCGTAATAGAAAGATCAAATTTCTGATCGACCGTGGAGGTGAGTATCTAAGTTACGAGTTTAGCACTCACATGAAAGAGTGTGGAATTGTTTCACAACTCACATCTGCCGAACACCACAGTGAAATGGTGTGTCGGACGTCATGTCGTACTTTATTAGATATGGTTCGATCTATGATGTCTACGACGGACTTCGTTGTCATTTGGGGTTATGCACTAGAAACTGCTGCATTCACTTTAAATCGGGCACCATCTAAATCCGTTGAAAAGACAAGTATGAATTGTGGTTTGGAAACAAACCTAGCTATCATTCTTAAAGTTTGGGGTTGCGATGTTTATGTGAAGAAACTTCAATAGGATAAACTCGAACCCAAAGCGGAAAAATCGTCTTCATAGGATACCCTAAAGAAACTATTGGGTATTCCTTCTATCACGAATCCGAGGGCAAGGTTTTTGTTGCCAAGAATGGATCCTTTCTAGAGAAAGAGTTTCTCGAAAGGTGTGAGTAGTCGGAAGGTAGAACTTCGAAGAGGTTGTGGAACCTTCTCTTCAAAGTATGGCGAGTAGCGGCCGAAAGATTGTTCCGGAGTTGGCTCCACATTGAAGAGGGAACTAATGATAATGATCATGAAACTCAAAGAGAGTACTCACAACCTCGAGTCAAATAGGAGGCGTGCAGCTCCGATTTGTCTGGAAATCTGTCATAAATTTCATGGTTGATGAAAATAATGACCACGCGACGTATGAAGAAGCGATGATGAGCCAGATTCCAACAAATGGTTAAAGCCATGAAATCCGAGATGGAATCCATGTATGAAAATCAAGTTTGGAACTTGGTGGAATTACCTCACCACCGAAGAAGGCCGTGGAGAACAAATGGATTTTCAAAGGAAAGCTGTCTTGATGGTAATGTGACCATCTATAAAGCTCGACTTATCGCAAAGGGGTTTCGACAAATTCAAGGAGTTGACTACGATGAGACTTTCTCTCCGTAGCGATGCTAAAGTCGATTAGGATTATGTTAGCAATTGCTGCATATTTCGATTATGAAATATGGCGGATGGATGTCAAAACCGCGTTTCTCAATGGTAATATTGAAGAAGAGTTGTATATGATACAACCAAAGGGTTTTGTCGATCCTAAGGATGCTAACAAGGTGTGCAAGCTTCAGCGATCCATCTATGGATTGAAGCAAGCATCACAGTTGGAATCTCCGCTTTGATGAGGTGATCAAAGAGTTTGGATTTGTCAAACTTATGGAGAAGCTTGTATTTACAAGAAAGTGAGTGGGAGCAATGTGGCATTCGATATTATATGTGGATGACATATTATTGATCGAAATGATATAGAACTTTAAACAGTGTTAAAGTTATCTAAGCGACAAATTTTCAATGAAGGACCTAGGTAAGCGTCATACATATTAGGCATAAAGATCTATAGAGATAGATCTAGGCCTAATAAGACTATCATAAAGTACATACCTTGATAAGATTTTAAAGAAGTTTAAAATGGACGGAAGTAAGAAGGGTTCTTACCTATGTTGCAAGGCAAGACATTGAGTAAGACTCAAAGTCAACCCCGGAAGAAAGAGATAATGGACAAAGTCCCTATGCTTCGACCATAGGCTCTATAATATCGCCATGCTATGTACAAGACGGATGTAGCACACGCTATTAGTTTGACTAGTAGGTACCAATGGGATCGAGGTTGGAACCTTTGGATAGCGGTCAAGAATATCCTTAAGTATTTAAGAAGAACTAAGGATATGTTTCTTGTATCTGAGGTGAAGAAGAGCTCGTAAGCTAAGTGTTATGTCGGCTAGCTTTGACACCGATCGGATGACTCTAAGTCTCAATCCGGATCGTATTTCTCATTAATGTGGAGCAGTTAGTTGGAGGCTCAAACAACCTGTGGTAGCGGGATCAACAACGGCCGAATATGTTCTTTGCTTGAGCGGCTCGGGAAGCATTTTGGATGAAGGTTCATATCCGAACTAGGAGTTGTGGCAAGCGTTGGACAATGGTGATCTATTGTGACAACAATGGTGCCATTACCAATGCCAAAACCAAGGTCTCACAAGCATTCCAAGCATATTAGCGGTTTCACTCCATCCATGAGCATGTCAAGGATGGAGATATAAGGCCATAAAGTACATACGGATCTCAATGTAGCGGATCCGTTGACTAAAACTCTCCTAGAGAAAAACATGATCAACACGAACTCAATGGGTGTTAGATATATCACTATGTAACTAGATTATTGTCTCTAGTGCAAGTGGGAGGCTGAAGGGAATATGCTACGAGGCAATAATAAATTGTTTTATTATGTGTATTCCAAGTATATGATAGATGTTTATTTTGCATGCTATAATTGTAATGTCTGAGCGTTAATACATGTGTGTTTAATAAACAAGCGAGAAAGTTCTAGTTAAGCCTCTCTCATAAACTAGCTCGTTGATTAACAAGATGATCAAGGTTTCACGATCATGGACATTGGATGTTGTTAATAGCAGGATCACAACATTAGTGTAATGATGTGATGAACATTCATCCAGTATAGCATTACGATCAAAGTCATTGAGTTTATATTGCTATAACAACTTACGAAGTGATCTAATCCTTAGACCATGAGATCATGTCGATCACTAACTGCCGGAAGAGTTTCTTGATAACATCAAGCGTCACACGTGAGGTGATTATAAAGATGGGTTGAACTAATAAAGTGTTATGTTGAGGCTCATGGATCGAGAGTGGAATTTGTTCATCGATGGCGGATAGATATACTCTGGGCCCTCTCGGTGATATCACATTGATTAGCTTGCAAGCAAGTGATTTGATCACTAGAATGTTATATCACGAGCGAAAAGAGTGCATGTCGATGCGAGATCAAACTAGGTATGGAATACAGATGATCGAATCTCGGACATGTAATATATCGTGAGACAAAGGGATTAAGATACTAGCGTAAAGGTTAAGCGATCACAAGAAAGTCATCGTTGAATGTGTGGAGTCGGTATGGGTCTCGAGATCCGCTTACGATTATTGATCGAGAGGGTCGATCATGTCCGCATTATTCACGAACCGTGGGGTGACACATAAGAACAGAGCATCCAATTGGAGCAAAAGTTTCATGCGAGAAAAAGAATAAACAAGCGCAGGAATTTATTTCACTAGATACCGAAACAGGTTTGGTGAAATTACATAAAGTGGTTATGCATGAAATAGAATTATAGCAAGGGTTATTGTGAATGTTTGTCATTAAAGTAATTGACAAAATTCTGAATAAAATAAAGAGTTTTATTTAATGAGATTGCATTAAATTTGGTGGAAATTTAATGGGATTTTTGAGTGGACTTTTGAGTGGAGGGAATTTGGAGGAGTTTTGCCACCCATGAAGAGGGAGGCAAGGGGCAGCCCCATCTTGGCCACCTTGGGGTTCCCCCTCCTCCTATAAAGGCCCCTCCTCTCACTTCTCACTCACACCTCCTCGTGAAGGATCTCTCTCCCCTCTAGAATTTATCCCCATGGTCTCGGACTAGCGAGATACATGTTCCCGGTGGCTATTCGGCAAGAAAGAGTTGTGCTTCCGCTTCATCGGCTGGGCGAGGCGGAGGTTGCTCGATGCCTCGAGCGTGTGTGCGACGGATGCGGCTGATTTGCGGCGCTAGGACTTCCCTCTCGATCTTGAGATCGGCGAGAGATCGTCTACATCAACCACAGTTTGGACTCGTTAAACTGTCGGTCTTCAGGGGTATGTTCTCTCTGGATATACATCCTCCCGTTGTTTGTATCTAGTATAAATAGATCTTGGTATATAGTTCACATCATAGGAAAATTTTTGTTTTCTATGTTGCGAACCCTTCAGTGCCGGTTCCTCCTGTCCCTCTAGGTGTGGCGCATCGGATGGCCATCACGAACCACTACTACTTGAGCAAGCAGGAGCGTGGAGGAATCTAGATGGCATCAGGCTATTTCCCGACTTGGGAAGCCTTTTTCCTGGATCGGTGTAACATCCCAAAAATACTAATCTTGGATCATCAAACTCTAATCATCAAACTTAGGGTTAACAAAAACTTTTCTAAATAAATTTATGAATGCATGCATATGCGTAGGCATTGATTTTGAATTCTTTTAAAACCACCTTGTGTGTTTGTTTCATTGCTTGTAAAATGTTTCTTAGGTGAAATAAACATCATCTAAAACATTTTCCACACTTTTCCTAAAGACAAGTAAATCAAAACACATATATTAAATGAATGGTCATTTTGACCAATTTAACTCCCATGCCTTCTTTGGATGTCTCAAACTTTCAGAACCTAACAGAAACTTTTCTGGATCTTTGCACCCCTTGAATGTACTCATAACAAAGTATCAAGGCCCACTTTGTGATCATCCAGAAACTTTCAAATGCATAGTTTAAATGACAATTCAAAATCGAATCTTTATCATATGGGAAGATCCACTTTTTCAAAAACCACTCAAACAAGCTCAACTTTCAAAACCCAAGCATCTGTGAGACTCACGAACCAATCTAGCAAACCCACCAAAAATCTTTTCAAAATTCAAAACTTGATTTCATGCGGCCATTTCACCAAGCAGGTTGCGGACACAAATCAAACAAACATCAAACACTATTATGGCGGTGATTCTTGCCTAACTTGTTCCTAGTTAGCTCACAACCAGCTCGATAGATCATCTAGGAAGATTAGCCAGCACTAGCACCTTGTGAGCTTGCCATGCCATCAATGGTGAATAGGCGAGTACGCCCTTGCCACCCCATAGTGACGACAAGCTGGGAGGCGGCGGCAAGCCTAGCCGGCATATGCGGGAGGCAACCCACCATCCACCGCCACACACCTACCGCGGTAGCGGCGTTTGCCAAGCCACGGACCAGCGCAGAACCGCGCCCGGACTGCGGAGACCATGCGGCGTGCGAGCACCACCCTCGACTGGCGCCCCACGGACGCGTGTCGCCCTCGCTGCGATGCACACGATTACCACCCGAGGAGACCGCGGACATCCCGTTTGCGCCTGTGCATACAGCCACCACCCGCGTCGAAGCGCCCGCCTCTGTCAGCCTTGAGCATGTTGGTTCAGACCAAGGCGCGCGCCGCCTCGAAACCATGTCGTTGAGCATCGCCGGAGACTGACCGCAGTCCCTACCACTTTCCCATGCCATTGGCACTTTGTAACACCGCCCCGGCGAGGCTCACCGTGCGCTAGCGGTCCCCTCGCTCGACTATAAATGAGGCCACCTGCCAGTTTCTTCACCATCTCCTCCTCTCCTCAGCTGATGCGTACCACACCATTCTCGAGCAAAGCGAGCACCACCCGCGAATTTCAAGCCGCCGTCTACGGAGAAGAAGAGCCATCAATTTCTTCCACCCGGGGCTCACGCGACCACCTGAGTTCGCCGAGTCGTCGACTTTGTCGTTCGCCTTCGCCGACCCTCACGTACCCGGTGAGCCCCAGCACCCCTCACTTTTGGCAGCGCTGGGTTTCGTTCTACGCTGCGTTGTCTCGCGTTGGCGATGACTCCCAGCTGTTGGATTAGAACTAGATCGAGCGATCCATGTTGCCCATACCGCCGCCCAGCCCGTATCAGCGGCGGTGGGGACACCCGCCAGCAGCCCAGCGAGACTGCGCTTAGCAGGGCCCGTTAACTTTTCCAGTTGCCGGTTATTCAAATTAAACTTTTCCATTTCAATTCAAACACATCATGCCAACTTCACAAATCAACAGATCGATTCAGTACACCAAATTGAGTGAAACCAGTTTGTTGGAAAGCCTGTGAATGCTGAATCAAGCCGTTGGATTCAATTCATTTGGATCTATAGATCACCCATGGTAAAAATAACAAATGAAGCTTTTCGCATTCAAACATTTTCAAATTGAAACCATAATAGCTTTTGAGTTGATTCCAACTCTCAAAATCACATTTAACCATACCTTTCAGAATATATAAAATATATAGGTTTACTTGCAGAAATAATATTCAAGTAATAAAAGAATGCCCCATAGGCATTACTAGCCACTGAATTAATTAAAATAAAAGGTAAAACCTTATTAAATTGTGACACCACTTTAAATCACATTCCATGGACTACAATATGTGGTGATGACATGTGTCAACATGATCCATGTTTGGTTTGGAGAATATTAAATCTTAAGTAATTTTCAATGAGTAGAAGTACTTTTCTAAAAAATAAAGGAATTAAATCAAGCCTTAACCTTGTAATGTTAGAGATGATGCTAGATCATCTATAGGACCCTTATGTGTGATGATTGCAAGTAGTTAAGTATTGTTTGGTGATTATTATTACCTCGTATTTATTCATAGGCGTAGTACCTACCAAGGATACGAGGGAGAAGGAGGATACTACGAAGAAGAGAGAACTTCAACCTGCTCTGCTGAGAAGCCTAATACTACTAGTGAATGTGCAGGCTAACACTTGCAAGATACTTTACCTATACGGTGATGCTATACCTATACAAGCTTATATGACATTTATGCAGCTAACACTTGCAGATACCCTCTTGGTGCAACAAACCCTACTTGTTACTATGCCTACTATGCCTTAAGCATATGTGATCACACCACTTGATAAACCAATCCTAGTTTTATTAGCAAGAAGCTTCTTGCTTTATTTCTTATCAAAAGCTTATTTAGGGGTTTACTTAAGTGACTTACCGATACTAGAAAGATATTTGAAGGTTGCATTTAGAGCATAAAATTTGTCCTAAGTTGAAACCTTGATATCAGCCTAAGATAAGGTTGTACTTAGTTGAAACCCACTAGTTGACCATACCTCATTATTACTTACCCCGCTTGTAGATGCTAGTGCTAAGCATAAAACTTGATCAACTTTAGATGGGAATACTTGGTGGAAAAATGGTTATGAAAACCTTGGAATGATGGATCATTCTATTGAAATGTTTTGGACATGTGTTTCTGAACACCTGATGATTTTGGTGATGAAAATGTTGAGGCATGATCCTTAGCCCTTTATAAAGCGATGGTTGTAGGATCACGATACCATTCCAATTTTGTCGTTACAACCCACAATACCGAATATTGGGTGGTGGGCTTATTTGGAAACTTATATACCTTAGTATTGGTTCCCTCATGGCCAAGATGCAGAGGCTACCTTGTGAAGATTGTCCACACTGCGGTACCAAGATGACGGATTGGTCATGGTTGGGAGGCCAAACTCACGGGAGGGTGCTTATACTAGGTGTGTAATTGAAAGGTTAGGATTGATTATCCAGCATCTTGAGTATGGTGAATTCAGGATTTTTCCTAGAATGTATGTAGAATGTTGTGGTGAAAGTGTACAATCTCTACAGTGTCAAACTATTCGAAGATAGCAGCGTCATGATTATGGGCGATTAGAGTATCTGTTCCCCGTCGGACTTTTCAAAATCACGATGTAGATTGAATTGAGACTTTGACTTGACCACAGCGAGTTGTGATATGGAATCTAAGTTCCACCTAGGGTTATAAAATTGTGACTAGCCTTGGAACCTCGTAGAGATAAATCTGGCTTTTTGCCAAAACAACCCTAGAGTATTGGTGTCCTGTGTCAAAAACCCCTTTGCACTTAGTATTGGTTTGCGAGTACTTAAGAGTACTCATGGCTTTAATCCTGGCTATTCCATAGCCAGGACTATGAAAGTACTTGGAAGATTGACCCTAGTAAGGATTCGACAACTAGGATCATCTCCCATCGTCGACGTATTACTGTGACCCGAAGATGGGCTTCGCCTCGCTCTGAATTATTATTCACGTATTTATTTGTGATGTTGTATTAGAGGCCCGGATCATGAGATCCCTATTTGTGTAAGAACTTATGTATCGTTGTAATGGATGATGTACTATAGTATCAATTACATTGTATGTCTAGCAAAGAAATGGTAATCACAGTTGCTAGATGTATGGCATATGAGCATCTAAGATGAAAAATCAAGGGTGTTGACAAGTTGGTGCTCGAGCCATCACGACCATAGGAGGCCCTAGTTAGGCGGACGTTTGGACCAAAACTTGGTTTCAAAACCAAGAAAATAAATATTTACAAAAACTTATTCTCATTCTTATCTCTTTAATTCTTTCCTAAAATTCATGTTCTAAAAACTCTTGCAAAATACATAAAATTTTTGTACACTTGATCCTTACTGCTAATCTACTCATCCTATATTTTATAGATGGACGTGAAGTACAACAAGTTTTACCAACTTGGTAATGGAGGAGACCTTATCTTTGAGAGGATACGGATCGACTTCGAGAACCTGCGGGCGTCCCTTTTGAGTTCTTTGGAGCTCGACTCCAATGATCAGGAGGAGAAGACTGCGATGGCTAGTGTTCAAGTCTCAGGAAAGATTGAACCTCCCAGCTGAAGAGAATTGGGTTTGTGAGGGAAACAAGCGCTCGATGGACTTGCGGGCAAGCGTCTGAGGAAGCTCTTTCCAGATACATGTGGCGGGAGTGTCAGTCGGATCAAGGGTACTGCGCTTTGAGTTTTGACCAAGGCGTGATGCAAATGGACAACCACTGGAAGCCCCACACCACCCCAGGTTGAAGACTCAATTGGACCACCTTAGCTTCATGATGTATGATCGTCGGCGAGGAGTTGGACAAGTCGTGACTCACTGCATCCACAGTCCGCCATCATCAAGACAAAGGACGGACCATCGCCATGCTATCAAGGGATCCCTAAGTCTACTTGCAAACATCGACTCGACAGAGAAGGAGTAGCATTATTGGTAGTCTTCCGTCACGCATCTCATCTTTGGAGGAGACCATCCATGAGGAGAGACATGCGGTTAGAAGAAAGGGAGAATGCGGAGAGGATCTTCGTGGAGACCCTTACTCCTATCTCAGCGATGATGATGATTTTATAGAGTATCGGGCCATGGACTTCTTCACCGATGAGGATGATTTACGCTTCTTCATCGATGATGATGAAGATGATGAAACCCACAGGACTCCAGGGATGGTAGCACTTGAGCACTAGCGTAGTGAGTAGTATTAGGTCCCATCTGTCTGTAGTTTCGAATGGTTCTTAAAACCATCTGTTTTTCTTTGTTGTGGTGTGTTTATGCTGTACTATGTATGATGAATGAATGAAAAGCAAAGTTTCTAGAAAAATAAAGTCAAACTTTAAAACTTTTTTTTTTTTTTTTTCAAAGTCCCAAAACCTTAGAAATTTCCTCTTTTCTCATGATCTATCTAAATCTCTTGAGATGCCACGTGGAGAAGTGGTTCGGCCGGACCCGATGTTGCGAGATCACCGCAGCTATTGACTTCGACCGCCAAAAGCGGAAAAGCGGGCGAATCAAGCCGTAACCTAGCCACTCTGCAGGAGATGGCCAAGCTAGCCCACAAC
The DNA here is from genome assembly GCA_030063025.1 of Avena longiglumis. Classification (NCBI taxonomy): domain Eukaryota; kingdom Viridiplantae; phylum Streptophyta; class Magnoliopsida; order Poales; family Poaceae; genus Avena; species Avena longiglumis. The sequence continues at coordinate 105,167,715 of CP125976.1, read as the reverse complement.
AACCAATTACCACGGAAATCGGGACCACCATGGATCTAAAGCTCAGAATTTCCATAACACAACCCACTTTGTTTCACTAAGTCCGAAAAGAGCCTAGGCAGATGATTGTTTGCAAACCATGGAAAATAACTTGAAAGTAGCGGTGTAATAGCGAGAAAGTCTGTAGCTATCTACATCTGGAGAATGCGAGCATGGTGGAAAAGTGTTACGGCGCTATGACGGAGGCGGATAATGACACAGGAGGAATGCAAGGTCAAGATTGGGTCAGAACCCATGTGCCGGGTTTGATCAAGAGAATGAGAGGCGATTTTAGAGGCTAAGCTAAAGCAAGGATGCTGTGGTGGAATCTGAGTCACAAATTTTTGTCTCATTAGCTAGGTATGCCGGGATGAGATAGACACGAAGCCAAGAAGAAAGAAAGATTCCTGAATGAGTGCACTTGACGAGAATCTGGAGGTGTTAATCAATATACCCTTTGCGGATGTGAAGCCCTTATCTACTCTGCTATCGAGGATGGAAGATCAACCAAGCCAATGAGAACATAAGCAGCCATCGTATGATGCATCGTTGAGGAACCCATCGGACCCCAAAGCTGCATCGCTGACTTATCTCGGGTTTGCCCCAGAACCAATAGACCCCAGATGAACCATCAAACCCTACTCCAACGTGGAAACCCTAGACCCCGGAGGAAATCACAACAGCCATTGATGGCCAACATAGCAATTTCACCGTGACCCACCAAGTTCACTTCCAGCAAGTACTACATGGCATATTTACCTTGCCCCGAGGGGAAGCAGTAAGCACCTGCTGTAGCAGCCAAGGACAAGTCAATTAACTTGTTATGGTATGGAAATAAAAGGCCACTATTGACGAGTCTTGCTAACAAGAAGAATCTACATTCCCCAATGCCAATGCCCATTTCGGCTGATAGTCGTGTTGAGCCGAGGAGAAAGATTTGCCCGAAATTCACTCAACCTTATGATGACGTCTTTTTCTCATGCATCTTGAAGAAGCTTCGAGGCGCGGGAGCGTCGTCTTGGAGTATCAGTTTTACATTAATTGATGCCCCGCAAGGGTGTTGTTTTGATTCACAGTTGCATCATTCATTTGTCCTGAAAAATTTGCATGCACTAGTAAATTCAACCAACCAGAATTGAAGCATGTAGCGATGATTGTACAGAATTCCAGATCAACCACCAACGTAGGCAAACGGTACCAAAGCAGTCCTATCCGAATCCATGGCATAGATTTTATATAATCAGTAGTACTCGAAACTAAAGAAGTTTTAGGTAGTTACTAGGAATGCAGTTGGATGTCCCAAACATAAAGGATTGATTGACTATGCCAAAGCCATCACACCGCGGCAGTATAAGCAGGAATGATCGGTCAGGCATATATAAAACCTTACCTCGTCAATTTAAATGCAACAAGTGTATAGCCCAACCTACCATTGACCAAGTCCGGATAGTACATGAATACCGATGTATTTCGGATGTTTGCCAGTATACCCCAGATATAGGATACTCGAGTTTATCATTGACGCTAATCCCGAGGCCTGGACCCGCACATAGCGGAGACCCTATAGTATGGGCTTAGTCGTGAGCTAGAAGGCGGAAAAACTATTTTGGTTCCATGTTGGAAGTCAGTTGATTCAAGCAGAGTAAATTACCATAGAGATCTGTCATGCTGACACATGAATAAGAAGGATGGGATAACCGTTTGTTATGCAAGGATTGCCGGAAGTTGAATAGCGTCACCATCAAGAACAAT